>OZ012617.1:1906768-2506768 GCA_963942555.1 Aleiodes leptofemur | reverse complement strand
TACTTTCTGCACGGCGTGAGGAAAATAAACGTGTCTTCCTTCACCATCTCGCTACTGAATGAATAACGAATTAAACGGGTACAGAGGCGAAACTGCGTAGAGTTAGTTCGAGAAGTCCACCAGCAGTAATTTTCCTTTGAATTTGTGCACTTGCGATTATCAATATCAATGAGCTAGCAATATTAGGTGGCAGACCATACCAGTTAGTCATATACGTTGAAATGCCGGCTTCAGTACACTGTAATCAGTTTCATTCATTAAAGAATATAGGAGAGAGTGAGGCGGAATGGACCACCGTTACAACATGATCTAAAATTTTTTCACGGAGTGAAAAAACAATTCGAAAAATTGAACAGATGGTCCAATACAGTAAGACTCTTGTAATTTCGACTTTTCGGGAGACTCGATTCTCCCGCCTGGAAACTCATATATGTACATGCATATATGAATATAAAGAATAAATATTTTAAATATATTTAACATATATGCACATATATAATGTATAAATGGCATATATGTCATATATGTATTTTATATACATGTTGTAATATATATATATATATTTTATATATATCTATTACATTTTTTGCCGCACATATATGTCGTATGATTTTTATATATGTAACAGATATGTTCGCATATATATTTTTTTCGTGCAGGTTGGGAAGTCTAAATGAGCTGGCAGGCCTGCGATTGGTCAGGTCACTTGGTAGGGAAACCTGCTAACGTAATGACATAATTCATGTTCTTTGCTCTCATCAGTTTGATGAGTGATGGGTGCGCATGCGCTTGAAGCACCACTTGCATGATTTGAAATCGAAAAAAAATAACCTGAAACAGTAGCAAACTCATGGGAAACATGAAATAGTTTTGCCACTTTTTCGATTTTATGTTTTAACGCTCTTTTAAAGTATAAATTCGAAAGGAGATTCGACGGATAGACATTTTTTCAGCACTTACAGTTACATCTTTGAATTTGGAAACACGCAACTAATGCTTAATGCGCATGCGCTCTCATCACTCTCCAAAATGATGAGTGCAAAGAACACGACTATAGATGAAAAGGCCCAAGTGGGGAGAAAAATTACTCCTTCTGTTAAAATTACACCACTCGAAATTACAGGAGTCCTACGATGAAATTGTTGTTTCATCATCGAATATACCTGTTCCTTCAAAAGATCACCAATATAACAGTATATGAAAATATTGAAAGTCAGGGAAATTAGAATAACAAAATACGTGAACATTCCAAATGCATCACTTTCGCTCCATTGCTGAAATTTCAAGAAAAAAAATGATTTATATATGTTTACAATCTTCCTTATTCGACTATTACGGATAAGTTTACCGTGAGAACACAGTATTCGAGCCAGCAGATGAGCATAGTTGATAAGGAAACCTCCACGAGGCATATTTCACGAAGAAGTGTTTCTATGTCTAACGTGAATCTACATAAATTTAGATATTTTAAGAATTTGTGAAAAAAATTGACTGTTTCATTCATTCTCTGTAATTCATTAGTATTTTTTTTTCTATCAAAAGCTTCCAATGCAAGTTCATCTATCTTCCAGAGATTTTAAAAAAATTTACAAAAATTCGTTAAATAATAAATCATTAAAGAAAAGTGAAGCACATTACTACAAAAAAAAAAGTAAATTTCAAAAATATTTTTTAAAATGCTAATTTCAAAAATATTTTACGAGAAATTTCTGCCCGAGAAATAATCAGCTACTTTCCCGGGGAAGGGGGAGTGATTTTGTCGTGGGGAGATTATGTCCAGGGAGATTAATTCGTGTCAGGATTTATGTGTTGAAAAGAAAAATGATTAAAAATGATAAATTATAAAGAAATTACCTCAATACTCTCGAATGTTTATGAACAATATCAGCAACTCTTGCTCTAAGGCTTTTATTACTCTCATCCCCGGCTCCAGCCAAGCAATTTAATTTCCATATCACAATTTGTATTTGACCACACGCGTGTGTCACAAAATTAGCAGCAAGATGACAACAAGCTGTTACAATATTATAAACAACAAGTGCAAGTAAAACATGTGCAATAAATACAATTTCATAAAATGGACTTATCAATGAATTAAATGCAATATCATGACCAGGAAATACAATTGGTCTATGATCAAGTGTCTCAGCTGGACTTCTCCCAATAAATGGCATTATCGTATGATATAATACTCCACCAGAATAAATAAATATAGCACACAATATTGTTAATTTTCTACCAGCCAATGTGTGCCTTATCACTATATTATATTCTTCATCATCACAAATTTTATCCCAATCATATCCAATATGCTCTATGCACTTTTTAATCTGTTTACGTTTGTAGAATAATATCGTAAATTTTATCATATTCATGATAAAAAATGTCATTGGTCCAACTAATGCAATTTTAATATTTAAATTTTTTTCACGAAATAAAATATGATATGTTGCTGGTATAACAGTGAATAATATAATGAAATAGCCAAAAAATTGTAGAAAAAATGATGTAATTAATTCACTATTTGTTTGATATTCTTTGATAAATGGCCATACACCCAGTGGTATTAAAAGCCATCTAGTAAATTCAATAGATTTTGGCTCTTTAAATAATACTCCTTCACTAAACTTCATGTCTCCTACAATGTGCACAATTTTTTAAATTCAAAATGTGATGTGCCGTACATTTGACAATCAAGTTGCAACATTATTGATGGAATCGGGAGAAATTTTTTTTCTTTCATTCGAATTTTTCAAATTAAAAATTGAAACAGAAAAAAAAAGTTGGAGAAAACTTTAGGCGCTTGCGTACAATTTAAATGAATTTAAAGCGCACTCTTATACAATGTATGGTTCTTATGAGAAGTGGGATTGGGTGGGTGCTATTGGATTTTAGTGATACTCCGATACTCAAATCGAGTCGACACAAAAGTTCTGTAGAATTCAATAATTTTATTGGAAATTTTATGAAATTAAAATTGAAAAAATATTATAATTAAATGAAAATTTAATTTATGGCGAGGCAATTTTTTCCGATTGTGGCTGAATGAATTTGAAGCAGTACATTCAGCGAATACATGTACTAATGAGACAATTGAAATCATTAGAAAGATACTTGGAGAAATTGAAAATAATGATTTTTTAATCATTTTTCTCTGCAAAAAAAAAGGTAATTATAAAAATATTTAAATAATAAATTACACCTCAGATTCTGAGTAAATTCAAGTGAATAATGAAAATTTTTATTGTATAAAAAATCATCGGAATTTCTGAATTTTAATTGTGAATGCACAATCAATCGGGTGTAGAAAAAATATCTGCAGAAAAATTATCTTCAGAGACATTACAGTGGCTTCAGCAAAAAAGTGCGACGAATTGATAAGACTTTATTGTATTGCATGGAAACATTAGAGGATTTTTATGCAAATCATGGAAATTGAGCATAAATTTTGTTCGTCAAAATAGAATTAAACGAACGCATTAAAAAAATATCTCTCACATTACAATGCGATTGCAGGTAATTATGAAAAAAAAATTGAATTTTTTATTCTTTTTAATAAATTTTTAACTGAAATATTTATAAAAAAAATAAATTACATGATTCTCATATTCTTGACACTTGTGACAATCACGTGTCGAGAGATTAGCTTTCAGAGTAATTTTTTTTTTGGGCAATTGAAGAAAGGCTTTCGCCTTTTTTGTCCCCAAAACGTTCGAACGTATACATTGTTACATTTTTTTCCATGTATAATCAAATGAATGAATTTCGATGGAAACATTCATTCCATCTCTTTGTAATTCAATAAGAAAAACAACGAGGAAATTCATTTAAATGTATTTATTTACCTTCGAGTAGTTATTTGAGTCTACAATAGAATAATTGATTTGCAGAAATTGAACGATTTTCTGTACAAGTAAAAAAATAGGACGAAAAATTAATTTATTCTAAAAAATAGTAAAGTTTTTTTTTCTCTTTCTAGATCGGTCACCTTCATTTTTTCACTTTTTTCCAGATTTTTTTTAGCAAACTCTTCTGCTTCGCAAAAAAATATAAAAAACACATTGAACCCGTCAATTATGAGAAAGATTGGGCAAAATTGAGCCGAGAGTTAAAATTAATTGGGATTTTTTTTTAAGAGTGGAGGAGTCTCCGAACAAATTGGAAAAATTTCCATATACTGGAGCATTTTCTCAAATTTTTTTCCGATTTTTCTATTGAGTTCTTCACTCAAAAAAAATAAAATCCTGGTTCATGTTGTCACGGAGATCTATTTTGCTCCACTTTCTCCTATAGCTTCTAACATACAAATTCATCTCAAGCTAAAGGGACTCCAGGTCGAACTGATAACAAATAAAAGGAAAGTGATATATGAGTCACGATTTTTATTAGTTTAGGTGAAATTATGATGGAAATTCATTGAAATTTTTTTAATTTTTTTTTATTAAGTGCATTGGAACCTATAAGAAAGGTTCATCACTCATATATATCGTTGCCTTAGAGTCGAAAAAGGCGTAAGTCCTGTGTATAAGCATAGTATTTACACCCCTTTGTTTCTAAGATGACGACATACAAACAAAAAAAAAATTGTAGTGAAAAATCAGGAGTCTAAAAAAAATACGGAAAAAATGATCCACGAAGAAAATAGACATGGAAAAAATGTCCCACGGACAAGAAATTTCGGCTTATAATTCTGATATCATACCCTATGTGTAGTTAATGAGATGTGAGAGAAGCAAGTTCCGGTGTGGGGCCTATTTTTTCTGTGGGCTATTTCTTCGAGTCTATTCTTCCTATGGACTATTTTCTCCACAACCCAGAGTTACAAAAGAATGTCTTCACAAAAATTTCAGTATCTCATTTAATTATCGAAATTTTCTAGTACTAATGGGCGCAAAAATAAGTCCATTTGTTCCGTTTTACCCATTCACTATTGAATTACGATTTTTCTTATCATTCAGAAATTCAAGATGACTCTAGCATTGTAGAATTTTAGTCGACTTGTTGCTGAGTATTCTCGAATTTCTGATTATTCGTTCAGGAGAAATTAATATCCCAGTAATTTCCAGAAAAGATTCAAATAAACAAATGTTGTCTTCATGACCTGAAATAATAAGTCTTTTATTATTTTATGTATTAATATAGACCGTGGAAAAGTGGATCTACAGGACGGAATGATTCGGAATTTTTTTGAGAGTGAAGGATTCTATGAATAAATTTGAAAAAATCACCCAACAACGGTGACATGTTGAAGCATCTTCTCAATTTTTTTCAGATTTTTTTATGGAGTCTTTCACCCCAAAAAAATTGCTGGATCATTTTACCCTGAAAGTCCATTTTGCCCCAGTTTCCCTAAGAATAGATAGTTAGGTATAAATTGAATAAATACAGAAGCAAAACTGCGCAAAGATAGTTCGAAGAGTCCACCAGCGGTAATCGTCCTTGGAATTTGTGCATTTGAAATTACTAATACCAATGAAGTAGCTACTTTTGGTGGTAAATCATACCAGTCAATCATATACGTTGAAATACCAGCTTCGAAAAACTATAAATATTTCATTGGATATTTACGTTAATTTCATGAAAATATATTTGTCAAGCTAAAATCAAAGTGGCGTAAGTTCTATCCTTATGCAGAGCACATACGTCTCTTTGTTTCTGGAATGACGATATTACCGTAGACTTCCAATAAAGTTCCACCCATTAAAGTTATTTTTTCGTTAAAACTCTCAGCATTCATTTATCAAAGTTTCTCATTGGATTTCCCACTCTGATTCTTCAGTGCGCCAATCAGAATTGTGTTCAGAAGCACGGCATTACTGCACTTTAAGACATATTTCAATATTCTTCGCATTGAACTGCGCAGAAGAGAGTACTCTATATGAGAGTAGGGAGCATAACTTGAACGGGAGGTCTTAGACGAACGAACTTATTGGAAGTCTACATAAAATTTGATGAAATTACTTAACCTATCAATTATTATATATACCTGTTCTTTCAATAGATCACCAATGTAACAGAACATTAAAATGTTGAAACTCAACGAAACGAAGATCGTAAAGTAGACAAATCCTCCAATTATTTGTCCTTCAATGAGCCATGACTGAAATCATTCATTCAAGCCTGTTGAGAGAAGTTAACTTTCTGTGCATATGTAGGGGTACTAGAAATTTTTGATTGTCGTACGATAGAAAAGCAGTTCATTGTATAGTCCGATTTTTAAAAGGATTACTTTTCCGAGAGCCTGAAACCGTATCTAACCTTACTTGAAAAGAGTAAACCTTTCGGTAATCGGACTATAGTACTCGACTCGACTGCAGTTACGTAAAGCAGTAGGGGAGACTGGAGCAAAATGAGCCAATAACAGAAAATGAACCATTTTTCTTTCATCTTTTGACATGATTAAATTATTTCACATGATCAAATAACTTCTGAACAATTCCGGTCGAATTTCATTCCCTCGAACAGGGTAAACGGCAATAAAGTTATGGAGATCAAATTCAGTTCTCAAAATATGAAATGCTCTAATGGATAGGACGGTAAGGTAACAGACTGATAATTCTAATTCATGGATCAAACATAAAATCTACAATAAAACTAACACTGGCTGAACATTGGGACCAATATAGTACCCAATGCTCGTTATCGAGGCTTGGCCATGCTCCGGCAATCAGCATTAGCACAATGTTATCATTCAATGTTCAACCAATATTGGGCCAGCCATGGCTGATTGTTGGATGCCAGCATTGGTTCATCGGCATTGGTCCGATGAATTTTTCCTACCTGAACAGGATCGTTTTCAAAGGGAAAGATTCCACGTGGAGATGTGAAAAAATCAACAATGTTGACATATTGAAGCATCTCTACAATTTCTTATCAAATTTTTTCGTCAAGAGCTTCATTCCAAAAAAAAATCTGGTTCGTTTAACCTTTGTTTGTGGCATGAGTGCGTAAAGTAGTACTTTTCAGTACTTGTGCGTGAAGTAGTAGTTTTATGCGTTGCAGTGTACAGTAGTACTTTCCTGCACTAGCGCAGAAAGTAGTACTTATCTGCACTAGTGCGCATTAGTATATTATCTACTAAGCGTTATATATAATAGTATATTGTTCAACAAGTGCGGAAAATCATTTCCGGACGACTGTGAGGCTGCGAAACGAGCCGAAGGCGAGTTTTATGATCACATGAGTCTGCAAATCCTTGCGGCACGTCTAAGGTACGGTTTTTTATTGCAGAACGTGCGGAAAGTGGCTGTTTTCCACTTGGCATTCGATAAAATATTTTCTGACGAGTGTGAGAGTTGCAAAATGAATCAAAGGCGAGTTTTGTAATCACACGAGTCCGAAAAACTCTACCGCACGTATTAGCTACAGCGCTTCATCGTACAACGTGCGACTGAACATGCGCAAAGCATGCAGAAAGGATCTTCTGCACGGCTTGCAATAATAAACAAGCAGAAGTGCTACTCTTTGTGCGTTACTGGCAAGCCCCACTCCTTGTGCGACATTTAATATGTTGCCAATTCGATTGGCAAAATGCTTCCGAATGGAATTTCATCAATTTTGCATCAAATCGCTATTCATGTATTCCATTGCTCAAACAAATAACATCATTTTTACGACAAATTCGCACTTAAACATTCTTACAAATATTGTTCCAGACCGTATCGATCTGTTCAGGATTCAATCTTAGGACCTGCAGTCCTAGCTTACAATAATCGATTCAATTGCAATAATGTCATATGATACATAAATTTTCAATATTAGATGAAAACTGAGATCCTACAATAAAACTTAAAAATTGAAGTTCAGGTTTCAAATAGGATTCCTATTCTTTCCGATTGTCGTCAGAAGAAAATGTACTCATTTGGTAGAAAAAATTGTCTACTTTCGAATGGTGAAATAAAAAATAGAAGTGTTCCTAGGAAGAAAGCTAAGAAAAACCGTGATTTTTGAAAAAACTAAGTTATCGAAAACTCTTACAAGAGACTGCCTCTGAAAAATCTGAAATTCTCACCATTTGTGGGGCTCATTGAGATGAATCTTTTAAGCTGAACTTGGGTGAAATCGCTCCAGTAGTTTTCGAGATATAACCTCTTTTAATAAAATGGTTTTCGTGCAATATCTCAGAAACTACTTGACCGATTTCGCCGAATTTCAATACCAAACTTTTCGTTCATTAGATGCACAAACCCACGAAATTTGGAGTCTCTAACTCAAATAGTTTTTGAGCTACCGTGTATACAAAATTCAGGATAAAAAACACTGTAATTGAAATTATCCGCAAACGAAAAATCGCAGCAAAATTTACCCCGAGTGAAAATTGTGTGTTCAAATGAGATGAATTTCATCGCTGAGAGTGGGGGCTGTGAATCAATTTTTCGCGGAGAAAAATCGAAAAAACGATTTTTCGAAAATTTGATTTTTCTCGAAAAGTACTCAACCGATTTCGCTCAAATTTCACGGAGAGCAATTTGCATGGGGAGAGAAAGTACTGTTAAATTTTCAGGTCACCAAGTATTACCGTTCCGGAGCAATGAGCTGATATCTGTCACACAAACACACACACACACACACACACACACATACATACAGACATTTTTTAAAAATGTCATTTCTCGACGTTTTGGAACATCCTGAGTCATATTCCGATGAAATCTCGAGATCGAAAAAAATCACGTTTACAATGCTTCCATTCGGAAGCAAAACACGTGCATCGTGTGAAAAGTGGTTACTTTCCGCACGATGTGTAATGATACACTATTTTTACACGCAAATCGTGGAAAAAATTATCTTTTTCTCACTTGTATCGTAAAACATTTTCAACACAAGAGCAAGCATGAAAAACCGAACTTTACTCAGAGATATTACAAAATATACTTTTTTACCTTCAGACAGCCATATTCGACCCAGCAGATTTGTGTTGTCGATAATAAAAGTTCCATCAGGCAAATATTACGAAGGGCTCCCTCTATATCTGAAGCAAAGCTGATCAAATAAAAATTCAATTTTATTATCAAAAAAGATGATGGAAACCGTTCAATTTCTCCATAAAAATATCTCAAATCTCACAAGAGATACTGTAATATGATTTCATTATGAAAAAACGTGAACCGATTTTATCGAAAATGTTAAGCGACATTTACAATAATGAAAATAAGAAAAATAATAATTACCTCAGTACTCTAGCGTGCTGATGAACAATATCAGCAACTTTTTCTTTGAGGCTTTTATTATTCCCATCATCAGTTAAAAATAAACAATTTAATTTCAATATGACAATTTGTATTCGACTGCAAGCGTGAGTTACAAAATTAGCAGCAAGATGACAAGTAGCAGTTATAATATTGTAAACAACCAGAGCAAGTAAAACATGTGCAATAAATACAATTTCATAAAATGGACTTATCATTGAATTAAATGCGATATCATGTCCAGGAAATACAATTGGTCTATTATCAGGTGTTTGTCCTGCACTACCAACAACAAATGGCATTATCGTATGATACGTTAATCCACAAGCATACATAAATGTAGCACACAATATTGTTAATTTTCTACCAACTAATGTATTTTTCATTATTATATCGAATTCTTCATCATTCGATATCATTTGCCAATCACATTTAATATGTTCAATACACTTCTTTATTTGTTCACGATGATTGAATAAAATTGTGTATTTCAGCATATTCATTACAAAAAATACTAGTGGAAAAATTAACTCAATTTGAATAGTCAAATTTTTTTCACGATAAATTGCATGATAAAATGCTGGAATAACTGTGAATAATATTATAAAGTAGCAGAAAAATTGTAAAAAAATTGATAATATTAATTCACATTTTGTTTTATATTCTTTCATAAATGGCCATACACCCAGTGGTATTAACAGCCATTTTGTAAATTCAATGGATTTTGGTTCAATGTATGTTCCTTTACTCGGTTTCATACTTTCTGAATATAACGAATTTTTAAATCCGACTGAAGAGTTTAATTCGTTCGCTATCAAAGACGATAAGTTATTGATGAGAGTAGGAGATACACGAACTTTTTTTTTTCACATGAATTTGTAAAATGAAAAATTGAAGAGAAAAGAAAAGAACATAACTTTTCGGCGCTTGCGTACAATTTGAATGAATTTGTAAGTCCTCGCGTGTATACGATGTTTCGTTTTTATGCAGAAACTTAAATTGGAGGAATTATTGAATTTTAGTGATAGTTCAATACTCAAATAGTCGTGACGCACAAGTTCTATGAAATTAGATGAATTTATTTGTAATATGATAAAATAAATTGAATTTAAAAGCAAAAATTATGAAATAAAAATTCATGAATATCTCAATTTAATGGAAATTTAAGTTATTCGAATGGGTTTTTTCTCATTGACTGTTTCCCTTACAAGTGTGATTAACAATTAGTTCGATATAAATTTAATTATATGAAATTATTTATCGAATTTAGTAGAGAAGTGATAAGAAAAATGAAAAGTTCACTTTTAAATTCAATTTTTTAAAAATATCCAAAGATTTATCGCAAATAGGAAAAATCCAGTTGCGCTGATATTCGCGGATGTTATTTTTCTGCACAAAAAAAAAGGTGATTACAATAATTTATCAATCTCTTTAGAATTTCATGATAAATTCGAAGAATTGAATGCAGAGTGAAACTGATTTATTTCGTTTTATGGTGCTTCACAACTTAAATATTCTCCCAATTGTAAATTATACTCCCACGGGTCTCAGTAGATTCAAGTACACCAATGAATTCTTCTTTGTCGGAAAAATAATCGAAATTTGATCCTAAAATTTCGATTGTAAATTTACAGTTGATTATGTATGGAAAACCTATTTATGAAAAAAATGATTGAATTGAAAGAAATTACAGTAGCCAATCGAATTCATTTTTTTCCTCATTTATTTCTAAAGAATTCCTGGAAAATTCACTAAAAATATTATAAAAAATACATTAAAGCCGTTAATTATAGGGATGATGGGCAGAATTGACCCGAGAGTTGAAATGAATTGGGATTTTTTTTTGAGAGTGGAGGAGTCTCCGAACAAATTGAAAAAATTCACCAACAATTTCCACATACCGGAGCATTTTCTCAAATTTTTTCAGATTTTTTTAGTGAGTTCCTCACTTCAGAAAAAAATTAGCAAGCTGCTTCCGAATGGTGCCCCCTTTTTATGAGTGAACATTTTATTTTGAATATTCCCTTGATAATAATACCCAGATTTTCGTTTTATCGAAGGAACTATAAAATTACTTTTGATAAGAAACGATTCCACCTTTTATACCTATTCAATTTGATATTGTTATTATATTCTCATGGTTCTATTTATTCATTTATTTGAGTATTGCTGGTTACTAAAGGTTAGTAATCAGTATTTACCGAGAACCAACGTCAACCAGCCTCAGACTTTTAGAAGACAATTCATAGACAATTCAAAGAAATTCTTCATGAGAAATTTAAGTTTCCCAGAAATTTTTCGAAAAATTTCACATTATGTCCATTCAATTAATTGATATCAATATTATTTTTCTTTTTCATCGTAGAACCTTCCACTATATCAAGGTGAAGTCGACAATAATGGAAATATATTAATCGAAAAGTTTGGATGTGACAAAATCTACAATTTTATGAAGATGAAGAACATAACTCAAGTTTATAATTAGTTACTATTTTTTTCAATTTTTTCGTCTGGGTTTTATGAAAAGAATATGGGTTGAGAGCCTCAGATTATCAAGATAAATATTAATTTCCGTAGAATATTAATACTTATCTTTATTGCTCTTAACAATTACATCAACTATACTGATTCATAACCACTTTGCATAATGAACAATATATTCGATCGAGACCAAAATATGAGTGAAATTCGAAGCTCATATCTTTACTACTTCGGTTTTTATAGGGTTTTTTTTTATCGAACAGACAACATTTTCCATGCAATATTAGTGAAATCGAAATAACTCAAAAACTAATGAGGAGAAAAATCTGAAAAAATTCACACAGATAATATAGTGTCTAATATTATTCCTCAATCTGGATGGAATCATTCGGGAACTCAGCCTAAATTTGAAAAAAAATGAAAAAATTGAAAGTTCGAAAAATCACTCCTATTTAAAAAAATCTTTTTCCAATGCTGTCTAGTAACAATCCCAAGCTGCAGGTTCAGGAGACCAATATGTGAGCCAAATTTGAAATTTCTATCTTAATTGTTCTGGTTGTTATTGAAGCAACAACATTTTGCATGAAAAATTATGAAATCGACATAACTTATAAGCCAAGCATTAGGAAAATCTGAAAAAATTCACGCAGTGACAGAATATGATGTCAAATATTATGGAATAATCTGGATGAGATCGGTAGAGAAGTTTTTGGAAAATAAATATTTTTGAAAAAATCCAAAATTCGTTATATCTCAAAAAATATTGAATGAATTCCAAATAACGAGGTCTCAAAAGAAAAGATTTATCACGACCAATATACAGTAAAAATATAAGATTTTTCTGTTGAAGTTTTACCGTTTTTGCTTCCGAATGGAAGCATTGTAAACGCGATTTTTATCGATCTCGAGATTTCATCGGAATATGACTCAGAATGTTCCAAAACGTCGAGAAATGACATTTTTAAAAAATGTCTGTATGTATGTGTGTGTGTGTGTGTGTGTGTGTGTTTGTGTGACAGATATCAGCTCATTGCTTCGGAACGGTAATACTTGGTGACCTGAAAATTCAACAGTACTTTCTCTCCCCATGCAAATTGCTCTCCGTAAAATTTGAGGGAAATCGGTTGAGTACTTTTCGAGAAAAATCAAATTTTCGAAAAATCGTTTTTTCGATTTTTCTCCGCGAAAAATTGATTCACAGCCCCCACTCTCAGCGATGAAATTCATCCCATTTGAACACACAATTTTCACTCGGGGTAAATTTTGCTGCGATTTTTCGTTTGCGGATAATTTCAATTACAGTGTTTTTTATTCTGAATTTTGTATACACGATAGCTCAAAAACTATTTGAGTTAGAGACTCCAAATTTCGTGGGTTTGTGCATCTAATGAACGAAAAGTTTGGTATTGAAATTCGGCGAAATCGGTCAAGTAGTTTCTGAGATATTGCACGAAAAGCATTTTATGAAAAGAGGTTATATCTCGAAAACTACTGGAGCGATTTCACCCAAGTTCAGCTTAAAAGATTCATCTCAATGAGCCCCACAAATGGTGAGAATTTCAGATTTTTCAGAGGCAGTCTCTTGTAAGAGTTTTCGATAACTTAGTTTTTTCAAAAATCACGGTTTTTCTTAGCTTTCTCCCTAGGAACACTTCTATTTTTTATTCCACCATTCGAAAGTAGACAATTTTTTCTACCAAATGAGTACATTTTCTTCTGACGACAATCGGAAAGAATAGGAATCCTATTTGAAACCTGAACTTCAATTTTTAAGTTTTATTGTAGGATCTCAGTTTTTACCTAATATTGAAAATTTATGTATCATATGACATTATTGCAATTGAATCGATTATTGTAAGCTAGGACTGCAGGTCCTAAGATTGAATCCTGAACAGATCGATACGGTCTGGAACAATATTCGTAGGAATGTTTAAGTGCGAATTTGTCGTAAAAATGATGTTATTTGTTTGAGCAATGGAATACATGAATAGCGATTTGATGCAAAATTGATGAAATTCCATTCGGAAGCATTTTGCCAATCGAATTGGCAACATATTAAATGTCGCACAAGGAGTGGGGCTCGCCAGTAACGCACAAAGAGTAGCACTTCTGCTTGTTAAGTAAAAAAAAAAATCCACACTAGACACACATACATTCATACACACACACACACACACACAGACTTTTTTCTAAATATCATTTTCAGACTCTCCACATCATTTCAAGTGATTTGCAACAAAAAAATCAAAATCGGAAATTCTTACGTTTGTTAGGCTTTCATTCGGAAGCAAAAAAAAAAAATTTTGTAGGGAAAAATCAGGAGTCTAAAAAAAATGCAGAAAAAATGATCCACGAAGAAAATAGACATGGAAAAAATGTCCCACGGAAAAGAAATTTCGGCTTATAATTCTAATATCATACCCTATGTGTAGTTAATGAGGGGTGAGAGGGCAAGTTCCGGTGCGGGGACTATTTTTTTATATCTATTTTTTTCGTGAGTTATTTTTTCCATGCCTATTTTTTCAGTGGGCTATTTCTTCTAGTCTATTTTTCCTACAGGCTATTTTCTCTGCAACCCAGAGTTACAAAAGAAGGTCTTCACAAAAATTTCAGTATCTCGTGTAATTATTGAAATTTCCTAGTATTAATGGGCTCAAAAATAAGTCCATTTGTTCCGTTTTACCAATTCACTATTGAATTACGATTTTTCTTGTTATTCAAAAATTCAAGATGAATTCATTTTCATTGTAGAATTTCAGTTGACTTGTTGCTGAGTATTCTCGAATTTCTGATTATTTGTTCAGGAGAAATTAATATCCCAGTAATGTCCAGAAAAGATTCAAATAAACAAATGTTGTCTTCATGACCTGAAATAATAAGTCTTTTATTATTTTATGAATTAATATAGACCGTGGAAAAATGGATCTACAGGACGGAATGATTCGGAATTTTTTTTGAGCGTGAAGGCTTCTATGAAGAATTTTGAAAAAATCACCCAACAATGGTGACATGTTGAAGCATCTTCTCAATTTTTTTCAGATTTTTTTGCGGAGTCTTTCACCCCGAAAAAAATTGCTGGATCATTTTGCCCTGAAAGGCCATTTTGCTCCAGTTTCCCTCAGAATAAATAGTTAGGTATAAACTTAATAATTACAGAAGCAAAACTGCGCAAAGATAGTTCGAAGAGTCCACCAGCGGTAATCGTCCTTGGAATTTGTGCATTTGAAATTACTAATACCAATGAAGTAGCTATATTTGATGGTAAACCGTACCAGTCAATCATATACGTTGAAATACCAGCTTCGAAAAACTATAAATATTTCATTGAATATTTACGTTAATTTTATCAAAATATATTCGTCACCCTAAAATCAAAGTGGCGTAAGTTCTATTCTCATGCACAGCACATACGTCTCTTTGTTTCTGGAATGACGATATTACTGTAGACTTCCAATCAAGTTCCACCCATTAAAGTTATTTTATCGTTTAAATTCTCAGCATTCATCCATCAAAGTTTCTTACTGGCTTTCCCACTCTGATTCTTTAGTGGACCAATCAGAATTGTGTTTAGAAGCACGGCATTTCAATAGTATATCACATGCCTAGGGCAGTAATGTAAGAAATGTCTCAGAGCACATGTAATTGTTGGCCGAGGTAAAGCCTAGGTCAACAAACATGTGCTCTGAGACATTTTCTACATTACTGCACTAGGCATGTAATATACTATTTCTGCACACTGGGACAGAAGTCAGCTTACGCCCGAGCGCAGCGAGGGCCGAAAGTCTCACTTTCGTCCCAGTGTACAGAAAATGCATTTTATGACATATTTCAATATTCTGCGCATTGTACTGTGCACAGGAGAGTACTCTATATGAGAGTAGGGAGCATAACTTCAACAGGAGGTCTTGGATGGACGAACTTCTTTGGAAGTCTACATAAAATTTGATGAAATTGCTTAAATTATCAATCATTATATATACCTGTTCCTTCAATAGATCACCAATGTAACAGAACAGGAAAAGGTTAAAACTCAGCGAAACGCAGATCGTGAAGTAGACAAGTCCTCCAATTATTTGTCCTTCAATGAGCCATGACTGAAATCATTCATTCAAGCCTGTCGAAAGAAGTTAATTTTCTGTGCATGTACAGGGGTGCTAGGAATTTTTGATTGTCGTAAGATAGAAAAGCAGTTCATTGTAGTACTCGACTCGACTGCAGTTACATAAAGTAGTAGGGGAAACCGGGGCAAAATGATCAGCTTTTGGAAACTAGAGCTTCATTCCAGAAAAATTCTGGTTCGTTTCACCTTAGTTTTGTGGCATGAGAGTGTAAAGCAGTACTTTTCAGTACTTGTGCGTAAAGTAGTAGTTTTATGCGTAAGTGTGTAAAGTAGTACTTTCCTGCACTAGCGCAGAAAGTAGTAATTATCTGCACTAGTGCGCATTAGTATATTATCTACTGAGCACTATATATAATAGTATACTGTTCAACAAGTGCGGAAAATCATTGTCTGATGACTGTGAGGTTGTGAAACGAGCCGAAGGCAAGTTTTATGATCACACGAGTCGGAAAATCTCTACCTCACGTATTAGCTACAGTGCTTTATCGTACAACGTGCGACTGAACATGTGCGTAGCGTGTAGAAAGTACCTTCTGCACGGTTTGCAATAATAAAAACACGTGCATCGTGTGGAAAGTGGTTACTTTTCGCACGATGTGTAAATGATACACTATTTTTACATGCAAATCGTGGAAAAAGTTCTCTTTTTCTCACTTGTATCGTAGACCATTTACAACACAAGGGCAGGCATGAAAAAGCAAACTTTACACACAGACATCATACAAAATACTATTTTACCTTCAGACTGCCATATTCGAGCCAGCAGATTTCTAATATCGATAATAAAAATTCCACAAGGCAAATTTCACGAAGGGCTCTCTCTATATCTGAAGCGAAGCTGAATAAATGAAAATTAAACTTTATCATTAAAAAAAAATAGAGAAAAACTGTTTAATTCTTTCGGAAAAAATCTCGAATTCTACAAGAGATGATGTAATATAAATTTATTATAAGAAAAGTGGACTAATTTTTTCCGAAAATATTACATCACATTTCTACTGATAGAAAAAAAAAAAACAATTACCTCAGTACTCTAGCGTGCCGATGAATAATATCAGCAACTTTTTCTTTGAGGCTTTCATTATTCCCATCATCAATTAAAAATAAACAGTTCAATCTCAATATGACAATTTGTATTTGACTGCAAGCATGTGTTACAAAATTAGCAGCAAGATGACAACAAGCAGTTAAAATGTTGTAAGCAACGAGAGCAACTAAAACATGTCCAATAAATACAATTTCATAAAATGGACTTATCATTGAATTAAATGCAATATCATGTCCAGGAAATACAATTGGTCTATTATCAGGTGTTTGTCCTGCACTACCAACAACAAATGGCACTATCGTATGATACGTTAATCCACCACTATACATAAATGAGGCACACAATATTGTTAATTTTCTACCAATTGATGTATTTTTCATAATTATATCAAATTCTTTATCATTTGATAGCATTTGCCAATCACATTTAATATGTTCAATACACTTTTTTATTTGTTCACGACGATTAAATAATATTGTGTATTTCACCATATTCCCTGCAAAAAATAGTAGTGGACAAGTTAACTCAATTTGAGTACTTATATCTTTTTCACGATAAATTGAATGATATAATGCTGGAATAATTGTGAATAATATTATAGAGTAGCAGGAAAATTGTAAAAAAATTGATATTATTATTTCACATTTTGTTTTATATTCTTTCATATATGGCCATAGACCTAGTGGTATTAACAGCCATTTTGTGAATTCAATGGATTTTGGTTCAGTGAATGTTCCTTTACTCGATTTCATATTTTCTGAGTATAACGAATTTTTTTAAAATCCGACTGAAGAGTTTAATTCGATTGCTATCGGGTACATGTCTAATTAACACAAAACAATTTCAACACGTATACTCAACATTTCCAAATTCAACATATACAAATTCAACACAGGAAAATTCAACACAAAAAAATTCAACACAGACAAATTCAACGAAGATGGATCCAACACTCACACATCCAACATGAATTCAACACTCTCGGAATTAGAATAAGTAACAAGATTCTTCCCTAAGTATTTTTTATAAAAAATTTACCCATTACTTGATGAATTTGATATAATATGCATATAATACGATATATCGCATAGAAAAGATGAAGATTTCTCGAGAATTTCCAAATTTGAGATTAAATTCTCATATTTTTTTTTTAATCATCTGAAAAGAATTTTAAAGATTTTTCCCTAAGATTTTTTGGTGATTCCGCAGTTTATCTCTGCCGACTGAAAATGAGTGTTTTAAGTGTTTTCTCCAGAATTTTTCTTGTCTGCCGTGCTCAGTGCGCCTATTCTAGGCTCGCATCGAGTTCGGTTTTTGAAAATTTTGATTTTTAAATTTTTTTGCAAAATGAGTTGAGTTTTTCACTTCGAGTCAAAAAACTTATTTATTCAATATGTTCAACAGCTCAGTGAATACAATGTTCAAACTCTAATGAATTTTATTTCATAGTAATATAGAAAAATAATAATTTCAATAGAGAGTAGAGTTAATTGTTTTGATTGAGTGAGAGGGGAGGGGACTTGATGAGAGGTAAGGCATTTTATTCATTGTTTTTTTTGGTTCAATTGATTAGGGACTTCCAACAAAAGCTCGTTGTTTTTTGGTAAAAATTCAATTAGGATTTTGTCTGCCTGCTTTGAAATCTTGCTACCGACCTCTGCTACATCAGAACACATCAATTTAATTTTAAAAAATTGGGAAAAATCATTAAAATTTTTTATAATATTTGGCAGAGTAAAACTCATGAATCACTGATTTTTGCTTGTCATAAAGAAAAAATCATGTCAGAATACATTATGTTGAGGAAAAAAATGTTGAAATAAATCATGTTGAAAAATAAAATGTTGAAATCAACTATGTTGAAAAATAAAATGTTGAAATCAACTATGTTGAAAAATAAAATGTTGAGTTTCATGTTGGAATAACCGAATGTCAACATTTACAAATGTTAAATAGACCGGCTCCCATTGCTATCAAAGGCGATGAGTTATTGATGAGAGTAGGGGATTCACAAACTTTTTTTTCACATGAATTTGTAAAATAAAAAATTGAAGAGGAAAGAAAAGAACATAACTTTTCGGCACTTGCGCACAATTTAAATGAATTTGAGGTACTCGCGTGTACGTGCAGTGTCTCGTTTTTATGCAGAAACTTAGATTCGAGAAATTATTGAATTTTAGTGATAGTACAATACTCAAATGGTCGTGACACACAAGTTCTATAAAATTAAATGAATTTATTTGAAATATGATAAAAGAAATTGAATTTAAAAGGAAAAATTATGAAATAAAAATTCATGAATATTTCAATTTAATGGAAATTTAAGTTATTCGAATGGATTTTTTTTATCGACTGTTTCTCTTACAAGTGTGATTAACAATTAAATTGATATAAATTATAAAGTATATAAATTTTTTTACTGGATTTAGTAGAGAAGTGATGTGAGAAATGAAAAGTTCACTTTTAAATTTAACTTCTCTAAAATATCCAAAGATTTATCGCAGATGGGAAAAATTCCGTTGCACCGATATTCCCGGATATTATTTTTCTCTACAGAAAAGAAGGTGATTACAACAATTTATCAGTCTCTTTAGAATTTTATGATAAATTTGAAAAATTGAATGCCGAATAAAACAGATTTATTTCGTTTTATTGTGCTTCACAACTCGAATAATCTTCCATTGATAAATCATGCCTCCACCGTTCTCAGTAGATTCAAGTATACTCATGAATTCTTCATTATCTGGAAAATAAATTCATGTGAAGATAATTTTTTTTTCTCAATGTAGAAAATTCTTATTTACGTCCCTTCTAAATCAAGAGCAACTACACATTGAGAGTATATTTTTAGCAATTGCTTCAGAAAAGTTATTTTTTTTCTACTCACAAAATCGTTCTTCACTACACTGAGAGAAATTTTCGAACATTTAACAGTCCATTTGACAGTTATTTAGTATTGTTAAATTAATTTCTTCCAACGTCCCATGATCCCAACATAATCATGATTAAACATGGAAATGAGAAACACAATGAAATTTTCGAACTTTAGAACTATAAAATTTGAGTTGAAATAGACCTCGACTATAAATATGTACGGTTTAGATATTAGGTGGTTACTAAAAATTATTGTTCTGCCAATGAAATATCGCAATTGAATTGAACGCTAACGAATAGCTCTACTCCCTAAATTCTTCTCGCTTAGTTTCCTATGATAATCGTACCGATAGGTATACACTTTGTCATACACTTCTTTGCCATCAACTTATCTTCCACTGATTGCTGTGAACAAGTTCGTAAAAGATAAATTAAAAAATAATTATTCATCTTTCCGGGAAATTTCTTCACCTACTTCCACTCGTCCAACCCGCCTAACACCTATTTCTTATTCAACTAATCCACCAAGTACATTTATGGGGTCGTTCCAGTGTGACGGCCAAAAAAACTGCTCATTTTTGCGATTTTTTTCTTCTTACAGTTAGAATGCTCTGATCAGGCTGATTTTTTTTACCACGAATGCATAGACTGATGAAAAATAGAAGAAAAAAAATTTTACGGTATTTTTATCGATTTTTCACAGATTTTTTAAACGTTGAAAATAAAAAAATAAAAAAAGTGTCTTGATGGTGGGCACGCTAGAAGTCTTAAATCATGTTGGAACCAAATTTTCCGAAGAGATTATTAATCTGCATGGATAGAGCTATCGCCTGATGTAGGCTTTTCTCCTTTTTCCAAAAACTTCCAATTTTTTTAACGAAAAACCATTAAAAAAATAGTGTCTAATCCGATTTTTTTTTTCAAACTGCCGTCATTTTTCCAATTTTGAGGAAAAAGAAAAAAGCCTCCATCAGGCGATAGTTCTATTCATTACGATTAATAATCTTTTTGGAAAATTTGTTTCCGACAAGATTTACGACTCCGAGCGTGCGCACCATCGAGACGCTTTTTTTAAATTTTTTTAATTTTCAACTTTTAAGAAATCTGTAAAAAATCAATTAAAAAAACGTAAAAAAATTTGTTTCTATTCTCCATGAGTCTCTTCAATTGTGGTAAGAAAAATAAGCCTGATCAGAGCATTCTAACTGTAAGAAAAAAAAATGGCGAAAATGAGCACTTTTCTTGGCCGTCACACGGGAACGACCCCTTAATTAATTCCTAAACGCTCTAAAGACACAATGTTTAACGCACTGAGGAGAATTCGAACCTAAGCTTGTGGGAACGTGAAACCAGACATGCTACCAATTGAGCCACGCATAACTCTAGAAATAGTAATTTTTCATCTCACTCATATAGAGAGCAGAGAAAATTTGCTGTATGTTCTCTAATGACTTGAAGTTGTCACAGTGCTTACTGAATTTTCCACCCAAAGTCTAAGAGAACTAAAATTCTTGTAAAAACAAATGGACGAATTTCTCGTGATGGGAAAATAACGAATGTTGAAAAGTAACGATAGCAAAATATTTAGTAAAACAGAATTTGTAAAGGTGGATTCGGGTAACTGGACTCTTACATTCATGTTGCACGTCCCAACTAAGTATTGTTGTTCATCATTGTGTATTTGAGAATAAAAATTGTGAAAAATAGCAAAAAGAATAGCTTGATTTGACCTCGACTATATAATTTCGTTAAATTTACCATCGAGAATTCTCTCAGTGTAGCTGTGCAAAAATTGAACGATTTACGATCTAAATGAGAAATGAGAAAGAAAAATTAATAGTAATTATGCATATTAGGGGCCTATTGAAATATTTGACAGGCCGCTAATTTGCATATTTACCAAATTAATTTCTTCTAAAAAATAGTAACGATTTTTTTCTCACTCTAGATCGGTCATCTTTATTTTTTCATTTTTTTCCAGATTTTTTTAGCAAACTCTTCTTCATTGAAAAAAATAATGAAAAACACTGAACACGTTAATTATAGGAAAGATTGGGAAAAATTGACCCGAGGTTCAAAATGAGTTGGGATTTTTTTTTCCAAAGTGGAGGAGTCTCCGAAAAAAATTGAAAAAATTCACCAACAATTTCGACATACTGGAGAATTTTCTCAAATTTTTTCACTTTTTTTTATCGAGTCCTTCACTCCGAAAAACAAATCCTAGATCGTCTTGCCACAGAAGTCCATTTTGCTCCACTCTCTCCTCTAGCTTCTAACATAAAAATTCATCTCAAGCTAAAGGGAATCAGGTTTGACTAATAACAAATAGAAGGAATGTCATATATAAGTCACGATTTTTATTAGTATAGGTGAAATTATCATGGAAACTCATTGAAAATTTCGTAGAAGGAAAATCAGAGGTCTAAAAAAAAATACGGAAAAAATAACTCACAAAAAGAATAGACATGGAGAAAATATCCCACGGAAAAGAAATTTAATATCATATCCTATGCGCAGTTAATAAGGGGTGAGAGAAGGGAGTTTTTCCTTGTCTATTTTTTTTCGTGGGTTATTTTTCCAGTATGGATTATTCTTTCATGGGCTATTCTTTCCATGGCTTATTTTTTCCGCAACCCAAAAATCCGAGTTACAAAAAAACGGTCTTTTCATCTCACGCTTCAGGATTTTCAAGTACTAATCGGCGCAAAAATAAATTCATTTGTTCCGTTTTACCCATTCACTACTAAACCACGATTTTTCTTTTCATTTAAAAATTCAAGATCACTCTATCACTGTAGAATTTCAGTCGACTTGTTGCTGAGTATGCTCGAATTTCTGATTATTCATTTAGGAGAAATTAGTATCCCAGTAGAGTCCAGAAAAGGTTCAAATAAACAAATGTTGTTTTTATGACCTGAAATAATCAATTTTTTATTATTCCATGAATTAATATAGACCGTGGAAGAATGGACCTGCAGGATGGAATGATTCGGAATTTTTTTTTTGCGAATGAAGGCTTCTACAAATATGATTGAAAAAATTACTCAACAATGGTGACATGCTGAAGCATCCTCTCAATTTTTTCAAAGTTTTTTCATAAAGTCTTTCACTCCGAAAAAAATTCCTAGATCATTCCGCTCTGGAGGTCCATTTTGCCCCAGTTCCCCTATCAATAATTAATTAGGCATAAATTGAATGAGTACAGAGGCAAAACTGCGTAAAGATAGTTCGACGAGTCCACCAGCGGTAATCTTCCTTGGAATTTGTGCATTCGAAATGATTAATACCAATGAAGTAGCTATGTTTGGTGGCAAACCATACCAGTCAATCATATACGTTGAATTACCAGCCTCGAAACACTATAAATATTTCATTGAATGTTTACGTTAATTTCATAAAAATATATTTGTTACCCGAGAATCAAAGTGGCGTAAGTGCTATCTTTATATACAGCACATATGCCTCTTCGTTTCTGAGATGACGATATTACAGTAGACTTCCAATAAAGTTCCACCTATTAAAGTTAGTCTCTCGTTGGAGTTCTTAGGATCTTCCTGTTAAAGTTTCTCATTGGCTCCCCTACTCTGATTCTTTAGTGGGCCAATCAGAATTGAGTTCAGAAGCGCAGCATTCCAAAAGTCCTTTAGCACATATTTTAACATTCTGCGCATTGCACTGCGCAGAGGAGAGTCCTCTATATGAGAATAGGGAGCGGAACTTTAACGAGGGGTCTTGAACGGACGAACTTATTTGGAAGTCTACAAAAAATTTGATGAAATTGCTTAACTTATCAATTATTATATATACCTGTTCCTTTAATAGATCGCCGATGTAACAAAACATTAAAATGTTGAAACTCAGTGAAACTAAGAGCATGAAGTAGGTAAATGTTCCAACTGCTTCTCTTCCAATGAGCCATGTCTGAAATCATTTATTCAAGTCTATCGAGAGGAGTTAACTTTCTGTGCATGTACAGCAGTACCAGATATTTTTGCGTGTCGTACGATAGAAAAGCAATTCATTGTAGGACTCTACTCGACTGTGGTTACGTAAAGTAGTAAAGGAGACCGAGGCAAAATAAGCTAATAAGGAGAAATGAACCAGGATCGTTTTTAAAGTGAAAGATTCTATGGGAAAATGGGAAAAAATCAACGGTGTTGACATCTCTACAATTTCTTATCAGATTTTTTCGTTAAGACCTTCATTCCCAAGAAATCCTGGTTCACTTTACCATACTTTTTGCATGAGTGAAGTAGTACTTTTCAGTACTAGTGCGTAAAGTAGTACTTTTCACTACTAGTGCGTAAAGTAATACTTTTCAATACTTGTGCGTAAAGTAGTACTTTTTTTGTATGAGTGCCTACTAGTATTGCCCACTAGTATATCATCTAATAAGCACAATATATAATAGTATATTACTTAACAAGTGCGGTAAAGTATTTTCTGACGACTGTGAGGCTGTAAAACAAGCCGAAGGCGAGTTTTACGATCACACGAGTCTGCAAATCTTTACGGCACGTGTAAGGTACAGTTTTTTTCTATTACAAAACGTGAAGAAGGCATCACTGCCTCCACGCGAAGCGTGTGGAAAGTGGTTCCTTTTTGCACTGTGTGCGATATAATATTTTCTGACGACTGTGACAGTGGCAGAATGAGCCGAAGGCGAGTTTTGCAATTACATGAGCCGGAAAATCTTTACCGCACGTATCAAGTCCAGTGCTCCATTGTACAACATGCCACTGACCATGCGTGCAGCGTGCAGAAAGTGGTCACCTTCTGTACGGCTTGCAATAATAAAAACACATTCAGCGTGTGGAAAGTGATTATTTTCCGCACGGTGTGCGATGATTCACTATTTTTACACGCGGATCGTGGAAAAAGTTCTCTCTTTCTCACTTCTATCACAAAACATTTTCAACACAAGTGCAGGCATGAAAAACCGAACTTTACATAGAGATATCACAAAATATACTTTTTCACCTTCAGACATCCATATTCGAGCCAGCAGATTTGTGTTGTCGATAATAAAAGTTCCACCAGGCAAATATCACGAAGGGCTCTCTCTATATCTGAAGTAAAGCTGAATAAATAAAAATTCAATTTTATTATTAAAAAAAGATGATAGAAACCGTTCAATTCCTCCATAAAAATATCTCAAATTCTACAAGAGATACCGCAATATCATTTCATTACAAAAAAACGTGAACCGATTTCATCGAAAATGTTAATCCACATTTCTAATAATAATAATAAGAAAAGAACAATCACCTCAGTACTCTAGCGTGCTGATGAACAATATCAGCAACTTTTTCTTTAAGGCTTTTATTATTCCCATCATCAGTTAAAAATAAACAATTCAATTTCCATATGACAATTTGTATTTGACTGCAAGCGTGTGTTACAAAATTAGCAGCAAGATGACAAGTAGCAGTTATAATGTTGTAAACAACCAGAGCAAGTAAAACATGTCCAATAAATACAATTTCATAAAATGGACTTATCATTGAATTAAATGCGATATCATGTCCAGGAAATACAATTGGTCTATTATCATGTGTTTTTGCTGGACTACCGCCAACAAATGGCATTATCGTATGATACGTTAATCCACCAGTATATATAAATGCAGCACACAATATTGTTAATTTTCTACCAATTAATGTATTTTTCATTATTATATCAAATTCTTTATCATTTGATATCATTTGCCAATCACATTTAATATGTTCAATACACTTTTTTATTTGTTCACGATGATTGAATAAAATTATGTATTTCAGCATATTCATTGAAAAAAATACTAGTGGACAAATTAACTCAATTTGAATACTCAAATTTTTTTCACGACAAATTGCATGATAAAATGCTGGAATAACTGTGAATAATATTATAAAGTAGCAGAAAAATTGTAAAAAAATTGATAATATTAATTCACATTTTGTTTTATATTCTTTCATAAATGGCCATACACCAAGTGGTATTAACAGCCATTTTGTGAATTCAATGGATTTTGGTTCAGTGAATGTTCCTTTACTCGGTTTCATACTTTCTGAATATAACGAATTTTTAAATCCGACTGAAGAGTTTAATTCGTTCGCTATCAAAGACGATAAGTTATTGATGAGAGTAGGAGATACACGAACTTTTTTTTCACATGAATTTGTAAAATGAAAAATTGAAGAGAAAAGAAAAGAACATAACTTTTCAGCGCTTGCGTACAATTTAAATGAATTTGTAAGTACTCGCGTGTATACAATATATCGTTTTCGTGCAGAAACTTAGATTGGAGAAATTATTGAATTTTAGTGATAGTTCCATACTCAAATAGTCGTGATGCACAAGTTCTATAAAATTAGATGAATTTATTTCAAATATGATAAAATAAATTGAATTTAAAAGGAAAAATTATGAAATAAAAATTCATGAATATTTCAATTTAATGGAAATTTAAGTTATTTGAACGGAATTTTTTTATTGACTGTTTTTCTTACAAGTGTGATTAACAATTAGATTGATACAAGTTGAATTTATATAAAAATTTTTACTGCATTTAGTAGAGAAATGATGAGAAAAATGAAAAGTTTTTAAATTTAATTCTTTGAAAATATCCAAAGATTTATCGCAAATAGGAAAAATCCAGTTGCGCCGATATTCGCGGATGTTATTTTTCTCTACAAAAAAAAGGTGATTACAATAATTTATCGATTTCTTTAGAATTTTATCGTAAATTCGAAAAATTTAATTCAGAATGAAGCTGATTTATTTCGTTTCATGGTACTTCACAACTCAAATATTCTCCCAATTGTAAATTATGCTTCCACGGTTCTCAGTAGATTCAAGTATACCAATGAATTCTTCATTATCTGAAAAATAATCAAAATTTGATTTTAGAATTTTTGATCGTAAATTTACAATTGATTATGTATGGCGAACCTATTCATGCAAAAATCATTGGAACGGAAGAAATTACAGTAGTTCATCAAATTAATTTTTTTCGTCAAAAATTCCTTTTTTTTATAAAAAAAATATAATTTTTCGATTTTTTAAAAAGTATTTCTCAAAAATGAGTACTAAAATAAAATTAAAAATTCTTGTTTTACCAGGATTTTATAGGATTTTCATATATTAGTTGGACTAATTTTTGCATGAATTCGTCTCCTCGCAATTGAATTGATTAATACAGTTGCAAAACTGCTCAATGAAAGATCAAGTAGTCCTCCTGCTGTTAATTTTTTTGGTACTTGTGCATTAGCTATAATGAGAATTAATGAAGCAGCTGTGTTTGGTGGTAAACGATGCCAGTCAATCATGTAAGCTGAACTTCCAGCTTCACTGCACTATCAGATTAACAGAAGAGAAACCATTGGTTAATTAATAATTTTCATTTAAAAAAAATTAGTTTAGTTGAATGTGTTCTAGATGCGTAGGGAAAACGCAGCGTAAATTTTGAATAAAATTGCACGATCTGAAGGAAACTTATGAACGCACATGATCATAATTTTTGGAATCCAATATGTAGTCTTATGGGAAAATCTTCTTGAATATTACAAAATATTCTGGAAAATTCCAAAAATCCCAAAATCGAAAAATAATGTAGTTTTTTTTCTTTTAAAGAAATCACTTTGATGAATTTGAAATTCACTTTGATTTCTCCTTCAGTACTTAACTAGTGAATTATTAATACCTGTTGATTCAAAAGTTCGCCAATATAGCAAAATATGAAGATATTGAAGCTCAACGATAATAGGAGTAGAAAATAGGTGATAATTCCAATGAATTCACTGTCATTCCATGTCTGAAATTGATTAATAATTTGAAAATTATCATTATATCATCATCCTCTAGTGGAAAAGGACGTAAAAGCGAGCATACACTAAGAAAAAATCATAAATTAATTAATTGTAAACAATAACTTGATCTATAGTCAAAAGAAAACTTGTAGTTTTCCCTACAAATTTTCTATTCAATCTCATTCAAGGTTTGTGGACGATAAATTCATGTGAGCAAAATAATTTATTTTCTCAGTGTAGAAAACACTTATTTACGTCCCTTCCAAATATAGAATAACCACATCCTGAAATTATATCGTAACCTTAGAAACAAAGGGGCGTAAGTGCCATGCTTATAAACGGCACTTACGTCCCTCTGTTTCTAAGACGACGATATTATCAGCAAAGTTATCTTTCATTCACAGAATCTTTCTAAACTATATTTGCAATTAGAAAAATCCATTTTTTTAAAAACTGTATGGTTAACCCTAGACTGGTCACCTAAATTGCCTCTGCGACTAGTGATATGAAACTAAAAATTGACCGGTAAGTTTACCGTCATTTTACCGGTAACTTACACGTAACTGACCAAAGCTGAATTACTGACGGTTTTCGTCAGGAATAAACTGACCAAATCTTGCATAAGAAAAATGACCCATTGTTTAAATTACAGTCAGTTTACATCGATATAGCTGAATTTAATTTTTTTCTCTGTTACCTTATTTTGGAGAGCAAAATTCACACGAAATATTGGCGTTCATTCCATTGTCTTACACAATACAAATTTCATTGGAATGTAATGCTCGATGTTTTTCTTTCCTTTTGAAGCTTCATGCGTTTCAAAAAAAAAGAAAAGTTAGACAATAATGACGGAAAAAGTGACTGAAATAAAAAATTACCGTCAGTTTCCATCTATATAGATGATTTTCCATCATAAAACATAATTACTGACGATAAAGAAAAATTACCGTCAGTTCCCAACAGGAATTACAGGTCAGGTCAGAAATGGTCAGGAAACCGTCATTTTACGACTGACCTGACACATCAAAAAAATTACGGTAATTTTACATCTCTACCTGCGACACTGGTTCCCTCATGAGGGAATCGCCGCTGTGTTATTCCAGCTGCGACGTTGTCGAATTCACTCTACACTGCCCAGGCGCGTTTATCGAGTTCTCGGCAACATCGCTACGCCGACAATTCCATTTAACATGTGAAAAATTATGCCACCTATTAGAATTTATTTTATTTCTCCATCAATTTTGCAGAATATGTCTTTGAAAAATCACAATAATTTGCTAAAAATTGCAATAAACGCATTCAAATTTTTCCAGAATTTTACATTCAGTCAAATAATCATGAAAAAAATAAAAAAGGTGGATGCCGGCTTTTCTATCATAGGGGGACCAGTCTAGGGTTTTAAAGAAAAACAAGGATAATTTTAAATTATTCTACCGTCATACAATAGTATTCAAGCAGGCAAATGATTACTGTAGAGATTGACACCTCCACAAGACATATTTCACGAAGTGTTCTTTCAATGTCTCCCGTAAATCTGAAATAATATGTTAATTAGAAGAGACAATGTATCGGGGCAAAATGGACCTGTAGGGTGAAATCAATCAGGATTTTTTCCTTCGGAGTAAAGACATCTTTCCTCCATGCAATAATATTCGAAAATCCTTCATATAAACAAATGGATAATAGTTATGTTTTCCAACTAATATAGCTTTTTCTGCTGATACTTTAGCAATATGCTTTCGAATGGAAATGATACAACTTTCTTCAAACCATCATCAAAATATCGAATTTTGAAAAATCCATTAAAACGGCAATAACTCGAGAACTGATCATGCAAATAAGCTCAAAATTGACAGGCATCTAACTGATACAACTCTCGAGATAATATATGAGTATAAATAACATCAGTTGAATAGTTTCCAGAAATTCTATTAAAAACTGATTTTCGGAAAATGAACATATCTCAAAGAGTACCGATTGGATTCTCTTCGAATGAAGCTTAAAAAATAGAGTTTTTCGAGAGGAAGTTTTCCACAAAATATGAAATTTTGCTATAAAACCGTTTTGCTGTAATTGAGACTTTTATGCACACACAGACATACACAAACACACAGACATGCGCTAAAAATATCATTTTCTCTCTTTTCAGACCGCTTTAAGTATCTTCTATTAATAGAATTACAATCGAAAATTCTGATGATTACATATCTTCCATTCGGAATCAAAAACAATAAATTACCTCAATACTCGTGCATGCCTCCTAATAATCTCCCCAACTTTGATCTGGAGCTTTTTATTATTATCATTATATCCCTCACTGACCAAACAATTCAATTGGGCAATGATAATTTGAATCTGACTGCAGGCATGTGTGACAAAATTAGCAGCGAGATTGCACGAGGCAGTAGTAATAGTATAAACAATTAATGCAGCTAAACAGTGTGAAAAAAAGACAATTTCATAAATTGGTGTTACAAATGGATCAAAAATAACATCATAACCGGGAAATACAATTGGCCTGTGATCATTTGCACTATCTTTTGATCCAGGACCACCCATGATAAATGGCATTGCAGTATGATAAGACATTCCCCCGGAATAAAGAAAAATAGCACATAAAATCGTTAATTTTCTTCCAATTACTAAATTTTTCATCATTATCATGTATTCCTCGTTATTATCAGTATCATTCCAATCACTTTCCATATGTTCAATGCACTTTTTTATGTCTCTACTGTGATAAATTATTATCGTATACTTCAACATATTCATAATAAAAAAACCAACTGGTCCACACAATTCAATTTTTGAATTTAAATTATTTTCACGAAAAATAATATGATAAGTCGATGGAATAACAGAAAATAAAATAATACTGTAACAAAATAATTTTAATACTATTGAAATTATTAATTCACATGTTGTTTGATTATTTTTAATTGTTTGCCAAACACCTATTGGTGTTAATAATAATCTTGTAAATTTAGTTGCTTCACATTCTGATAAATTTTCTTCTTCATTTGATGCCATTTTTTCAATGGGGATTCTGCAGACGAACTTGACCGTTCAATGCCAACTCGATATGGAAAATTGTCAGAGTAATAATGCTACTCGTGATTTCGTTAATTATTCAGTTGAATACTTGAAGAGATGTATAACCGTGAAGCGCGTGCGCTTCTATTTAAAATGCAGTTGAAACTACCCTTTTTCTAGAAACTTTTCTCTTTTTTTTTTTGTTTTTTAGTTCTTCCACTTCAGTATTCGTGGAGACAGTGGATATTGTAGAACTTTGATTGATTTTGATGCGTATGCTCGTTTTTATGGACGAAATTGTGTGTTCAGTGACAATGAATTTGTACGATTTTCTAAAATGTAAGAATTTCATTTGGATCTGAGAAAAATTTGGGTGTAATGGTTTGTGCAATTGATTTTTGCTCAATAATTTTTGCAGAAATCCTTTGAATTAATTTTCTTTTGGAGTGGAGGATTTTATGAAAAAATCGGAGAAAGTTCGGGAAGATGCTCCAGCATGTCTACATTATTGTAGAATTTTTTCAATTTTTTTTATAAGAGTCTTCGAATGTCATTTTTTTTAACAGAAGATAGATTGTTGTGAAAAAAAATGTCTGAAAAATGTGCACTTATAGTTCTTTTAATTCTCTATACGTGCATATTTTTCGTTTTTTGAAAAATAATTTATTCATAATAATTCATTTAATTAAATAAAAATTTATTCAATTTATCATTTGTTAGGAGAGAAAAAAAATCTAAAAATTGTCAGATGTCTGTTATTTTTAGTGAACATTAATTTTTTCCATTCATTTCTATTTCAACGTTGAAAATTGAACAAAAACCATGGTAGAAGTAAAATCTGAAGTAAAATGAAGTGAAGACATCGAGTGCAACGTATAAAAATTTGATACTGCACGTATAGTGTAACGTTCATATTCAATTATCATAAAATCCACTCTTTTCTCCCGTTTTTTTGCTGATTTCAATGAATTTTCCTTTTTCTCTTCTTCAAGATGTCGCCATGACAGTACGTAACATTTGAAAATACGCTGCGGATGTTTTCAGTATCTGTGAAGAAATCTAAAGTTAGTTGTGATGGAATTAAATATTTAAATAAATATTGCGAAGTTCGATAAAATCTCGCAGTGTATATTTTTTAGAGAAAGACACGAGCGGCACAGTTCTCGTCGCACGATGAGAATTGTCAGGGGCCTATTCTCGACGCATGGGAGACTGGTTTTCGTTGACGAAATAACATTCATGAACTTTTTCTTTTTCTTTTTTATGGCTCTGATCATTTGATCATCCGGCCGTAACATTCATGAACTAATGAGACAATTCGTGCATCCAATTCGTTAACGAATTTACGATTCCCTCACGAAATGGAGGTTCTCATACGAAGAGCCAACATAACCTATTTTTCGATTTCTCAAAGTGAAAATATTAATTGCGCCAGAGCGTCATTGAAACTTTAGTGAGTGAAAAATGAATCAGGTTTGTCACCTAGTGAATCTTAAATTTATGGAGAATGTATAGCTGCTCGTTGAAAAGGATCATTGACCATGTCTCATAACGAAGTGACATTCGTAAAAAATTCGGAAAGTCGTTTAGTCAACGAAATTATTTCATGTGCGAATATCTCTCACGGATGAAATAGGTATGAACGAAGATACTATCTTATCTTTGTGTTAATGGCATCTGACTTATACTGTCATCCGGCCGAACGAAGATACTACATTCGTTAACGAATCCTGTTCCCATGCGTCGAGAATAGTCCTCCCGGGCAACTGAGCGCTAGTAACGGAAGGTTAAAATATAATTATTATACTAACATCGACAAAACTTCGAAATGTCATCTCCATCATGCCGCCTGCAGTTATGGAGCATGATTTCTTCGTCATTGTTATGATCAGAATGAGTGAGAGCATGGTACTCTTCGGTAATTTATACCAGTCAGTCATATACGTTATTTCACCTACAAATTCACACTTTTCCCACGATTTTTACATTAATTCAGTAGTGAAGAGGTAAAAAAAAATAAATCCATATAAGATAGAGGACCTCATAGCTGCTCACTCACGCACTTGTACCCTGGTTGATCATGCACCCGGGTCAGTCAATTTTTTTACGAAATTGACCGTGATTCGAACACGATGCGATTGCATCATGGTTACATGACGGTCGATTTCGTGAAAAAATCGACTGTCTGATCGATTTATAGTAGATATGCATTCGCCCGATCCATCAGGGTATACCTATATCCATGAATAATTTATAAATATGGATATACAGATACTTGGAGTGAGCAGGTACTAGTTCCTGAACAGCTACTGGGTATTTTACCTGACATTGAGAAAAAAAAATTAAAAAATCGTTGAATTCACTGAATTTTGCTTATTCAAACAACATTTCATTGATTTGTCTGAATGTATAAAATTCAGTTAATTTAACAGCTTCTAGAATTATTAAAAGAATATCAATTGAAAATCAATGAAACAAATATATTAGATAGTTTTTGCCGCTTTTTCTTTTCTCAGTGTATCTTTGTGTTCATTCTCGATAAAGCATCTCGAAAACTAAAGAAGATAGGACGATTTTGCCCTTATTTTCTTTGGCAGAGAATTTTGAGAACAAAAAGAATTTGGACAAAACCACTTCATCTTCCTTAGTTTCTGAGATATTTTTGATAATGAGTGAAAAAAAGGCTTATCTTGTTTCACCTCTTCGCTACTGAATTGTATGACGAAAATGGTAAAATTTGGTAATTAGCATTGAATATTTGATCATCATACCTGATTTTTCAAAATTTCTCCAATAAAGCAGAGGATGAAAATATTGAATGTGAGTGATACGAGTAGTAAAAAGTATGTGATCAATGATATAGGCTCACTGTTCTCCCATTCCTGTTACATAATTTTCTTTAAATATGATAATTTTCATGAAGTCAGATTGATTATGTTCATGACGCCGTCTGAATATTTTGAATATTACCGTTAAGCAGAAAAATTCGAGCCAGCATATGACCACCGTAGAATGTACGACTTCAATTAAGCATATTTCACTTAAAATTCGATTGACCTTTCCTGTAAACCTGAAAATTTACACATTAATATTATGATTTAATTTCCAAACAAAAATGAAATAGAAAAGATCGGTGCAAAATGATCCGGAATTTTTTTGAGATTGAAAACCTTCATCAGAAAATTTGAGAAAATTCCTCAATAAAGGTGACATCTTGTAGGATCTTCTCAATTTTTTCCAAATTTATCAATGAAATCTTTCTTTCCATAAAAAAATCCTGCATCATTTTACTCCAAATGTCCATTTTCCCCCAGTTTCATTGAAAAATTTACTCACTTCAATATCCGAATATGGCATTTTATTATCGATGCAATTTGTCTGTCGACGTCACAATGATCAAAGTACTTATCTTCCTCGATCCTCCGAAATTTCAATTGAATTAATTTAACTTGTCCGCAAATATGACTGACAAAAACAGCAGCTAAATTGCTAGATGCCGTTACAATCGTATAAATAGTAGCTGCACTCAGAACTTGTAAGCCATACACAATTTCATAAATCGGTGTAACTTGAGTATTGAAGAAAAAATCATAACCAGGCAGTACAAGTGGTCTTATTGTAACATTGAATGTATTAATTTGTTTTGGTTTAACAAGTGGCATTATGATTTGAAAGAAAATGCCAGCACTGCACATAAATACAGCACAAATATTGGTCAATTGACGGCTCAAATTGGTGCTTTCAATCATAGCAGCATGATCCTCATTGTTACTTGTTTCTGACCAATTTGATTTCATCGAAACAATACATTTTTTGATGATGCTGGAGCGATAAATGATGAATAGATATTTCAAAAAATTCGAAATTCGAAAACCCATTGGTCCAAAGAATACCAAACGCTTTCTCCATGTTGTTAATTTTAGGAACATGAACATTGTCATTGCAATTGAACTCAGTAATACTGCAAAAGAACTGACAGTAATGGCAATTAAAGATATTAATTTCTCCAATTTCGTAGATTTTGGCAATATCATCGCCCATATTCCAAGCACAGTTAGCAGCCATTTTGTGTACTGCAGCTCTTTGTTAACATGATCCTCGGACGCATTTAGATACAAAGACTGCTGAGTTTTTGTTCTCATGATTGTGGTGGGAGATACGAATGTAAACTGAGTAGAGAACTGTAGTCCTAGGTACGAAGTAAGTTTTTTGAGTTTCAATTATTCATGGTAATGAAATGTTCTCCTTCGCGCATGCGATTAATTCATGGATGGGTTTATTTTAGGACTCGACAGTTGGGAGTAGAGGTAGAGAGTTGTCTCGTGAATATGAATAATGAGTTATTCATTTGTCTTCTGCATGATATCAGGGAAAAGTTGGCAGACAATGAGTTTTTCGATAATTGTATTGATAAGTTCGGGAACTTTTTATGAAAAATATGAGTTGATAGTTATTTTTGTGATTTGGTGAGAAATTGAACTGTTTGTGGGAAATTGAACTGTTTTTGTCAGAAATCGAAGACTTAATCTAGCCTATCTTCAAAAAATTTTGCTTCTAAATGGAAGTTATAATCATGATCTTTGTCAATTAACTTTCTGTTTTTAACATTGGATAATGTTCCCTCTTCCCTTACATCATCTCTCTATTCTTTAATCCTAGACCGGTCAACGTTTGAGCGTGGCGCTGTGTTTCGCTGTTTTAATTTTTTTATAATCAATCGGTTGAGTGGAAACAGGATACTTGGTTCAAAAAATATAATAGTTTATTAAACACGTCAACGATGAAAGTCAAAATTTTAAAAAAATTTCAATCAACCAATTGATTGATCATACGTCGATCAGTCTAGGGTGAACATTGAGTAATGTTCCCCTTTTCCCCGTATTATCTTCCAGTTCTCTAACACTGGATAATGTTCCCTCTTCCCTCACATTACATTTCTGTTCTTCAACATTGAATAATGTTCCCTTTTTCGAGAACGGAGGAAGAGAGAATATTTTCCAGTGCTGAAAAACAGAAATATAATGTGAGGATCTTCACATTATCTTTTTATTCTTTTATATCGGATAATGTTACCTCGTTCTTGAGAAGGGAAACCATACCTGAGGAGGAAATTTAAATGAGTGAAGTAAGGGATGTTCTGTTTCTCATGAATATTGAAACATCAATTTCCATTCATCTGTGTTATCTTTATTTAGTGTCTATATCTCCAATCAGTCTATGTACAATACATGGTAAAGAATCTTGACATTTATCCATATTATATCTGTATCTGTATCTATATCTGGTCCTAATGGAGACTCTCCTAGAAAAAAAAACTCATGATGGAGAAGTAATGATCATGGAAAAAAAACTGATGAAGTTTCGAGACGAATCGATTTTATTCAATCATCAGTTCTTTGAAAATATCTCAAAAAATAGAGCGAGTTAGTGTGATTTTACCTTTAGCTTTATTTTGAGATCTTGAAATTCTCAATTCCATCAGAGCATCATGCAGAAAAAAAATTGATGACTTTATCAATAATAATAATTGATTACTTAATTTATTGTTCTTGAAGTTCACAGAAAGAGATTGAAATGGAGTTGAGGTTAACTGTGGACTATGAACTGGGGAGATTATTGATGTATTAATTACTGAATTGGATATTTGATACAAAAAATACTCACATTTAGTGAATCATGTGGATTGAAAGTTCGATTTTCTCCATCACTGGTGAACTCATAGTTTAAAGATAACATGATTAATAAATCGATGATTATTTTCACACGCGTATCAACTGACGTGCACCTTAACGAGGTTCTACCCTCACACGGTAGTTCAAGAAAGCAACATAATTTTTTTATTTTTTTGATCACTAAAAACCCGACGAAAATTAACTATTTTAATTATAAAAAATACATGTTATTTCGCTTCTTTTATTAATTGATTTTTTTAATAATAGAAGTATTAAAAATATTCAAGTTGTGGAATGGCGGCTGCGTGCAAACTTCAAATTCTTGGATGTCAATTTTCGATTATTGTGCTTTGTTCCTCAAAAATATTAATAAATTCTTCTACCAATGTTAAGAATCTGTTAGCAACAAATTATTGCATTTGAAAAGAAAAAATTACGAAATAGAAACATATCGGTATACATTGATATATATTCGATCAGCTGATGCATGCAGCATAGCCAGGCCCTCTATCGTTTCCGTCGCCATGATGTGTTTACTACAAATAAATTTTTTTGTATTGCGTTTCTTGAGCTTATTTGGCCGGTGAGGTGGGTCCGAACGAATATCATTCGATTCTATACATATTCAATTATATCATATTAATTTTTAGTAGGAAAATATCTGTTAGATCTATAAAAAAAAAATACAAAACGTCGCCAATAGAGTGGTTCTGTCATAAGGACTCTCTATAAGCATGTGAAATTACTCATTTTTACAATTTTTTTTCTCGATAACTAGACAGTCAATGCATTAATCATTTAACTAAAACGTGTATGATATATTTGTTTGTAACCTTAAAAAATTTCATGCAAAAATATCAAAAAATTTAAATTCACTCTTGAGAAGGGTAGAACCTCCTTAATTTGCATTCACGTCATACGACTTGAAGTGAGTCCTAAATGAGCGCACCAATCGCGACGATTTCTATTGGCTGATGAGAATACGAATAGGCCAATAGGAGTGAGAATAAACCTCGGACACGTCTGAAGTGAACTGGTATCATGTTCCTTTTATAATCCTTTCATAAAAAGATTTTATAAAGGGGAAAAATAACTTTTTTTTGTTCTTCCACTTCAGTATTCGCGAAGACAGTGCATATTGTAGAACTTGGATTGATTTGATGTGTATGATCGTTTGTATGGACGAAATTGTAGGCTGAGTAACAATGAATTTGTATTATTTTCTGAAATCTAAGAATTTTATTTGTATCTAAGGAAAATTCTGCTGTAATGATTTGTGTTATTCATTCTTAGTCAATGCAAGAAATCCTTTGAATTGGTAAAATTGTGTTTTCTGACCGTTCAAAGTTAATCAAGACGTAATTAATTGGCCTTGCAGTCATTGATTAATAAAAAAACTCAGTTAGTACAGAGTTGGATTGATTTTCTTTCGGAATGAAGGATTTTATGAAAAAATCGGAGGAAATTCGGAAAGATGCTTCAGCCTACATTATTGTGTAATTTTTTCATAAAACTCTTCAATCGTAATTTTTGGGATGATGAAATTAGCATATATCTGACGACATTTTGAATTCCTTTAAATCAAATAATTTGGTATAGAAAAAATGTTTGGAAAATTTGCACTTATAGTTTCTTTAATTTCCTATGTGTGCACATTTTTATTTTTAAAAAATCATTGATTTGTTGAAAGAAAAAAAAATCTGATAATTGTCAGATATCTGCTATTTTTAGTAACATTGATTTTTTTTATTTTTTTTTCTATTTCCATGTTGAAAATTGAATGAAAAAAAATACAAAAGTAAGATCTGAAAGGAAATAAAGTAGTGGTATACATGACTAAGGTATGACTAAGGCTAAATGAAGACTACATGTATAATACTCATATCTAATTATCATCAATTCTACACTTTCCCCCGTTTTCTGCTGATCTCAATGGATTTCTCTTTCTTTCCTTCAAGCTCTCCCCATCACAGTCCGTAACATTTGGAAATACGCTACTGATGTTTTCAGTATCTGTTTGAAAATTTCAAGTCAATTGTGATGGAATTGTCTTATTTTTTTTATTTTTTTAAATAAATTATCAAACTAACGTCGAGGAAAGTTCGATATGTCATCTCCATCATGCCGCCTGCAGTCATAGAGCATGATTTCTCTGCCATTGTTATGATCAGAATGAGTGAAAGCATGGTACTCTTCGGTAGTTTATACCAGTCACTCATATACGTTATTTTACCTACAAATTCATACTTTTCCCCCCGATTTTTACATTAATTCAGTAGTGAAGAGGTAAAAGAGGATAAATCGACATGAATTGAGAGAAAAAAAAGTGGTAAAAAGTATCAAATATTTGTTCCACTGGCTCCGAGCAATTTTTTTTTCAATCATTAACAAAGCTGTTCACTTTAATGAATTTTGTTCATTAAGTAAATTTAACAATCTGTTAAGGTATTCACGAAAAAAAAAATTCTAAGAACCAATGAATCAAATATTTGATAGTTTTTACCACTTTTTTTTTCTCAAGGCATCTTTGTGATCATTCTCGACAGAATATCTTGGAATTTAGAGGAGATAGGAGGATTTTCTACGAATCCTTTCTTTTTATAGAACATTTCAAGGGTTACGAAGAAGGAATAGGGCTAAATTGCCTTATCTCCACTAGTTTCAGAAATATCCTCGAAATGATGTGCGACGAAACAAAAGACTTGCAGTGAACTCTCGTTAAGTGTCCTCTAGATAAGTATCCGCTTTCTTAGAATGTTTTCTACTTCTCGCTATTTTTTCAAGAACCTACCTGAACCTCCTGCCAACACCGTTTTTTTTTGGTATTCTCTGATCATGTTCAGCCGATGAATTCGGCATTCTTATTTGTCGTGTTACATTTGCGTTTTTTTTCGTTTCTCAATTTACAGATTTCTCTTGAACCCTTTGTCATGCGCGTCAGGAGCAAGGTGTCACCTTTTTTCACGTTTTCATGCTCTATTTTCGTTATAATCAATATAAAAATTCCAAAAAATTTCGATGCTCTTGTTGGAGCATCAAAGGTAAAATCAAAAACTCTTATTGCAGCTTTTAAAATAGTGAATACTATTGATAAGTATAGAATCGCTCTAAAAATCGAGCGGAAATATCATCTTGTGGAACGAATTGAAAAGTGACGCTACACCGCCCGATGCGACTAAACGTGAAATCCCCATTCGAATTGCGCTGTTGCCAAGTCGTTCTCCCGCTCTTACTCACTGGTAACAAATGTGAAAACATAGTCCTCGATCATTTTACAGGGTACTTCCTTCTTCAATTTATCATTCCGCATAAAATTAATTGTAAATCAATTTTTTTGAAATAATATAGGGACGAATTACTGATTGATTATTTGGCAACACCGCACGAAATTCAACACGGCAGTGGAGCGCTCACCGTACGAAGTTGGGTGAAATCATGTGAGTGACGAAAAGTTAATATTCCTTCATACTAAGGAAAGAATATCGATATCGAAATATCTCGATATCTCGAAACAGCGTAAACGTAAGAATGGAACCGACGTGACTTCTCGTGTTATTTATACAGTTAGATAAGGAGGTGCGTGCGTTGCACTCACGGATACTATCGTCTCAGAAATGGCGTACGAAGTGAAGGCTTGATTTAAGGGTTCATTTCCCAGAAGGGACAACCACCGCTCCCCAAGAACGGACACTTATCGAGACTCTACTGTATCTTGTTTCACATCTTCGCTACTAAATTATATAGAGGAGATAATTTAATGTATTTGGAAATTAGCATTAAATATTTGATAAGCATACCTGATTTTTCAAAATTTGTCCAATAAAGCATAGGATGAAAATATTGAATGTGAGTGATATAAGTAGTAAAGTGTGTGTGATCATTTTTATAGGCTCTTTGTCCTCCCATTCCTGTTACATAATTTTCTTAAATTATGATTAATGTTCATGAAGTCCGATGGACTATGTTCATGAAGTCGTCTGAATATTTTGATATTACCGCTACGCAGGAAAATTGGAGCCAGCATATGATTATTGTAGAATGCACGACTTCAATTAAACATATTTCACTCAAAACTTGATCGACCTTCCCTGTAAACCTGAAAATTGACACATTAATATCATAATTAAATTCTTAAATAAAAATAAAGTAGAGAAGATCAGAAGGTACAAAATGATCCGATTTTTTTTTTGAGAATGAGGACTTTCACCAAATAATTTGAAAAAATTCCTCAATAATGGAAACATATTATTGTATCTTATCAATTTTTCTCATACTTTTTCATGAAGTCCTTCATTCTGAAAAAAAATCGTAGATCATCTTACTCCAAATATCCATTTTGCCTCAGTCTCAGCAAAAACTTTACTAACTTCATTATCCGAACATGGCATGCAATTATCGATGCCATTTGTCTGTCGATTTCATAATCATTGGAGTGCTTATTTTCCTCAATCCTCCGAAATTTCAATTGAATTACTTTAACTTGTCCACAAATATGACTGACGAAAACAGCAGCTAAATTACTAGATGCCGTCACAATCATATAAAGAAAAAGTGCACTTAAAAGTTGTAAGCAAATCACAATCTGATAAATCGGTGTAACTTGAGTATTGACAAAAAAATCATAACCAGGCAGTACAAGTGTTCTTATTGTAACATTAAATTCATTAACGTGTTTTGGTTCAACCAGTGGCTTTATAACTTGAAAGAAAAGACCAGCACTGCACATTAGTACGGCACAAAGAGTGGTTGATTGACGGCCCATACTGGTGCTTTTAATCATAGCAATATGATCCTCTTTATCACTTGTTTCCAACCAATTCAATTTCATCGAATCTATACATTTTTTGATGATGTTCGCGCGATAAATAAGAAACAGATACTTGAAATAATTCGAAATTCGAAAACCCATTGGTCCAAACAATACGAAACGCTTCGGCCATGTCGGTAATTTTATACCCATAAACATTAGCATTGCAACTGAGCTCAGTGTTATCGTAAAGAAACTGACAGTCATGACAATTGATGCTATGAATTTCTCCATTTTCGTGGAACTATGCAATACCATTGGCCATATTCCAAGCGTCCTTAGCAGCCATTTTGTATACAGCAGCTCTTTGTTCGCATAATTCTCAGCCTCATTTAGAGACAAAGACTGCCGAGTTTTTGTACTCATGATTATGACAGGAAATACGAATATGAACTGAATAGAGAACTGTAGTTTTAGACACGAAGTGAATTTCCTGAGTTTTAATAATTCATGCTAATGAGCAGTTTTTATGCTAATGCAGTTTTTCTCCTTCGCGCATGCGATCGATTCATAGATGGATTCACTTCAGTGCTCGACAGTCGGAAGGAAAGGTAGAGAGTTGTCTCGTGAATGTGAATAATGAGTTATACATCTGTCTCCTGCATAATATTAGGGAAAAGCTGGGGACGATGAACTCTTTGATAATTTTATTGAGAAGTTAAAAAAAATTTGAAAATGAATTGAAAAACATATGTTGATATTAATTTATGTGTGTGTGGAAAATTTAACTGTTCTCGCCCAAAATTGAAGACTTAATCTAGTCTATCTTCGATCATTTTCAATTTTTTTGACATTTTTTCGATTGTGATGGTCAAGGTGCAAAATTCTATAACTAGTGGAAAGATGGGCTCATTTCGCATCGATTTAGGTGGGTGTGAATCATCTTATTATGATATTTATAAGGAACATGGTGGGAGTAGTGATTTTAATCAAACTAATTGGAAGTGATCTCAATCAATGCGACAGAGAATACGAGCGGAAATATTTGTGATACAGTGAAAACATTTGCAAATGGAAGAGCTATATCTCCTGTTATTTGGTCAAAGCCTTGAATTCTCAAAGATTCCTAAAAAATAAATTCAAGATATTTTTTCAATGGAAATGCTTTTAGATTTCCATTTTTGATTTTTATCGTCGTTAATTTTATGGAAATTGAATGTGCAGAGCACTGATGATGAGTATTGATAGTATTTGGTAGTTGAACATGTCCGTTGAACATATTTAAGTTCAATATTGTGAATGTTGATACAGTGGTAATCAGAAAATTGAATATCTATGCGAGTCATTGTTACAGTGAAATTCTAATGACATTCATACTGAGATAAATTGATCTCCACTGAGACATTAGGGAGAAATTTCGATGATTATTTCCACAAAGAGACTTTAAGAGTTTCATACTTATCAAATTTTCGAATAGAACCAATATTTTGAACTACATTATACAGGATTCTTTGTGAATCTCACTATTTTCTCATTGTCAAACTCTTCTTCTGCGATATTTATCGTCGAAAAATCCATAATTGATTGTTGATGAACACAATGAGTGAATTTCTTTGTGTTGGTTCCTCATACGGCCTCTAATTAGTTATTTGTCATTCAATCATCTTTACATACTTGATGTTAGACATTTCTGAAACTATCTTTTTGATACCAAATGAAATTTTCTACAGAACAGGTCTTCGTAATTTTTCAATTTATTTTACTTTCATTCATCATTCAGTGAGGATTCAACTGTTTCGTGAATAAGTATTAATATTCTGTTGCAAAACATTGTTAGCAAGGTAGAATGCTATTGTATTCATTACTTGCCTTTTATTTTCGTTTTTAATAATTTATTCGAAATATTCTTATCTACATGGTTATTTTCAATATAATCATAGATCATTTGATGAATCATTGATGAAAGATTCATTGTGCTGAGTCGATCAAGCTTCCACTGTTCTCAACAGATTCAGATAAACTAATGAAGTTTTTATTATCTGAAATTTGAGGTAATTAGTTGAAAACTCGATACAATAAATGATTTTGTTATTTATTAATTTTAAAATAATACGGAAGCAAAACTGCTGAGTGACAAGTCAATCAATCCACCAGCCGTGATTTTCCGTGGTATTTGTGCAGTAGCAATTATTAATACTAATGCAATAGCATTATTTGGTGATAATCGATACCATTCAGTCATGTAAGTTGCAATTCCCGTTTCGGTGAACTGTAAATGAAACATGAATTAAACAACGTATTAACTCTAGACTTTCACCATTTTTCGCTTCCCAATGGAAGCATTGTAATCGTCGCTTTTTTCAAGTTTGAGATTTCATCGGACTATGACTCTCAATGATCTAAAATTTCAGAAAATATTTTTTTTTCTTCAAATGTCTGTATGTATGTATGTGTGTGTGTGTATGTGTATGTGATGAAACATTTCATCACTTTAGTCCGAAACGGCTGTGTGTATCGATATGAAATTTCGAAGACATATTGACTACGTGAGTGCCATGTTCTCAGCAAAGTTTCAGCTCAATCAGCTCAATGATTCCCGAGAAAAAGCGAATCGTCAAAAGTTGCCGATTTTTAGTTTATTTATCATGTTAACATCAATGTGATTTTTGAAAAAGCGCGGTTATTGCAATAACTTAAAAAATATTTGAGTTAAAGACTTCAAATTTGGTGGGCTTGTACATTTTATGAGTGCAAACTTTGGTCGTGAATTTTAATAAAATCCACCCAGCGGTTCCTGAGATATTTTCGAAGAACTATTTAATGAAAAGCTAATATATGCATGGAACTATTCGACCGATTACATTCAAGCTGAGCTTAAGAGATCGATTTAGATGAGCCTCAGCAATCCTAAATATTGTAAATTTTTCAAAAGGATTCTTCAATATTAGTGCTAAAAAATAGTTTTTTCAGAAATTTAAATTTTTCTCAAGATTTTTCTGAGGGCACTAGTATTTCTGATTTCATCATGAGAAAGTAGATAATTTTTGCTAAACATTAAGAGTGTATTCATCCTGATATCACAACAAAAGGAAATGGAAATAATTTCTGAAACCTAAATTATACCGACTAATCCGATGCTTTACTGGAGAGTTCTGAGTTTGACTCTAGGCTAGCGGTTCGAGATTTTTTTTAATCAAAATTATTTCTCAATTTTTATTTTCAAATCTATGAAAGATAGAGAGTCAAAAATTTCATTCGGGAGCTTTATGCTAATCGCATCGGCATAATATTAAATTTTCTTCTTGATAAATTTTTTAAGAGTGAAGACATTATCGATTCAATAACGATGGTTGAAATTTATGGAGAATGCCCATGGAGTGAAGGCCCTGCTTGTGTTTTTTTATAATCAATTGTTTGATAGGACAATTCTGAAAAAAATTAAGTCTATTCATTGAAGTGATTAACAGACTATCATATTTTTTAAATGACATATTTTGCGAAATTGATGGAGAAATACAATAAATTTTAGTAGCTAGTCAGATATTTCTCATGCTTAACCCTCTCACCTGAATGAGCGTTTTTCGGCAAGGGGACTGTGTCCAATCGCGTTTGTCGATGACAGGGACGTATGCATGGGATATTCACATACTGTCCTGAACCACACTAAACATAAACAGATGCCCGTAAGAATGCCGTACTCCATGAGTGCGAAAACTTAGGGGTGAGAGCATAACGGTTTACGTGATGGGCCATCCCTACTCTGATGGCAAAAGTACGAGTTAGGCTGACTTTCAGGTCAGAGGGTTAATGGAGTTATCCGGTGAGCAACATTGCCAAAAACTCGCTAAACGCATCCGGGGAGTGTAGAGGAGATTCGGCAACGTTGCTGCCGAAATAAAATGGCAGGGAAATGCCTCAATCATCCGACCGAGGTCGTTAAGCCGTTTGTGGTGACCAGTCTACGATTGACATGAACATTCTCCATGTGTTGAATCCTGCTTCAATGGTATATTTTCAAGACAGGCTAATCAACTCACCTGACCTTCAAGCAGTTCACCAATATAACAAAATATGAAAATATTAAAGCTCAAAGATATCAAAAGTAGAAAATAAGTGCAGATTCCAATAGTTTCACTCTCATTCCACGTCTGAAATATAAAAATATAAAATTACACAAATAAATCTCATAATTCTTCTGTTAATTCTTTTTTTCTACCGTCATACAGTAATATTCAAGCAGACAAATGATCAATGTTGATGCGACAACTTCCACCAGACATATTTCTCGTAGAATTTCTTCAATGTCACCAGTAAATCTGATCAACAAAATTTTCAAAATCACTGAATGCAAAATAATATTCCTTCAATCATATCGTTAAAGATATTCTGAATATTGAAGTACAATTGAAGATCAAAATATTTCGTAAATTAGAGAATATCTCGAATTTATGTGTATAACCATTCACCAAAATTCCATAACTGGAAATAATCGGTTTGATAAAAACAGCTCGCAATAATGAATTATAAAAAAGATCATGTACTCTTTTTTAGCATGATTTGTTGGAAAAATTTAGTTGAAATTTGCGCAAATTTTTCTATTTATTTCCGTTAAGTATCCAAAACAACCGTGAGAATAAATATCTTGTGTATTACAATCACGAGACTTTTGCCCTTTTGACTCTAATAATGGCTATATTGAACATAATTTGCTGCAAAATGATTCACATCTAAAGTCTAATCACAACTGAACATTGCAATTGCATAATGATCTCTTCTGCTCCTCATGCCTATATATCTCAATAATCATAAAAATATATTACCTAAGTACTTTAACGTGATGACGAATGATTCTCGACATTCTTTGATGCAAACAATATTCACTAACATTTCTGTCACTAATTAAACAATTTAATTTTTCTATGATTATCTGAATCTGTCCACAAGCATGTGTAACAAAACTTGCAGCAAGATTACAGGATACAGTTGTTATCGTATAAATAATCATAGCAACAATACAATGTGTAAAAAATATAATTTCATAAATTGGCGTTATATAAGGATTAAATGCTGCATCATAACCTGGATAAACAATTGGTAAATTTGATGAATTTTTATCGCTACCAATTGGATTGTTCATCAAAAACGGCATCAATGTATGATACAACATTCCACCACTGTACATTAATGCTGCACACAAAATCGTCAAATTTCTTCCAGTTTCAATATTTTTTATCATGATATCACGATCATATTGATTATCAATATTTTTCCAATCATCTACAATATATTCAATGCATCTTTTTATATCACTCTGATGATAAATAATAGCACAATATTTTAATAAATTTGTTAATACAAAACCAACTGGACCAAACAATGCTATTTTAATATTCAAATTTTTTTCACGTAAAATAATATGAAATACAGATGGTATCATAACAAATCCAATCAAACTCAGACAAATTGTTTGTAATAAAATAGCAAAACGTGCTTCATTGGCTGTCGATTTTGTTGATACAAATGGCCAAATACCCAAGGGTATTAACAGCCATTTTGTTAATTGTATACTTTCAATCTCATCAGTAGAGTCAATTGTTGAATCAAGTGGCATTTTAATAGATTTCGTTAAAGATACTCAAATTAATGTTGAACATTCAATAATTTTGGAACAACTGAGATAGGATTTGTGTTTCACAAATTTTTATGGAAGAAGTAGTCATGTGCACATGCGTAAACGATTCAAAACTTCATGAAGTATTGATGCACGTGATGAAGTTTTGTTCATGAAGAACAATCTGTTTCTCAGAACGCTTCGAATGAACGTTTTTTCTCCTTTATTCGACGAGTTCGTCGGTTAAAGTGCAGAGGTTCTTAGATACACCCTCATGGCCGTCTTCTATAATTCAGATTTGGGCTGTAGATTCGTTATCAAGTATCGATCAGCTCTATTCATGTGCGAGCCTTTGAAGCGAGTGGATGTGCATTAGTAAGTGGACAAAGTAATTTAACTTTTTATTTTTTACTAATCGGATTCATTTCCATGTATATAGTAATTAATTCAGATTTCACGGGAAATTGGAAGGTTATAAATTACAATACTGAATCATTGTTAATTTGCGACATTTCGATTATAATTTAAGCTTCTTCAGGCTCTGCAAGATAAAAATAACTGATTATTCACTTTTACAAAATTATAAATAATACATACATACAATAACATCAATAAAGCTCTTGAGATTAAACTCACTCTCTCGAAAATTTACAGCAATCAGTGTCAAAAAGTCTTTTCCCTGAAATTATCTCTATAGACTTCATAATGGACATTTTTTAAGAGATCTTTTTGATGTTCTTTGAAGTTTTCGACAGAACAGGTATTTTTGAAATTTGATCCATAGTTTATTATGCAGCTACAGAAGAAAGAAGTTGATTTCGATACAAACTTACTTCTCAAGCAAAGCAAGAGTGCCAAATTTTTGTTGAAGTTAACTTTTTTCCTTTCGTAGTTCATTGTATGTTTTGATGCGAGAAAGTGAAGAACTGTGTTATTAGTTATTTTTCTGCCATCAGAGAGTAAAGTACTATGTTTCTATCCTCTCGAACAGAAACTGAGACGTAGTTCTTTTCTCTTTCGAACAGAAAAATATTGTACGCACCACGGATGAAAAAAAGTCAACTTGGCCAACAATTTAGCATGTTGACTTTTTTACTCCCTAGGTGTGTAATATACTATTTTCCTCACATTATTTTGTGAAAATTCAACTTTTTCTTGTATAAAAATTTATTTCTACTATTGTATTTATTACATGCCTTTCATTTTCTCTTTCTCATTATTCATCTATAATATTTCTATCTACATAATTACTTCCAATACGATTTTATATCATTTGATAAATCATTGATGAACGACTCATTGCGCGGAGATGATCAAGTTTCTACTGTTCTCAACAGATTCAGATAAGCTAATGAAGTTTTCATTATCTGAAATTCAAGATAATAAGTTGAGTTGGAAACTCGATAAAATAAGAGATTCTATTATTTATTTATTTTATTAAAAGATTACGGAAACAAAACTTCTGAGCGACAGATCAATGAATCCACCAGCTGTGATTTTTTGTGGTTTTTGTGCAGTAGCAATTATTAAAATCAATGCAATAGCATTATTTGGCGATAATCGATTCCATTGAGTCATGTAAGTTGCAGTTCCCATCTCAGTGAGCTGCAAATGAAACTTGTATTGAACAATCTATTAAGGATGTATGATCATGACAACAATTTTCGATTTGTGGCGTCAAAATTTTTTTATAGTTAGATTATTCCTCGAAGAATTTTATTGTAAAAAGTCCGGGGTAGCTATCCATGCATATAAGAAAGAAAAAAATTATTGAAAATTGATAGAAAATACATGGACTCTTATCGAGGAATAGGGGGTTACGGTCATAAATTAAATAAATGTTAAATGTTCAAGTTTGTGTAGTATGTAAAATTACTATGCATAAGAAAGATGGATAGTGTAGTAACTTGACGATATTTTCATAATACTATTCATCCATCCATCCTGAGAAGAAAAATCCAATTGAAATTCAAATTATTTCATTTGGGCCCAGGTGCATAAAGTTAATCGCCGATTAGCGGTAGTCACTTAATTGCGCTGCCATAGTTAAGTGACATGTGAAGTTAATTTTTAGCGATTAACTTCAGTCAGTTGACTTGGCGCGATTAGAAAAAATTTAAGATGGTGTGCTTAAAAACGATCGCAGAGAGCTTGAAACGGCTATGGACTGACGACCACTGTACCATAAATAGATGAATTGTTTCGGTTTTCATTGAATTGGAGCTGAATGAAACAAATTTTTCATTTAGTTATTGGTTATGATTCCAGCTGCCACTTGGGTAGCCATCTTTAATTATCACTGAGCGAAGTTAACTGCCTAAAGTTAACCATACTTTTAACTGCGACAGCTCCGTCAGCTAATCGACGATTAGCGCTAATCGAGCTTTATGCACCTGGGCCTTAGGCCCAGGTGTATAAAGTTAATTGCCGATTAGCGGTAGTCACTTAACTGTGCTGCCATAGTTAAGTGATATGTGAAGTTAATTTTAAACGATTAACTTCAATCAGTTAACTTGGCGCGATTAGGAAGAATTTGAGATGGCGTGTCTAAAAAGGTCGAAAACAGCTCAAAATAGCTACGGACTGATGACCACTGTTCCATAACTGGATAAATTATTTCGTTTTCATTAGTTTGGAGTTGAATGAAACAAATTTTTCATTCTGTTATTGGTTATCATTCCAGCTGCCACTTGGGTAGCCATCTTTAACTATCACCGAGCGAAGTTAACTGCCTAAAGTTAACCATACACATAACTGCGACAGCTCCATCAGTTAATCGACGATTAGCGCTAATCGAGCTTTATACACCTGGGCCTTAATGCTTCTCTTCTCGCCATGTTCGCCATTTTCTGCTCTCATGAGCGCCACAGCCGGCCAATAAGAGAAACAGGGGAGAGCCCCGCAACGTCCCGAGCCCATCCCCGCCTCCGTTTCTCCCACTCCCTCGATCATACATCCTTAACTCTACACTTTCGCTATTTTTAGTTTTTTCTTTCTGATCAATCAATTAAACGGACAATTCTGGAAAAAAATGAATCAACTTCATTGAACTATTCAAGAAACTATTAGATTATTTGACACTTTGCTCCGCAAAAGTCTTCAATCGTCACGTAATAGCACGTATTAGGACAATCGTGCAGAGCAAAGAGTTGAATCATATATCCTCCAAGGTTAATGAATAAATGAAATAAATCTTAATATTTGGGCAGCTTTTCTCATACTTAACTAGAGATGAACAATGACGGCCATTTTTCAATTGACGTCATATGACCAGAAAATGACCATTTTGTGATGGTCACATGGCGTCACAAAATTTTGAATTGAGAATGACGCTCACAACCGAATTTATGAGTATCAGGAAATTAAATTTTTTTGCGATTGTAAAATATACTTATATAGATGTAAAATGATCATCACTGAATCTCCTTCATTTGTGACGGTCACAACTCAATTTGGACAGTAATAAGCAATAACGTCTTAATCAACATTTTTTCAAAAAATTTCTTGACAGTTTATTTTCAGTAAACAAGCATTTCTGAACCCAAATATGTCATCTCCAAAATTTCGGACAAAATGTTGGCTAAGATGTTATTGCTTATTATCATCCATTTATGAATTAGGAAATTAATTTTTTTTTGTGGAGGTAAAATACATCTATATAGATGTAAAATGATCGTCATTGAAACTCTTTCATTTGTGATGATCATAATTCTTTTGTCTTCTATGACCGTCATTCAGTGGAATTTTTGGGACCGAATTTTGTGACAGTCACTACTACTCTGTGACGTGACGTCACATGACCGGCTTATGACTGTGACGCTTGCCCACCTCTATAGTCGTTCGGTGAGCGACGTTGCCAAAAACTGGCTGAACATGCTCAAGCAGTATAGAGGAGATTCGGCCACGTCACAGCCATAATAACATGGCAAGGTATCTCCCATGGATAAACCTCTGACTAAGGTCGTTAAGCCGCTTGTCATGACCAGTCTAGGGTTAATATAAATATTCTTCATGCACTCAATCCTGCTTCAGTAGGATATTTTCATCTCTCAAAATAATTATGAGCCCGAAAGAAAAGGATCTATCAATCAAAATGCGCATTCAAAAATAGGAGAATCAACTCACCTGATCCTGAAGTAGTTCACCAATATAACAAAATATGAAAATATTGAAGCTCAAAGCTATTAAAAGCAGAAAATAAGTGCAGATTCCAATAGTTTCACTCTCATCCCATGTCTGAAACACAAAAAATATGAAATCACCTAAATGAATCTTGAAATTCTTCAGTTAATTCCCTTTCATACCATCATACAGTAATATTCAAGCAAACAGATGATCAATGTTGAAGCGACAACTTCTATCAGACATATTTCTCGGAGAATTCCTTCAATATCATCAGTGAATCTGATCAACAAAATTTTTGATATCGCTGAATGCAAAACAATATTCTTTTTATCATATTGCTAACGATATTTTGAATATTTAGATGCAATTGAAGATAGAGATAATTCAAACTCGACATATTCTTCAATTTACGAATGTAAATTAAAAAATAGGTCAAGTTTATGTGTATCACTCTATTTACCAAAATTCAATGAATGAAAGAAGAAGGTTCGATAAACCAGCTTGCAAAAATAAGCAATAAAAATAATCAGTTGAACTTATATAACGCTGTTTTTCAAAATAATATTATGCATAATTTTTTTCTCGGGCATCAAAAGAGATCTAGAGTGATCTATCTATATCTCCCTTGATCTCCTTCGATCTATCCCGGAATTTAGATCTAGGTAGATCTGAATCAGTTTTTCCCGGGCTTTTGTGACTCTAATAATGATTAAATTGGAAATAATTTGCTGTGGAATAATTCACATATTGAATTAATACGCGAGACGAGTTGAAAATCTAATCACAATTGAACATTGCAATTGTAGAATGATCTTCCCTCTCCTTCATGTATGTACATCTCAATAATCATAAAAATATATTACCTAAGTACTTTAACGTGATAACGAATGATCTCCGACATTCTTTGATGCAAATAATTTTCACTGATATTTCTGTTATCAATTAAACAATTTAATTTTCCTATGATTATCTGAATTTGTCCGCAAGCATGTGTAACAAAACTGGCAGCAAGATTACAACATACAGTTGTGATTGTGTAAACAATCATAGCAAAAACACAATGTGTAAAAAATATAATTTCATAAATTGGCGTTACATAAGGATTAAATACTGCATCATAACCTGGCCAAACAATTGGTAAATTTGTTGAGTTTTTATCACTTCCAATTGGATTATCCATCAAAAATGGCATTACTGTATGATACAACATTCCACCGCTGTACATTAATGCTGCACACAAAATCGTCAAATTTCTTCCAGTTTCAATATTTTTTATCATGATATCACGATCATATTGATTATCAATATTTTTCCAATCATCTACAATATATTCAATGCATCTTTTTATATCACTCTGATGATAAATAATAGCACAATATTTTAATAAATTTGTTAATACAAAACCAACTGGACCAAACAATGCTATTTTAATATTCAAATTTTTTTCACGTAAAATAATATGAAATACAGATGGTATCATAACAAATCCAATCAAACTCAGACAAATTGTTTGTAATAAAATAGCAAAACGTGCTTCATTGGCTGTCGATTTTGTTGATACAAATGGCCAAATACCCAAGGGTATTAACAGCCATTTTGTTATTTGTATACTTTCAATCTCATCAGTAGAGTCTATTGTTGAATCAAGTGGCATTTTAATAGATTTTGTTAAAAATACTCAAATTAATGTTGAACATTTGATAATTTTGGAACAACTGAGATAGGATTTGTGTTTCACAAATTTTTATGGAAGAATCGGTCATGTGCACATGCGTAAACGATTCCTAACTTCATGAAGTATTGATGCACGTGATGAAGTTTTGTTCATGAAGAACAATCTGTTTCTCAGAACGCTTCGAATGAACGTTTTTTCTCCTTTATTCGACAAGTTCGTCGGTTAAAGTGCAGAGGTTCTTAGATACACCCTCATGGCCGTCTTCTATAATTCAGATTTCGGCTGTAGATTCGTTATCAAGTATCGATCAGCTCTATTCATGCGCGAGCCTTTGAACCGAGTGGATGTGCATTAGTAAGTGATTGAAGTAGTGTAACTTTTTATTTTTTGAAGTACGAAAAGAGAGGATCTGAACAATATGGCGATGACTATTTTGAACATTTGTAAGAGAAATTTTTTAATTAAGAATTCGTAGAGAAAGAATTCACTTCTACGTGAAATGAACCAATAAAATGAAAAGAATCATATCAATCTAATGCTGAAAATCTACAATTATTCGGGTTTGTTTCATACGAAAACATCATAATATATTCATTGGAGGAAATTTTACGTGCATTAAGAATATCTGAAAATGTTGAAAATTTTTTGTTCTAATAAAAAATTGTTTATTAAATTTTCTAACTAATCACGTTAGAATTCATCGAATTCAATTTGAAAATGAACATAAAAAAAATTGAATACTCATATAAATCTTGTACTATAAAATTGGTCTATTATTTGATATTTTCAGACCAATGGAATGATGTTCACTTTTACTAATAATATTAATATGCGTGGAAAACATTGATCAATTCTGCATCGTCCTGAGCAGATTCAGATAAGCAAATGAAGTTCTGATTACCTGAAACAATTTTTTTATTTTCATTAATCAACATGTTGTCGTTTTAGAAACAAAGTGGCGTAAGTGCTTATACATAGCACTTACGCTACTTTGTTTCTTAGGTGACAATATGATTTAAAGTGTAAAATTAATTAAAAATTCATAAATACGTCAGCAAAACTGCTTAATGTCAGGTCTATGTAACCCCCAGCTGTGATTTTTCGTGGTATTTGCGAAGTTGCGAGAAATAATACTAAAGTAACACGAATTTTTGGAGGTAAGCGATACCAGTCTATCAAATAAATAGACAATCCAGCCTCATTCCACTGAAATAATGAATTGCTTTTTTTTTAATACTGAAATGCGGGGAAGTAGGACTATTATGAACCAGACTTTTTTTTTTAGAGGGAAGGCCTTCAAAAAATGAATTTTGAAAAAAGTTATTAAATATTGTGAATAGACCGAAGTATATTGACGATTTTTTCTCGATTTTCTTATAAAGATCTCCACTTTGGCCGAAATTCTGGTTCATTCTACCTTGCAGGTTAAGAGGAGCATAACCTGCTGCTGAAGAAGTTCACCAATGTAACAAAATATAAAAATATTTGAGCTCATAGTTATTAATACTACACCATAAACAAGAATTGAAGCAGTGTCACTGTCGCTCCATGTCTGAAATTTTTGATAATTGTTTTTATTATGAAAATTAATATTATAAATTCATTATTCAACCGATGGGATATTCCATTCAAATTGATGATATGAAAATTAAATCATGAGTAAAATATTTTAGAATTTGAGCGAGAAAGAGACTTCTCTATGCGAATAATGTTCATCCAGAAGAATTGTAGTTGCAACAACATTATCATGAAAAGTATTTTTTGTTTTTCAAGAAGTTCATAAAAATAGATTCCAGAAAGCAATTTGTTCGGATTTTGAAAATTAAATTAATTGAATCAAATTAACTTTCATGGAATACATTATTTGAATGAAATGATGGATTGTACAATTTCAAGAAATGTAAACGGGATATTTTTTTTTATTTTGAAAACCTTCTATAAATACCGTGAGAATGTAGAACTCAAGCAAACAAATGACAAGTGTAGATGCAATGATCTCGAAAAAACATAATTCTCGCAGTATAGCAGCAATATCTAGAGTAAATCTGATGAATTAAGAACTTTGCATTAAATTAGTCAATACTACGTGATTCAGTAGTGAAACAGTGGAACGAAATGATTCGTTTTCAATTTATGAACATCTATTTTGTATATCTAATTTTACTCTATTCAAAATTTTTTTGTAAAAATTCGTTAATTTCCTTTTAATGTCGATGAATTTTCCAAAAATTAATGGTATATCGAAGTTAATTCGCCCACATTTATCTATTCACTATTTGATTCATTACAATACCTCAAAACTCTGGCATGAGCACTCATAATTCCAGCTACTCTCTTCTGCAGACTAGCACTGTCTTCATCAACATCATCAATCAAACACTCAATTTTTGAAATAATTATCTTAACTTGACTGCATGCATGTGTTACAAAACTAGCTGCAATATTAACTGAGACAATGAAAATATTGTGCACAACAATTGCAGTTAAACAATGTAATGAAAATATTATTTCATAAATTGGTGAAACATAAGGATCAATAATAATATCATAGCCTGGATAAACAAGTGGTCGATGAGTTATATTTTTATCATCAGTAATTTGACTGTTAACTAAAAATGGTAGAAATGTATGATAGAATATACCGCCACCATGCACAAATCCAGCTAAAAAAAGTGTAAAATTCCTAGTAGTTAAAGCACTTTCCATCATAACTTTACGATCCTTTATGTCTTCAGTTTGATTCCAATCATATTTGATATATTTAATGCATTTTTTAATGTCATTACGATGATAAATGATAGCACAGTATTTGAGCATATTAGTTGTAAAAAATGAAATTGGACCAAATAGAACAATTCTTGCATTCATATCTTTTTCACGCATTAATATGTGATAACCAGCTGGTATTAATGTAAATGCAAATAAACTTTGGCTTATTATTTGTAATACAATACCAATACGTAATTCATTATTTGTTGAATTTTCATTAACAAATGGCCAAACACCTAGTACTAATAAGAACCATTTCGTGTATTTTATAGTCTTAGGTTCTGATTCTTTCTTTTCTTTGTTCATTGATAAGCACTTATTTTTTGAAGTCGAAGAGATACTGTAACATCGGCACTATTTGAGCAACTGAGGAGAACATTTTTAATTGAAGAGCTTCAGTAGTGCTGAAGGTTTCAAAATCTTCTGAATTGCGCTTGCGTAAATATTCTGGATGGAATGAGAGCCTTTTCATTGTAGAAAGAAAGATGTACTCTGGGCTTTTCAATAATTCAACAGCTGATTCGTGGTAAAGTGAACATTAGTTGCACATTTATTCAGGCTAGTCTTTGCTCAATTTGTCATGTAACATTAAAAGGGTCTATCTTGGCTTGGGGAACGGAGTGGAATTGTATCGATTTACATCATGTGTGTCTGAACTGTTGGATCGAGTAGATGTTCATTTTATGAATTATTGTTTTATATTTTAGTTAACGACAAATAAGAAGACATGAAGAACTATTGAAAATTAGAATTCTAGTGAATTCAAGGAGTAAAGAAGAATGATGTTATTTGGTTTTAATATTTTGTGTAAATATTAAGGAGTGATGATGATAAAAGGTGAGACGAGAGGAATATCAATTCATTTTTTCAATTTTTTTTTCGACTACATACTCAGCTACTTAACTTGGGTAATGCGCCGGGCCCATATGTGGACCGAACAGTCAAACTGTCGATATCGAAAAATCTATCTGAAGTTAGTCCATCACGAGAGACAATGAAAGAGAGAGATAATTTTTTTCAAAAATGAACATAGTGACAGAAGACCTCGACAATGAAAAATAGTGTCACTCGAAGAGAATCTTACTAAAGAAGAAAAAAAAAAAATCTTGTGAATGTATAAAAAACATTGTTTTTCATGCGGGAATCGGATGAATCTAGTTTTTGAAATTAGAATCATGGTCCGTCTAACGAGAAAATGAAATTCTACCTAGAAATATAGTTTGACTGGAAATAGAAAAATCACCAAGGTTCCTATTGTTCAAATACTGATATGTATTTTTTTCATGCATGATGAATTAAAACTCAATTTATCACATTTTTCGTTATTTCTAAGACTTTGACTACCAGATGCTTATTGTCTTCAGGACATTTCGTCTTCCTAATTGCTCTAAAATTTTGCATTAAAAAAAAAACTCCGAGGCATTTGCCAATAGTTCCATGAATCAGTTGAAGCACTCTGAACGGATAGATGAAAGAATTAACTGTACAGATAAATTCATCATCATTTAAAAGTTATCATTTATCTCAGTTTTAAATTCAAAATGTTGCTGCAACTGTACGTAGCATTTGAAAGTATGCTGCTGATGTCTTCATAATCTGTGACAATCATTGAAAGTTTCAAAATTATCATTTATTATAATGAAGAAAGATGAGAGACTGGGACAAAATGGACCTGCGGTGCAAAATGACTTTTACGAAATAATCTAAAAAAAATTACTCAAAAATTTAGACATTTTGAAGTATGTTCTCATTTTTTTCAGATTTTTTCGAAAAGTTCTTCATTTCGAAAAAAATTCCAGGATCATTTTGCTTCAGTTTCCCTGCCATACTTGCATGAAGAAAACCAGTCATAGTCATTTTTATCATTCCGCCAGCTGTTATATGACATGAATTCTTCGACATGTTAATAATCAAAATGAGCGATAAGAGATGTCTTTTTGGTACTTTATACCAATCAATCATGTAGGTTATTTCACCCACAAATTCACACTTAATAATATATAATTATTTTATAAATACCATTATTAACAAAAAATTACAATATTTCGGTGCAGAATCATTGTACCTGTGTTTGTAGGATTTCTCCAATATAGCAAAATATGAAAATATTTGATGTGAGTGATAGAAATAGTAAGAACCATGTTATTGAAGATATTGCTTCACTATTTTCCCAATCCTGCAAAAAAATAACCTTTTTTTTCAATAAATAACCATGAATTCTTCACAATTATATAATCTTACCGTCAAACAAAAAAATTCAAGCCAGCATATTACGAGTGTTGAATGAACAACTTCAATCAAACAAATTTCACGCAAAATTCTCTTGACATCGTTAGCAAATCTGCATCATTACGTGGGAAGAGTGTCAATTCAAATGATGAGTATGAAAAATCATTGATGAAATGGTTAGCGAGGTGAAGTTGAAGAAATTACATACAAATCATATTCGATAAATATCTTTGAATCGCTTAAATTTAGAAAAAAATATCAAGAAGCCTCTTTTCTAGAAATTCCATGAAAAGATCTGACAATATCTCTTGATGTTTTTTCGAATAATCTACACCTGATTTACAAACTCATCTTATTTTTCTATTTAACTACTAAATTCATTTTCAAGAATTACTTACTTCAACATATTGACATGACATGATACTATGGATGCTATTTCATCATCTTCACAATAAAAGTTTTCACAATTTTTTCTTTCCTCGAATCTTTGAAATTTTAACTTAATAATTTGCACTTGACCACAAATATGACTAACAAATACAGCAGCTAAATTACTTGTTGCCGTTACAATTGTACAAAGTGATACTGAACATAAGCATTGAATACCAAAAACTATTTCATACATTGGACTTACTTGTGTATCAATGAAATAATAATAAGCAGGATAAACAAGTGGCCTAATTGGAATATTATTAGCATCAACTTGTTTTGGTTTAACTATTGGCATCGCAAAATTAAAAAACATACCAGCCCCATACGTCAATGCACCACAAATATTTGTCAAACGACGTCCTAAATCAACACTTTTCATCATGACTGCATACTCTTGTGAATGAGTTTTTTCCCAATTTTTTCTCATACAGTTAATACAATTTTTGATAATATCAGAGCGATAAATTATGAAGAGAAATTTCAAAAAATTTGCTACTTGAAAACCCATTTGGCCGAAGAAAGCCAATCTATTATTCCACATTTTTATCTCAAAAAATATGGAAATGGTCATTGGAACAAAACACAATGATAGTGAAATGAAAGTACCAAAAATTCCAATCAATGACAGTACTTTATCGGTTCGTGTAGCATCAAGTGATATCATTGGCCAAATTCCAAGTGCTGTTAGCAACCATTGTGTGTATTGAAGCTCATTTTTAAAGTAATTCTTTCGCTCACGATTGAATGAAGATCCAAGTGATTGAGAATTATTTGACGTCATGATTTAAGCAATATCAATGTTGTTATTCAACTAAAATCCACATGAACAGACGCTTCTATGACCAATAATGTCGTTGAAAGTGATGTCACGAAAAAATAATAATACTATACATACGGTTGATAAATTTAAATTCTAAATATCAATGTTAACTGTGTAAAATCGTATTGACGGAAAATTCGACTCCCGAAGCTGTGTTCTAGCCGAATTGTACATGATGGAACATAGAAGCCGAACAAAGCTGTCCACCACGGTTTCGGCAGTGTTACTATAAAAAAAATTGTTAGAATTCAGATAAAGAAGAACTTTTTGGTTTAAATATTTAACTGAAACATGGCTTTTTTCTCCGCTTTGCGCATGCAAATTACACCTAGTCTAGACCACTTTTCAGTTGTTCAAAGTAGTGAGTTGTGCAGCAAAGTATGAAGATAAAGAAGCTTATTCTGTTTCAGTAAAGCGAATATTTGTTGAATTTCCATTTTATTCAGTAAATAAGACGTATTTTTTGAAAAATGTATTTATTCATACAGTTCATCGAAATTAAGAACATTATCGTTAAAAATACATTCATTTATTGTATTAAATACATATTCGAATTTTCGGATATAATTCAAAATTATCCAGCGACTGTTCGTAGCATTTGAAAGTATCCTAACGATGTTTTTATTACCTAAATAATGAAGAATAATTGTACTTTAATAATGGTTTCGATATTTGTGGATTGTAAAAATTTATAACACTAACGTGAACGAAATTTCGAATGGACAATTCCATCAGACCTCCAGCTGTTAATGTGCAGGGATATCTTGCCATTGCGAGTAAAAGTATGAAGGATGAAAGATTTTTTGGTGGTATGTTGTACCAGTCGATCATGTACGTCATTTTGCCCACAGATTCGCACTTCATTGTTTTATAAATAATTTTTTTCTCGTAAATTTGTTTATTAGAAGATAATGCAAAAATTTGTAATTCATACCTGATTTTTCAGTATTTCTCCAATGTAGCAGAATACGAATATATTGAATGTCAGTGATAGTAGTAATATGAAATAAGTGATCAAGGATATTGTCTCGCTGTTTTTCCACTCCTGTGAAACAAAAAATAAGCCTTTAATTTAAATTTATTGCGAATTTTATTCAAAGCGATAAATTAGCATATGTCCAAAAATGACGTGATAATTATTTGAAAAAATATCTCGTTAAAGGTACTTCCGCAGTAAGTAAAGGGCAGTAGATCCAAATGTGCCACAGATTTGGAACTTTGAGGATATATTCTTCTTATAAGTAGAAATAGTTTCATAACGATCGACAACGTATTTTTTTGTTATTAATTATTAAAATCATTAATTTACAGAGGCCCTAATGACACGTACTTTTTAGTAAATTGTTTAAAAATCATCGACAATGTGCTGCAGTCTTAAACGCGCGCGAAATCACTTCCCATATTATTTATAAATATAACTTGATAATTTTTTTGATATTTTACCACGTAATTATTGAGAAATATCAATTAATCCGTGTGTCAACACCATTGGGGAGCCGTGTGTCACCACCATTTTACCATAACCTCATAATTATTTTATGGATTAATTGATATTTCTCAATAATTACGTGGTGAAATATCAAAAAAATTATCAAGTTATATTTATAAATAATATGGCAAGTGATTTCGCGCGCGGGTAAGACTGCAGCACATTGTCGATGATTTTTAAACAATTTATTAAAAAGTACGTGTCATTAGGGCCTCTGTAAATTAATGATTTTAATAATTAATAAAAAAAAACTACGTTGTCGATCGTTATGAAACTATTTCTACTTATAAGAAGAATATATCCTCAAAGTTTCAAATCTGTGGCACATTCGGATCCATGCCTCTTTACTTACTGCGGAAGTACCTTAAAAACCAGGCTCCGAAGAATTTATTGAGAAACCTTCAGAGATCTTCATTCAAAAAAATGGTTAAATGAAATATTTTTTACTCTAAATGTAAAATTTTTCTTCGATATCATAGAAATTTAAAGAAGCCTAAAGCATGAAAATGTGGACGTTATCTCGTATGAATGTGACATGAATGATATTGATATAAATTTATAAAAATTTACCGTAAAACAGAAAAATTCAAGCCAGCAAATGACAACAGTAGAATGTAATACTTCAATGAGACAAATTTCACACAAAACAATTTTTACATCCTCCGTAAATCTGTATCATTCCACATAAAATTTTCATTATAAATTTGAAAAAAAAATTTAAAAAACTCCATTAAATGCAATAATTTACTCACTTAATTATTTTAACATGAGTTTTTATAATCAAAGCAATTTGATTTCTCGTATCAGCAAAATTTTCATAATTTTTATTACTCTCAAGTCGTTGAAGATTTAATTTAATAACTTGCACTTGTCCACAAACATGACTGACAAAAACAGCAGCTAAATTACATGCTGCTGTACCCATTGTATAAAGACAAGTAGCACATAAACAATGTATACAAAAAATAATTTCATATGTTGGACTTACATGTGTTTTAAAAAAAAAATCATAACCAGGTAAAACATGTGCTCTTGCAGTAACATTAAATGCATTAATTTCTCTTGGTTTAAGTAGTGTCATGATGACATGAAAAAATATACCACCGCTGTATGAAAAAATAGCACAAATTTTCGTCAAATTATGTCCTAAATTAGCACTTTTCCACATGATAATTTGATCCTCTTGAAGATTTGTGTTAAACCAATCTGATCTCATGTAATTAACACAATTTTTCATCATTTTAGCACGATACATTATACATATATATTTTATTAAATTTGATATATGAAATGCCATTGGACCAAAAAATACAAATCTACTTTTAATAACAGTCAATCGTAAAAATATAAACATAATGCATGGTATTACACTGAATGCTATTGTAAAAAAATTTATACAAATTATTATTATTGATGATATTTTTTCGGCTCTTGTAGCACTTGGTGCTATCATTGGCCAAATACCTATTATTGTTAGCAGCCATTTCGTATATTTAAGTTCATTATTACTATATTTTTCACGCTCAAACAGAGATGAAGATGTGAATACTTGCTTGATGGGTTTAGCTGTCATGATAGTCTTGGGGAATAGGATGAGATACTGGAGGGGAACGATACTTTTGGCTCTATATGAAACTTTGGAGTTTAAATATTTGATGGTGATGAACAATTTATACTTTGCGCATGCGATCGAACGAAATCTCAAAAGCATTTGGATACAAAAGTTGTGACAGTCCACAATCTAAGTGTTTTATTGCGATTTCAGTTACCAATGAATATTCCCGAATTTGTATGAAAAATCTGACGAATTTTGTAGATTCCCAAAAATGTATTTATTTAAAAATGCCCTTTTTCCGAAATGTCATTTTACAATTAATTCGACAATATTCTGTGCTCTGTTGTTAATAACTAATTGGTAATTATCTTTATTCTGTTCAAGATTCCATGGCGTACAGCAGATTGAGATAAGCCACGGAGGTTCTCATAATCTGCGACATTTAAGAGAATATTGATGGACAAATTTAGTAATGAACTAAAGATGATATATGACATACCAGTGCAAAACTCTTCATAGAGAGCTCTAATAATCCACCAGCTGATAATCTCTTTGGACACTGTGCTATTGCAATAATTAGAGTTAATGGAAGTCCAGTTTTACCAGGTAAGCGATACCAGTTGATCATATAAGCTAATTTTCCAATGTCGGACCACTGTAACAATTTTAAAAAAGGGGGGATATGAGAAAATATTGAGAATATTTGAGTGAACCGAATTACTCACTTGTTGGGTTAGCACTTCGCTGATTTTACAAAATAAGAAAATATTGAAAGAAAGAGAAAAGAAGAGCATGATGTACGTGAAGAGCACTATGGACTCGCTGTTGTTCCATTCCTATAAATGAACATCCTTCATAAAGTTATGATTCCTTGTTTAAAAAAATTTAAAAATGATTAATTTTAATAGAACCTTTATGGAATAATATTCAACCAGGCACATGACCATGGTCGATCCAAAAATTTCCACAAGACACACATCTTTAAGAACTTTCTCAATTTCTGCAGTCAGTCTGAAAGACCAATTCAACTAATTCCCCTGAATAAAATTAGTAAAAAAAATGCCATTAAAACATTAAATACTTCACCTCAGAACATTAACATGTCTTCGTATAACCACTGCAATACGTTGTTCAGGTTTTTCATTATATTCACGATTATTATCATCAACAATGCATCTAACTCGTGCCATAACAATTTGTATTTGTCCAACAGCATGAGCAACAACAATAGCTGTTAAATTGCATGATGCCGTAGTAATATTACAAGCAACAAGAGCAGTTATGAATTGTGCTGTAAATATAAATTCATACGCTGGTGTTGCTTGAGAATTTACAAAATCATCATAACCAGGATAAACATGTGGTCTTATTGTTTGATTATCATGATTTATTTTATTGCCAGACCAAATTGGCATTATTGAATGATACGATAATCCACCGGTATACATAAAAATACCACAAATTAACGTTATTTTACGTCCAATATTTATATTTTTTAGCATAATCTGACGATCTTCTTCGCTTTGAAGATTTCGCCAGTCTTCACGAATATGTTCAATGCAGCGTTTTATGCGCATTGTACTGAGTATTATTGCGCCATACAGTAAAACACTCTTGTAACAATAACTAACTGGACCCATTTTTGTTAAACGTACATTGTTATCTTTCTCAATGAAGAGCAAATGTCTGGAGCATGGTATTATCACCCACATAATCGTCGACATACATGCAATAATTGCAGTAATGCTCATGAACATGTGATTTTTTGTTGGATTTCTTGATACTAGTAACCATAGACCTAATGGCGTCAGCAGCCATTTTGTCATTTGCAGTGCGTGATGCAAATCTGCTTCGTAGTGCTTGTTCTGTACAACATATTTTTTCGTATACCGAGACTCAGACATTCGAAAGTGGTGAGTAACTCAGTTGAAGACTGAGACAGCTTTCTCTCGAATTGATATTCTTCTGATTCTGATGCTCGATCATGCATATTTAATTGGGACTTTTTGCGTTTGCGTAGTAGTGAAAAATAAAATCCTCCGACATCAGTCCCCCCCCCCTCCTCCCTTGAATATTGTTCTAGCAGTTCATTTGTCTTTTTATAATGTTCTTACTGTGAATTGTGAGAGCAATTGACGGAAAATTGTGTTTAAGATGAAATTAATGAGAATGAAGTGGTTGGAAAATTTTATCGAGGTTCTAAGTGAATTTTGATGAAGATGTGAGAATATGGTGTTTGTGTGGAATTTTATGAGCTACAAAAGACATTTTTTCAATGAATTCGTTAAAGTTCTGTTGCTTATAAAATATTTTTAAATAAATTGCCGACATGCTATTTTTTGATTTGTCTCATTTCAGCACTTTGTTATTGAATTTTGAAAATATTCATTTTTTAATTATGTGAAAATTCCAGAATAGTTATGAAAATGATAAGTTTTTGGTATCATTTCAACTATAAAAGATTCATTTTCTCATGAGAGTTCATATTGAATTCGAAAAATTGTGATCAGATGATTTTTAATATGTTGTCAATGCTTTTAAAATTTGACAATTATGTTCGTGATAAGAATATGCAAGACATCATTTTTCCTTCAAATGTCAAAAATCTCTTTGAAAATTATGATTTCATTGATTTTATTCTCAGTATTTTTTGAAATCTTAAAAAGTTGTATTTATTGCAATGAATCACATAGCAACAGCACTCAGCATATTCAAATAAGCCAATGACGTCTTCATAACCTGCACAAAATGTCGAATTGCTTTAAAACTCCTTAATATTTACTATTAAAAAAGAATTTATGAACTCACCTGACCAAAACTTCTGATTGTGAGTTCAATAAATCCACCGGCTGTTAATTTACAGGGATATCTTGACATTGCAATTATCAAAACGAGTGATAATATATTTTTCGTTGGTATTTTATGCCAGTTTATCATGTATGTCATCATTCCTACAGATTCGCACTTGATCAAAAATCATAATTATCAATTTTATCAAAAATAAATTGATTAAAGAGGTGAAGCAAGATGAGAACCGTCTTTCTGGTCGTTCAGAATCGATAATTTTCTGCTCAATTTTTGAGATACTATCAAAAAATCATCAACTTAATAATTGAATTATCCTATTTCACCTCTTCAAAAAAAAAAAAAAAAAAAAAAGTAATGCACTTTTCCTTCCAGAATTGATTAATACTACCTGATCTGTCAATATTTCTCCAATATAGCAGTACATGAATATATTGAATGTGAGTGATACAAGAAGTAAAAAATATGTGATGATAGATATGGTTTCACTATTTTTCCATTCCTAAAAAATAAAATGTCAAATGAGAGCAAAAATTGAAGGAAATCAGCGTCAATATGGAGTTGCATGGTAAGTAGCCTTATTTTTTGTAATTTAATTGAGATAAAATGTATGAATTATACCAACGCCATCCAGACTATTCAATGCCCACTAATTCATGTCAAATTGAACGCAAAGCGATATTATGAAATGACATTTTGTGTATCATTGAGTAAATCATTGATTTTTATTTAACCATGCTTACGAAAAACTCATGAAACACATGAACTTTTTAATAATTCGATACAATACGTAAAAACACACAATTATGAAGTGAAAGAATGTTACATGAATTCGAACAATGATTTATCGAATTTTTATAGTATATTATGATTATTGCAATGAACTCGATTATTTAGATGACATCAATAATTATTATAAGATTTATGATTATGTGAAATGATGAATTTCAATTATTTTTCATTTGCATTCTACCGTTAGACAGTAAAATTCTAGCCAGCATATGACAATTGTCGAAAGCACCACTTCAGCCAGGCAAATTTCTCGCAAAATTATCTTGATATTCTTCGAAAATCTGCAATGAACAGAAAAATGAACTCATTGAAAACATTGAAAAAGAAGTAAGGAAATTCAGTTGATGATTCGAGATATGAACTGAGTTTCATTATATTGAAAAAGAGAACTTGCTTTTTCTTCACAAAAGCCCTAGAAATCTTATCCCAAAACTGATTGTCAAATGTTCAAACAATAAGATAATTCGTGACTTGGCGAAAAAAATATTTATTAGTGAAATGAGTAAAATGGGACGAAAGGAAAAATATGATTATCGCGATATATATCACTGATTGATTTAGCGAAAAGATATTTACATTTAAATCAACATATTTCGATTTGAATTATGTTGATTTTTCATTTACGCTCAAAAATATCTCGATACACGCGCACAGTGCGCGATCTAATGCTAATGAGTATTAAACAAAACAATTTACTTAAACAACAAAGTACTTGCCTCAATATTTTAACATGACACTGTATAATTGACGCAATCTGTTCACCAACAGAATTCCATTTTTCATAATTTCTTTCGTAATTAAGCTTTTCTAATTTTAATCTTATAACTTGCACTTGTCCACAAACATGTGTAACAAAAACAGCAGCTAAATTACAACCAGCAGTTACTATTGTATATCCACCTGCAGCACATAAACAATGTGCAGCAAATATAATTTCATAAGTTGGTGTTGCTTGTGAATCAACAAAAAAATCATAACCAGGATAAAGATGTGGTCTTATTGTAATATTGAAAGCATTTAGTTTTCTTGGCTTGAGTAGTGGCATAAAAACATGGAAAAATGTGCCACTACTGAACATAAATATAGCACATATACTTGTCAAGGTTCTTCCCAAATTTGCATTTTCTAACATTAGATTCTCATCATCTTTGTGCGTAATTTCAGACCAATCTTCTTCAATTTCATTCACACACTTTTTAATGAGATTTGAACGATACATCATGAATATGTGTTTTAGTAAATTTGAAATTCGAAAACTTATTGGTCCAATGAATATGAGACGAGTTCTCAGGGTTTTCATTCTTATTAGCATGACCATAAAACATGGAACTGTAACAAATACTATTGCCATGAAACTAAGGATAATTAGAGCTAATGATAAAAGTCTTTCGGATTTTGATGCGTTATTTGTTATCATTGGCCAAATACCAAGTACTGATAGTAGTAAACGTGTGTACTGGAGCTCATAGTCACTATTACTGTTATGCTGGTGAAATTGAGGAGATTTTGTGACTAGTTTTGGAGCTCTAGGTGCCATTGTGATAGAAAGAGTTTTGAATATTGAGTTGAGCGAGATTTCTGTCTATGGAATTGTAGGAAACTCTGTTCTGTACATATTTAATTTGAGTGGGAATTTTTAAGTTGCGCATGCGGCAATATCTGAGGGCCTGTGGCTACCGAAAAGTGGGATTGTGAAGGCGGTAATGGTCGAAACGAAGAGTTGGAGAGAATTCTTTCATTTAAGGAGCATGAATGGTGACTTTTAATATTTTTGGTTGAGTTTGTGCATAAGGTGACAGGGAGAAATAATGAAGTAGATAATAATCTATTATTTATCTCTGTGAAAATTTTGGATATTGAAAAATTTAAAGCTTTTCTTTTCCACGATTCGAATTTGTAGTTCACACAGTGAGAGAAAAATATGATTTCTCTAACAATAAATGTGAAAAAAGTTTGCTATTTACGGGTAATTTTGTGAAATATACCAAAAAATATTGTCTTTTATGTGACAATTTGATGAGTTTATAAATTTCAGGATTTTTCCATGAATGTTATAATGGAGTTTGCTCATAGTACTGTGATTATTACATTCATTTGATTGATTTTACTTTATTTTCACTCTCTTTTTTTTAAATTAACTATTTTTATTCTTCTCGCATTTACGTTATGTCTGGCCAGTATTGATGATTCAATATTTGCATTGATTAGCTTCTTCATGAATTTTGTATTTGGTACTATTGGTGATTAATCTAATTATTTTTTATAACTCTAGAACTCTAAATATCGGAAAGTAATGGAGATACGTCCTTTTCATCTTCATTTTTTTTTGTGTAAAAATTCAAAAGCTACAAAAAAATGATTCGGGCAAAAAGGGCATATCTCCATGAGTTTGTGAGATACATCAGAAAAAATTTTTAAAAAAAATTGACTTATCTCGTTTTACCTCTTCGCTACTGAAATGTTATTGAACTTTTTCGAATTCTAATGGAAATTATTTCTTTTAATACTGAAGACATTCTATACATTTCACATTCGGACCGTCACCTTAGAAATAAAAGGGCGTAAGTGCTGTATATAAGCATAGCACTCACGCCTTTTTGTTAATACACAACACTTACTTCCCTTTGTTTCTAAGTAACGTAAGGCAACGATATTAATTTCATGTAATAGATGATCGCATTTCCAGAATTTCATGTCAGTGAAATATTTCAAGTATTTTTTTAAATGAGACACTTCAGAAATATATGATTTACGTATTCGCTGAGGACAACTATTCCGATTTAATGTGAATAGAGAGATTCAACCAACTGATGAGAGCCTAAAACCCACTTCTTCCGAATCAACTTCACATTATTTATTCACAAAAAAAACTTTCATAGCACAGAACGAATGAACATAATTCACTAGAAAGTTTGGAAAAACACAAAGACGCTCGGACATTTAGTAGATATTTCCAACAATAGATAGACAGAAATTCTCATATCATATTCATGGATAATTGGAAGAGTTTGCGGATGTTTCCAAGAAATTGTGAAGTATAATATGAACGTATTTTATTGAATTAATTTATGTTGAGTTTTTTGAAGCCTGTGATGTGGCTATGCATTGGCTGTTTAAATTTACCCCGAAAAATTGATTCATCGATATTTTTACCTATTAATCCAGGAATTGCCAATGAGATAATTAAAAAAATTATGAAAAATGTTTTTTCATTTAATTTAATCATAAAGAATTGTAAAAGAAATAATTCGATTTTTTTTGTCATTTTTTCTTGAGATATCCCCCGAATAAAGCGAGATCGCATTATTTTTATGAAAATCTTTTTTGGAGAAAAAAATACGTGCTTCAAAGACGATTTCTATAAAAATTGCACTATTTCCCTTTTTTCCGAGAAATTTCTCAAGAAAAACTGACCTAAAATCGCGATATCGTCTTTTACCTCTCCTTCATTAAATTGATAGTTAATAATCGCGAAATACTGTATTCATTACATTTATTGATAATGAATTAATGAACTCCTAACACTCAAATGATTACCAATTACTGCAAAAAAAAATATCATAATAATCAGTCAATTGTGAATGAATGTGTATTTTTTTTAATGTTTGAAGAGAGTCATTTCTAACACGAATGTAATTATTTTCATTGACATTAATATGTGTATCACATTGAAAAGATTATAGATGATTATAGTTTATTCAGTCATTGCTCGAAGAACATTCAAGTAACCCAGTGAAGTTTTCATAATCTGAAAAGAATAATTATAATTGGCGCCACGTAAATTTTTTTTTCTTCTTTGAAATATTATATTCAATGGAAAATATTAATAAGTACACTGCAAAATGAGTTGTACGATAATTCCATCATTTTTCCAGCTGTGATACTAGTAGGATATCTTGACATTGCTAGAATAAGCATGATACTTCTAGCGCTCGTTGCTGGTAATTTATGCCAGTCAATTAAATACGCCACCATTCCTACTCTCCTTCCCTAAACACAAAATTTAATAATAAAAAAAATTATCTCCCTTCAATATTCGGAATTGAGAATGAAAAAGGTGAAACTGAGAAAAATCCACTCATTCTTGCAATTATTATTTAAATGTCTTGGAAAAAAAGCGAGATAGCTTAATTTTTGTAAGAATCATTTTTTTTCCAGAAAAATTATGACTAGAAAACAAAGTTTCTAAAAAAATCACGTTATCTCGCTTAGTTTCCGCTATATTCTTGAAGGAAAGACGGCAAATATATGAACTTTAGATTTATCTCTTCATCCTGAGGAAAAAAAATTAGGTAAAAAATACAAAATATTTGTCCCATCAATCCTTAAAGAATATTTTTTTTAATAATCCAAAAAATTGTTCAATTTACCGAATTTTGTTTATTCAAAGAAAATTGACGATATGAACAAAATACAGTAAATTCAACAACTTTTTGGATTATTTGAAGAAAATATTTGCTAAGAATTCATGGAATAAATAGGAGAAACCAGGATAAAATGGAGCTGTAGGTGAAACTGACTCAGGATTTTTTTTAACAGTAGAAGAATTTTTGAAAATTTCTGAAAAAATTTACTAACCATCTCCACATATTGGAGCATTGTCTCAAAGTTTTTCAAATTTTTTTATCAGCCTCTTTAGCACAAAAAAAATTCTGAATAAATCTCATTTTACCGCGTTTTCCCCTATTCCGTATTTTTTTCAATTTTTTATTATTGAACCGATACTCAATTGAATTTCATGATATTACCTGCTGCGTCAGCATTTCACCAATATAACAGAATATGAAGATATTGAACGTAAACGATATTATGAGAACGTAATATGTGAATAGTGATATTATTGTTTCATGTGAATTAACATCCTGTTTATAAGAATAAATTTGAAATAATGCATATTAACTATTTATATTCAATATTGTTTCTTTTTTTTGTCGTTGAATTAATCACCGTAATTAAATAATATCCAAGGAAACATATCACGAGTGTGCATCCACCAACTTCAGCGAAACAAACTTTATTCAGAATATGTTCAATCCGAAATGCAAAACTGAGAAATTAAAAAAATGTAATTATTAAGATTAAGAAGCAGTCGTAAACGACGAGGTTTAGGAGAATTTATTAAGAAACCTTTTTTGTAACTTTTGAAATTTCCTACAAAAAAGATTTCCTAAGATTTTCCTCTAAACCCACTCAACTCAAAGATATCCACAAAAGACACTAAAAACTCTATAATAATGAAATTAGCACACATTTGAAAAATTCTTCAAATTTTTCCTCAACACGTGAATTATTATGAAAAAAATACTTAAAAAATGAGCAATAATAGGTTTTTTTTTTAATTTTTCACTTGTGCATATTTTTTATTTTTTCAGAATAATTTATTTGTGAGAAGAGAGAGAAAATCTAAAAATTGTCGCATGTTTGCTATTTTATGATAATGAAATTAAAACACATTTGATAATTTTTAGAATTTTTTCAAACAAATGAACTTCTTCAGAAAAATATATAGAAAAATCGCATTTCCAATTTTTTTTTGAATTTTCTACTCATGAACATTTTTTATTTTTAAAAAATAACTTATTTGTAAGAAAAAAGCTCAAAATTGTTAGATGTCTACTATTTTCAGTACCATATCATTTTTATAATGCTGAAAAGCAGAAAAGCAGAAGTCTGACACTTCTTATTATTTTTCCTTCTTTAACAAATAGATTATTCTGAAAAAAATTGAAAAATACTCAAATTTAAAAAATTCAAAAACCAATAAATGCAAATTTTTTAGATATTTTTTTTTCACTAATCTATTTGTTTAAAAAAATTGTCAAATCTGTCCTAATTTCATCATTATCTATTTTTCACCTCATTTTTTTTATTCATTCATTTTTAAAATTAAAACCATTAAAATCTTCATTTTCTCACCACAATGATCGCACATGAAGTTCCACAATTTCTGCAACCCTATCCTCCACATTATCCGGTACATGTTTATTACCTTCAACGCAATCCTCAAGTCTCGTCATGACCAATTTCATCTGGCCACAAGCATGAAGAACAAGTACTGATGCTAAATTACAAGCACCAACTGCAGTTGAGTACATGACATAAGCACTGAACCATTGTCCAATAAAAACAATTGTCCATGATTTATATGTATAAGCACTGAATAAAGGATCATATATTGGTGCTGTTAATGGTCTAACAGTGACATTGTCTGGTCTTATTATGACAGGTCGTGTTAGGGGTAAAATAGTGCGATAAAAAAAACCAGCAGAGTACATTAAAATTGTAGAAAGAGTTGCTATGATTCTTCCTGTTTTTGCATAAGCCAACATGTGTTTTCTGTCATCATCACACTTGATTCTTCGATAATCTACGCTTATGTGCTCCATGCACTTACTTATGTCATTTCTGTGACCACTTAAAAAATTATATTTCGTTAATGCCGTCAAGCAGAATGTCATTGGTCCAAACATCCTTATTTTCTTGCTAAAATCCTTCTGAACAAGTACAGTATTGAGAAATGCAGGTAAAAGTATAAAAATAATCAAACTGTGACATATTATTATAATTAATTCACTTATCAATTTTTTAATTATATTACTGTTTTTTTTCAATGGCCAGAGACCAATTGCCGTTAAAAACCATCTGCCCATGTCTGTACCATACTTGGTATCACGCTTTGATCTCTCTGATTCTTCTGGTACTGCACCAAGTACATCTATTTCGGTTCTCATAATTTCGAGTTCACGATAATGTTTCTTTAGTAAAACTAATGAAACTAAAGTTTGGAAGTTTTTTTGGGGGGTAAATATAACCAGTGATTTAAACGCTTGCGCGTATTTTGTTGCGGGAGTGGGGAGGGGGGGAGGAAATTATGGGAATTTAGATTATTTATGTAGAACCGTGAGAAACTTACCTGATGCGGTGGAAGTGGAGAGTTCATTGTATTTAGAGATTTCATTGTGTCTTTTTGTGGAGGTTTTGGGCTGAACGGATTGGGAGTTTGAGGATTATTAGAATTCGAGAGATTATGGGTCTTGAAGGTTTTTGCAGATGTTTTTTCATTGATGGAAGAAAATTTCGTGAGTAGTAATTTTTTTTTAAATATAAAATTATGGCGTTTTTTATTGATTTTTTTTTCAAATTCGATAAAATTTTCATGATATGATCATTGGATTATGTGACTAACGTGAATGTGATGAAGTATTGTCAAATGACCGGAATGAGACAAATTGATTCATACTTGTCATCATTATCTCATGAAATATCTCGAAAATCAAGTCAGATTGTGATAATTTTGAAAAGAACTTTTTTCCATAGCTCCAATTTTTTGCTACAAAAAAAAATTTCTTCGAAAATTGTGACATTTTGGATCATTTTGTTCTAAAAGTCCATTTTACCACGATTTCCACTATCAATTGCACAATTCGACTTGTTGAAAGTTTAAACTCATTAATCATGTGTATAGTCGTTCCAATTTTTCCCCCATGAAATAGAAAATGCGAAAGGGTTTTTGCATTAATTTAAAATTCAACTGTTACCTGGTAATTGAGAAGTTTCTCCCCTACATGGCAATATATGAATTTATGAAATGTGGGTGATGTTATTAAAAGAGAATAGGTCGAGGGGAACGGGAATTATCACAGTTCTACCTAGTTTCTATTTCTGAAAGAGAATTTTGCAGATTATTCGAGATTATTTGAAAATTATTAATTATTAATTAATGTTATATTTGTGTTATATAGGGTGACGTCAGCATCTATCTCCTAAATTTTTGGGATAAGAAGAATAAGGAATGACAATTATAATGCTGCGAAAAATTAATCGAATTGGAGAATAGCCATCTGAATAGTGACGGAGTAATTTCTTCTGTAATTTTGGAAATTACTGCATCCAGCTTTGCTAGAAATGTCGCATTCGATGTCGCAGCAGAGAAAATTTTTTTTTTATGGCTCATAGATCATCATTAAATTTTTTTTTTTCGCCGATTCCATTGATTCTGATGGTATTGGAATTGTTATTGTTGATTCTTTGAACTTTTGAAATTCGTAAGGTAAACGCAGCTAGTGTTTCAACATATTGCTCATTATGAACAAAAAAAATCAGCAATATGAATTAATTGATTAAATGAAAGGGTAACAGGTGATACGGAAAATTGACAATTTCCAAACCTATTGTCTGGTAATGATTTTCATTATTTTTTCTTGAAATAATAGAAACATCGACTTTAACAATACCTTCCTCAATAATCGACGCTTTTTTATCATCAGAATATTAATGAATATCAATTAAGGAATGATCGAACAATTGGCTCAAAAATTCAATACGCTCAAGGCCTTCCGTTACTTTTTAAAGATGAAAATTTTTCATGTATCTATTTCCTTCCTTCTCATTATCAAGAGAGTCTCACACTTTTCCTTGTAGTCGAGGCCAATTCAATTTTTTTTTTTATTATCTCCTAAAGTTTCTAATGTACTTACCAAAAGAAGTACTTAGAGGTGGCATGGAAGTATGTCACTGGTTGCAAATCGTAGAAAAACACCAAAAAATTCTGGAAAATTTGGAATTTTAATCGTATGTACTGCCGAAGTACTTCAGTATGAAGTGGAAGTGATCTTCAGATTTGGCGATTTTTTTTCATCTCGATTAATTCCTCTCGATTCATTCTCGAATGAATTCCATTTGCGTCTGCGAACTTTTTCAACTGACAATAATTCTGATGCATGAGTTATTCTCATAAATCATCACTATTCGTTAATATCGATTAAATTTTTGAAAATCACTCTTTGATAACTCAGTATTGTTCATTGAATTTGCAGATTTCACTGGTTGACGACTTAAAATGTACTGAGGAAGGAAGAAGTAGAAGGAGAAAAAACTACAGAATGCGCTTGCGTTTTTGAGACAGATATTCAACCCCTCTTTGAGAGGGTTGAAATATTTTTTTTTAATCGATTATTGAAAAAGTGAACATACATGTGTCTAGACAAATTTAATTACAGCACCAGCGATGTAATAACTGCACCTGCGATTTAATAACAGCACCTACCATTTAACAACTGCACCTGCGCTTTAATTACTGGGAATACTAGGGGCAATTTTGACAAAAAATCTCCTATGAAAGAAGAAAAAATTATGAACTATGAATTTCTGAAAATTGAAAAACATTATGAATTTTCATGAATTGAGAAAAATATGGATTGGCAAATTTTTGAGGAGAACTCCTTTCCTGCGTTTTTCGAGGCTTCCCCGTTGAGATACGAAGATTTTTTTAGGCAACGCCTCTGACCTCCTTCAATGAGATGTTGAAAATAATAATAGATCATTACAAATAAATACAGGAGATTGGAGGAAAATGGACCAGCGGGAAGAAAAGAACGAGGATTTTTTTCAAGGGTAAAAACCTCTGTGAAAAAATTACCGAATAATGTAAACATGTTGGAGCATCTTCTCAATTTTTTCCAGAATTTTCCGAGGTGTCTTTCGTTTTGAAAAAAAATTCCTAGATCAATCTCCCCTATACATTCATGGTTTTTTGAAAGAAAATCAGCCAATTATCATATTCCTTTTCTACATTGAAGTCATTTATGATGATAAGATTATAATGAATATGTGAAAAAAATATTATCATGCGTAAAAAGATTGATACCCAAATCTTCGTAGAACTGATTATGACTATCCCACCCTAAATAAATGTATCTTACTTTCGACTAATACATGATCATATTATTCCGTCATTGCTCGGAGAACATTCAAGTAGCCCAAGGATGTTTTCATTATCTGTAACAAAATAATTATACTGAGTGAATTTGTCTTCGAGCAACGAAATTTATGTATTGTAAGTTTAATCGGAGGTAATCGAGTATAAGTGCACGTTGGGAGCGCTATTTCTAGTTCATGCTAGAGATCCCTATACGTCCGTTGCGTCACAGTGCCTCTGCCTGTCTGCTGTCGCTCTATCCCCCACTCTGACTCCCCGAGAGCCTCGCGCATGCGCCTAACCATGAGATTTGGTCACACGCATGCGCAGTACTCAATTAGCCCAGCTACATGGAACGGGCGGTTGATGCAATTCTACAGTGGAATCCCTCTAAATCTGACGTATCAGGCCAGGACCTTTCTCTGAATCTGATGGATCCTTTTGTCCCCACCATATCTAAAAATAGATCCTATTTGCGCAGGCGCAAGCAGTTCCGTTCCACATCACTTTAAAGCGTAAAGAACACAGCCCAGAGAGCGTTCAGATACAGAGGATGCTCAGACTCAGAAGAGTCCAATTAAGAGGGATTCCATTATATTTCAATGAAAATTTATACATACACTGCAAAATGTAATGAATGACAACTCCATAATCTTTCCAGCAGTGATGCTAGCAGGATATCTAGACATTGCAATCATGAGCATGAGGCTTTTAGCACTAGTCCTCGGTAATTTATACCAGTCAATTGAATATGCAACAGCACCAACTTTTTTCTCCTATACAGAACAATAACCCATAAAATATTTTGAAACTTGGTAATCAGGTGACATTAAACTTTCATCTGACCTGTTGGCTCAGCGTTTCACCGATGTAGCAGAATATAAAGATATTGGTTGTGAATGATATAAAGTGCACAGAGTACGTAATTATTAACATTGATGGTTCATGCGTCTTGATGCTCTGATGACGATGAAAATATAGTTAACAAAGGAAACTTATGATCATGAACATGAATAATTACCATAATTAGATCATATCCAACAATACATATGATAAGTGTGCTTGCACCAACTTCAGCAAAATTAATTTTATTCAGTATGTTTTCAACGCGAAAGACAAAACTGAAAATTCAACAATTATATCTAGATTTATTGACTCTGATTATTGAAAATAAATCACCATATTTCTAATTTACCATAATGATCGTACATGAAGCTGGATGATTTCAGAAACCCGATCCTCCACTTGATCGGGTAAAAATTTACTACCTTCAACACAATCCTCTAGTCTAGTCATGATTAATTTCATCTGCCCACAAGCATGGAGAACCAAAATTGCTGCTAAATTACAGGAGCCAACTGCAGTTGTATAGATGACATAGCCACTGAACGTTTGTCCAATGAAAACCATTATCCAGGATTGGTATGTATAGGCGCTGAATAGAGGATCATAAATTGGTGTTGCTAATGGTCTTACCGTAATATTATCTGGTCTCACGATGGATGATCGTGTTAGCGGCAAAATTAAACGATAAACCAAAGCAGCTGAATACATCAACATAGCAGAACATGCCGCTATAATTCTCCCAGTCTTAGCATATTTTCGCATGTGTTTTCTGTCATCATCGCACCTCAATCTTCGATAATCTATGTGTATATCCTGTATGCATTTGCTGATTTCATCTTTATGCAGAATTAAAAAGTTGTATTTTGCTAATGCAGTGAAGCTGAATGTAAGTGGTCCAATCATTCTGATTTGCTTGGCTGGATCCTTCTGAATTAGAACAGTATTCAAAATTGCGGGAACAAATATGAAGGTTATCAGACAATAGCATGCTATGATTCGTAATTCACTGAGTATTTTTATTATAGTGTGTCTATTTTTTGAAGATGGCCAAACACCAATTGTTGACAGAAACCATCTACTCATGTCTGTACCATATTTAGCATCACGCTTTGATTTATCTGTATGAGGTGGTGCTTCACCTAGTACATCTGTTTCGTTCCTCATAACTTTAAATGAAGTTTTGTGGAAGAGTAGAGCTCAGGGGTTCTTTTCTAAATACTGAAGCCACTTCGAACGCTTGCGCGGATTTAGGCTCCATCGAAGTGGGGATAAATTGGAAGGCATGGTTTATTCACGTAAAACTGTGAGAAAGTTACCTGACGTGGCGGCAGTGAAGAGTCGATGGTATTGGGGGGATTTTGTGGTTCGGAAAGTTTGTGACTGCGAAGTTCTGTGAGTATTTATATTTTTAGAAAATTCTATATCTCATAGTGGGGAATTTAAAGGGAGAATTTTTTTTCATTTCGGAACGTCTGACAGCTCAAAAAAATAGTACGTTCTTTCTTTTATTTGTTATTTGTAAACAGGCTCGTTTTTATGCATTTTTTGTTCTGTATCGTAGGGGCAAGGTGTTTTTTTTTTTCCATGAGAAAAAATCAGGGTTCAGAAATTTCCATAGCATTAATTGTCATTGATCAAATACTAAAAAATATGAAATATTAACAAGTGAAATTGATTAAATTTTTTTTAAATTATATTTTTTCATTTTGTTGCAGTTTGAATGTCGATATTTTTTCGTATAATTTGCGCATTTTTATCGTAACTTTACGGCATTACTACGATAACCTTATAGCATTCCTAGTGTAATATAACGGCAGTACTATGGTTAAAAAACTGGTCAAAAGAACTCTATCAATACCGTATTATTACCAAATTTTTACGGTAAATATGCGGCATCCGCATTATTACGGAAAATTTACCGCACTTTTTGCGCATTCTCAAAACCGTTAGGGAATGGTTTTTGAAGTTCTGCGGACTGAAAACTTGGCAAGTGCTGAACAAAAAACGAGGAGAAAGAATGAAGAACATGAAATGCACTTGTTTCTATAAGAAACTCATGCCTTTGCAAAAGAGTAGAAGTATTGTTTTTTTGTTATTGATTCTCGAAAAAGTATGCAGACAGTAGTCTGGACAGACTTAATTGCTGCCACCTTTTATTCTTATTGGTTGTTATGCAATTTCGAATGACTGTCTCTATTTATCAATTTGAAAAGTGCAGAAATTGTGATGAATCAGAAAAAGGCGAAAGAACCAGATTTTTTTAGGAGGAAAGACCTCCATTAATTTTTTTTCAGGAATTAGTGAAGATGCTCTAGCATGATTTCATTTCTGTCTAATTTCATTCGTGGAAACCCTCATTCTGAAAAAAATGATGGTTCATTTTTCTCCACAGATGTGTTTTACTTAGGTTCCATCTAATATTGAACATTTTTCGATATCGCTTTAGAACATTATAACTTGTAATTATTTGTTCCTGCTCCTCTTAGACTTGAACAGTTTCGAAAAGCGCAGGAACCGTTATGAAAATTGTAGCACGCAATATCAGAATTATGATTGCGGTTCAAAAAATCAGAGGATGAATCATTTTTCGCACTAGTGCGCAATAGTATATTATCCACCAAGGTCGGTCAGGTAGTTTTTCCGCATGCTGTGCGAAAAGTAGCCACTTTTCGCACACTTCGTGTATGGTCAGTGGCACTTTCCACATGTTGTACATAAAAAAAACTGTATCTTACACGTTCGGTGAAGATTTTCAGACTCGTGTAGCTAACACTCCTCAAAATAGTACCATACGTAACAAGTGCGATAAAGTATTTTCTGACAAGTGCGAGGCTGCAAAAAGAGCCGAAGGCGAGTTTTGTGATCCCACGAGCCTTAAAATCTTTATCGCACGTGGAAGGTACAGTTTTTCTATGTACAACGTATAGAAAGTGCCACACACAGAAAAATCTAGCCATAGGCTATGCACTTCATTAGCATAATTCATGCGAAGCTTTTCATCAAATATGATTTTGACATGTCATGAATTATGCTCTAATAAGGCATAATTTATGTACAATATTTTTACATGAAACATGCTCTAATAGGGAATATTTTATGTTGAAAAAAAGTGCAAAATTCATGGACTTAGTAGTACATAATTAGTGCTCTATTTTTCATGTAAAATTAATGGTAAAATTGAAAATCTGAGCAGTATGAATAAAAACAATTTGATATATTGTTGAATTCATCGTATTTTGCCGTTTCACCGTTGAATCAACTCAAGAAATTTTTTTCGAAGCAAAGCGCAATATCGACAGCCCTCTTCATTAATTATGTAATAATTATTCATTCACAGAATGCTTAAAAAATAATTCATCGATATCATCGATTACGATTCACAAATGTGATTGAAATATTTTAATTCCTCGTTGTTCGATTCTCCTTCTCTGAATTTAGATTATGATGATGAAAATTTTCTAAAATTGCATCTAAAAGAGATTTGGGCCATTGCTGAAGGTGCTGGATATTCTGAGGAAATTTGTTTCAATCTCGGCCATGTCCATTGAAAGATAAAGTATTGATTGGGAAGAAAATATTTGCACGCGTTATTGAGCTACCAGGTTATGAGAAAATTCGAGAATTTGTTTCTCATAAAAATCTCATTATACCCGTCTCAACTCATATCCGGATTGCAGGAGACGGAAAATCGTATGCAATTCTTCGTTATCACCTTTAACGTTATTTTGAGATTTATAGAATCATATAATACTGTTAAACTTGTAAAAAACTAAAATACCATGGAGAAAAGTGTCTATGTAATTAAAATACAATTAGATGAATTAAGCTTAAATCATGTTATTTTTTTCATCATAATTTATGTCTATTTTGAGCATATTTCATCCTATTGAATTTGACATATTTTATGTATTTATAAGAACATAAATCATGCGCTATTTCAGCATGAACTATGCACGCAAAATGTAACATGATTGATGCACAATTAGTGCATGATCACGTCACTCATAGTGCATGTTTTATGCCCAAGACACTCATGCACGAATAGTGCATAAATTATGCGAATGAATTGCATAACCTATGGCTAGATTTTTCTGTGTGCACTGACGGCACACGTAATGTGCAGAACGTGGATATTTTTCGCACGGCGTGCGGAAAATGTACATACTATACCACTCTGCGCAGTTCACTGCGCAGAAGATACTGCTTTGCGTGAGAGTATAGGACGGACCTTTGAGGAGAGCATTTCTGTACTTAACGCTCATTGGATAAAGAGCGAGGTAAAGCGCCATTTGAGCCAGATGAAAGATAGAAAAATACAGATCTTTTTTGATGACTGAAAATAGCCGCATTGAATATAATGGACATAATCGTCCGCGTTAGCTTGATCGGCAAGATGACGGATTTGGAATCCGAAGGGTCTGGGTTCAAAACCCGGTCTTTGCCGATTGACACAAGCCCTACTTCAATATTCTTATCTGTGCTACACCCACAGACGCTCTATGAATCTCCATCGCTAATTAAAATAGCTCTTAGCATAAATACAGTGACGTTAAATAATTATAATAAGTAGGATAACAATTATAATAAAATTGAGTAATGTAAAAATATGAGATTTTTGTGCATGAAAAAGGATCGGTGACTGTACTTGAATAGGAAAATAGTATAAGTTTCATAATGGTATCAAAAAACTTATACTACTTTCCTAAGTCAACAAGTGGTGTTTTATGATGATACCACCTGTTGACTCAACGTTTCCGTAAACCGCATCACAACTGCTGAACAGTCGTTCAATAAAAGCAATTGCCCATGATTAGTATGTACAGACACTATGTTGGGGATGATAAATTGCAATTGCAAGTGATCGTAGCGTGACATTATCTGATTTTATTATAGTTGTGTTGAAAGTGATATGGAACGATAGAGCATGACAGTAGAATGCATTAATATTGCAGTGAGTGGTGCTATAATGCCACGAGTTTTAGCATAGTGTAGCATGTGTTCTCTACCATCATCGCACTTTGTTAATCGATAATCATGTCTATGTTCTATTTGTCGTCATTAATATCATTCTTATGTCCAATTGAGGAATGATACTTCATTAATGCCAGAAAGGAAAAGATTGTTTTCATCATAACAGGGAAGGGGGGGGGGGCGAAAGGAATCTGCGGGGCATGATGGACTAGGATTCTTCTATCGGACTCGAGACCTTCATCAAAAAAATCGTGAAAAATTGGCAAAATGCTCTGGCCTACCTAAATTACTGGCCATATATTGAAAAAATTTCCGTAAGGACCTCTGAATTGAAAACAAGTGCTCGAACTCTTTGTTTATTTATTTTTTTGGAGGTCTTTGGGAAAAAATGAACCAGCAATGCAGACATGTTGCAGGCGTCTTTCCAATTTTTTTCCAAATTCTTTCGTGGAGACTTTAACAATGAAGAAAATTCTGGTTCATTTTGCCTCACAGATCTGTTCCATATGATCTTGCCCATTTGCTAAAGAAATATTCCGAAAAAATTGGAGTCATCTTCCATCTCCATTCCATTACTTACATTATCTTATATGCCAATTATTAATTTGCCCGTAAAAAAGCGAAAATTGTGTGACTATTGTCCTTTTCATCACTTCATATACTTCAGTGTGAAATTTTCTTCATCATGATCTTCTATTTCGACTGATCCAAATCCTCTGAGTTCTGCCATGAAAGTGAAGTCCATGACTTTAGAAAAGGAAGTAATTAGAAAATATCTGGCGTATTATTCGATAAAGATCTATTCTCTATTTTATTCATGCTAGCGGTCTAAGATTGATATCTCCGTATAAAATATGAAAATCGCAAATGTAATAGATAACTACGATGGTTTTGATAATATCAATGAATCACATAATATTTGTAAACTACAAAATGTCAGCATCAAGGGGTTTTTCCCTTCATTTTACGAATTATAAAACGACTGAAGTTAGAAGATTGAAATAAGCCATCGCCGTTTTGAGAACCTGGAATAAATTATAAGTTAATTATCAAAAATTCATATCATATCCCGCATGGAAATTTATATATGTAACAATTTATATATGCCAAATATATTCCACATATATGCGCATATATGGGATATATAAATGACATATATATATGGCGAAATATATATCTGAATATATATGTGTAATATGTGTCAATTATTACATTTTTTGCCGCACACATATGTCGTATGATTTTTATATATGTCACATATATGTTTGCATATATATTGTTTCCGTGCAGGATCATGGATCATTAAATTGATGGGAAAATAAATAACTGTACATTGCAAAATGTTCCATATGAGAGTTCCACCATTTTCCCAGCAGTTATGCTAACTGGACAATTAGACATTGCCAATATCATAATCAAACTGCTTGCACTTTTTCCCGGTAATTCGTACCAATTAATCAATTGTACTGTTGTGCCAATTTTTTTCCCCTGAATTTGAATGAAATTAAGTAATTTAAGTGAATGTGGAATTTGCGGAGAGGAATATAATTTTTCAGCTGAAATTTTACCTGTTGATTGAGAAGTTCCCCAATATGGCAATAAATAAATATATTAAAGGTGAAAGATGTTATTAGGAAGGAGTACGTGACAATACCTATTGTTGCTGCTTTACCTTGTTCCCATTCCTGAAAAATGATTGAACAAAAAAATAAAATTCTAGAATTATTGATGAGTAATGAATTAGTACCGTAATCAGATAATATCCAAGAAAACATATGTTCATTGTACATCCAATGAATTCTACAAAACATATTTCATTCAAAATTCCTTCAATTTGAACGACAAATCTGAAAGATTCAGATTATTTGAATGATTAATATACTATAATTTGAAATACAGTGGAATCTCTCTAGATCTGACACTTTGGGCCAGGACCTTTCTCTGAATTTGACGAATCCTCTTGTTCCTACCACATCACTCTCATTACTCATCTACGGACGTCTGCGCAGCAAGACGCGCAGGTCTGCGCGGAGTTGAATGCGCAATGAGATAGGTACTCTGAGAAGTCAAATGCCCGCCCAAATCTTTTTTTTTATTAATAGTTGTGGTGGCCATAATCAATCGTAGTGGGAAGAAGGATCGTCCAACACAGAGCGAGATTCCGTCAAATACAGAGGGCAATCAGACTCAGAGGGATTTCACTATACATTCCAAGTGCTAGGTAGCAAAAGGGCATATGAAAATTTTTTAATTTGAAGGAAATAATTTATTTTATTACCATAACCGGCATGCGTATAATAGTATATTACCTAACAAGTGCGGTAAAGTACTTCGTGAGGTTGCAAAATGAGCCGAAAGCGAATTGTGTAACCACATGAGTCTGGAAATCTTTACTGCTCGTGTAAGGTACAGTTTTTTTATGCATAACGTGTAGAAAGTGCCACTTTCCGCACGGCGTGCGGAAAAATCATATTTTTGCATATCGAGACCAAAAAACGACGTTTCTAACCCCCCTTTGCTTGCTTAAAATCGTCTGTGTTTCGATCACTCTATACAAAAAATATTGTAAACACTACGGATGGAAGAAAGTCAACCTCGACAAATATTTGCCCCCCGAGCGAAGCGAGATTAGCTTTTTCCCTCCCTAGATGTCTAATATTCCTCTCATTCTCTTTATATATTTCATACGTCCTTTTGTCACTGAGCCTGCAATATAAAAATTAAATTTATTAACTGTAATGCACGAATATGAAGTTCAACAATTTCACCAATCCTATTTTTCAATGTTTGTGGAGCTTTCAAACTACTTTCAACAAAATTATTCAAACGCAACATGACAATTTTCAATTGTCCACATGCATGTAGAGTAAAAACAGCAGCAATACTGCAAGCTGCAACTGTAACAGTGTATACAATGAAGCCACCAAACCACTGAGTAGTAAATGTAATTTCATAATTTGGTGTTTTTTGTGTATTAATTAATTGCTGATACATTGGATTTGCAAGTGGACGAATTGTCGTATTATCAGATAATAATTTTCGTGGTACAGCAAATGGTAAAATAGTACGAAAAAAAAATCCACCACTGTACATAAATATAGCACACAATGTTGCAATAAAACGTCCAATTTTTGCATCATTAATCATGATTTCACGATCATCAGATGTTACAATTCTACGCCAATCAATGTCAATATGATTGAGACATCTGCGTATTTTTTTCCTTCTCATTATTAAAAAGCCGTATTTAAAAATAGCCATAACACAAAAACTCATTGGTCCAATTGATTTCATACGTTTTCGTGGATTTTTTTCAATCAAAAATACGTGCAATGCAGATGGAATGAGAAGAAAGAATATGAGTATGTAAGAAATTAAAACGGTGAAATTTTGTAAAATTTTTCCAATAATATTAGCATTTTCTTGGATTGGCCAAACACCGAGGGGTGTTAGTAGCCATCGGTTGATATCAGTTGTAATTTTAAAATCACTTTTCGATAACTCAGTTGAGTCTGGTATTGTATCGAGTATTTTCGATTGTTTCACCATGTTCTATGGATGCAACGACGCTTTAAATTGTACTGAGAAAAAGGAAAGAAGCAGAAAGGGAAAAAACTGAACAGCGCGCTTGCGTCTGTTAGACAGATGTTCGCCCCTTTTTTTAGAAGGGTTGAAATTTTTATTTGCAATTATTCGTGAAAAAGTGAACAGACAATTGTCTAGACGAATAAACGCTGTGTTTGCAGAAATTTCGTGCAATTTTTAGTTTTGATATTACGTCTGCATTGGGCTGAAAATTATAAGGAAGAATCAATGATATAATGTATAAATGTGAATGTGAATGTTGTTTTGATATGTAAATGTTGCGTATATTGATAGTTCATACTGACAATTGTTGGTGTTATTCTGGAAATATACAAATGCTTGATTCTCTTCGAGGATATTAAAGATTTTGAGTGAGATACGCTTTTGTTGTGATTTTGAGAGGAGATGAAATACTGAACTGAGTGCTTTTTAAGTCAGAGTCTTAATATCCTGAAAATTAAAAGATTCTCGAACGTGGAAGAGTGAGATAAAATCAGTTAATTTTCATTGGTGATAATTCTCTTTGTAACATTTCAAAATCTAAGAGAAATGATATAATATCCATTTCAACCATTTCATAATATCGACAATTACCAGACTTACAACTGAGGAATTGTCAAAAAATCCAATTCTCGGAAAGATTTGCAGAGATTCACAAGCGAGATTTAAACTTTCCACCTTCAGATCACATTTCCGATGACAGTTTTGCTATTGAAAAAAAGGTAGAGCTATAGAAAAATCTTCTTTTCATTTTAAAGGAAAAAAATCTCAGAAAAATGAATTTCGTTCGAATGAATAATTAGGTAAATGTGTAGTATAGCGGCCTTTCCAAATAAAATTAATTCAAAATTAATTTAAATTACCTCAGGAAGGGAGGTGGCGAAAATGATGTAATATATCTTGGTCAAAAATTTGAAGGAAAGTATAGGAACTCGCAATAGCTCAGTGGTCAGAGTACCTGACATGTAATCAGAGGGTCGTGGGTTCAAATCCTGCTTGCGCATTCCATATTTTTTTCCGAAGATTTGACTTTGATAATTATTTAAATTTTATAAAAAAGGCCCCTATAGTACACAATTACCAATAATTAATTGCGATTTTGGTTCGAATATTCTCGACATGAGAGGGATGATCAGAATCATTCTTCCGGAAAATCTATTTCAGTCCCCTGCAATTAACGCAACCGTAATAACGGTTTGAACGAAAATTTGGTAATTTCATTCTAATGAAATTTCAAAATATAGCTTTTTTTTACCTCAGCTGCTTTAGTGGAAAATTTTATGTGTCATGGAAGAAGAGTGATCAAAAATATCTGCAGTGTTATTATATAAGCATCTATGCTGTTACTTTTCCTTGAACATTACATTTTCAAAGCAAAATTCAAAAATAGTAACTGTCATTAATAACCATAAGAATACCTACGAAAATGCTGTCGAGCAGCATGACAATAATATACTAAAAAATGTCACCATCGACAGTTTTTTTACACCATTACACGAATTATAAAACGATTGATGTGAGGAGCTTGGAGTCAGCCAGTGCCGTTTTGAAAACCTAAAATACATTGCAATTTAATCATCGAAAATCGTCAGCATCAATCATATCAGAATAATAATAATCAGTATATTACTCAATAAGTGCGGTAAAGTACTTTCTGAGGAGCCGGAGGTGAGTTTTGTAATCACACGGGTCGGAAAATCTTTATCGCACTTGTAAGGTACAGTTTTTTTTATGTACATCGTGTGGGAATTGCCCACTTTCTGTACGGCATGCGGGAAAGTATAGTAGCTAGCGAGTGTAAGAGTTGCAGAATGAGTTGAAGGCAGTTTTTGAAATCACACAAGTCGTAAAAACACTGTGCCTTACGCGAGCGGAAAGTATTTCACTTTCCGCACGTATAAGGTACAGTTTTTTTCCGCACGCCGTGCTCTTTGGCTCGTTTTGCAGCCTCACGCTCGTCAGAAAATACTTTACCGCACTTGTTAGGTAATGTACTATTACCGCACTTGTTATGTAATACACTTTCATAGCAGACGTGCGATAAAACATATTCCAACAAAAATTTATTTAATTCGTACGAAGAACCTAGAAGATTTAGATGATAAAAATGATGAAGATATTATTAATTAAAATATACATAATTACGTAACTTATTAACGTAAAACGCTTACTGTAATGCACGGAAATGAAGTTAGAAGAATTTCTCTCATATTATTTTTCACCAATTGTAGAGCTTTCAATCTCATTTCTACAAAATTATTTAGACGGGATATGATGTCTTTCAATTATCCACATGCATGTAGAGTAAAAACGACAGCAATACTGCAGGCTCCAACTGTGACAGTATATGTAATCGAAGCATCAGCTCACTGAGCAGCAAATGCAATTTGATTTGACTTTTTTGGAATATCTACTAATGGATGATACATTGGACTTGCAAAAAGACCTGCAAATATCGTACAATCATTCGTTTATGTGGATTTTTTTCTTCGACTAGAGATGAAATTACAAGAAAAATCATAAATACACGCAAATTACAACTGAAAAATTTAGCAAAACTATTTTCAAAAGATTACCATCTTCTTGCGTTGGCCAGATGCCAAGGAGTGTGAAGAACTACTTTATAATATCGGTTATAATGTTGAAATCACACTTCAATAACTCAATTGAATCTCATATCGTATCAAATATTCTTGATTGCTTAATCTACCGATTTTGCTGATCCACCGACGATTCGAATTGTACTGTCAAAAAAAGAAGCAGAAAGGAAAAAATTGTGCAACGCGCTTGCGTCCATCAGATATTTATTCACCCCTTTCATAGAGGGGTGAAAATGTTCATTATTTTTGACCGAGCCTTGAGAAAGTGACCAGATGTTAGTCTAGACGGATAATTGTTGAGCTTGCGACAATTCCGTTCCATTTTTAACTTCAATATCACATATACATTGAAACAGAAATAATAAAAGGTGAGCTTCAATTATTCAATCCAATTATTGCGTATATTGATTATTTAAATTAAATAATGAGAAGGAAATCTGTTGATGCGAATATTGTTGTGATTTTGGAGATTCTTGATGATTTCACGTAAATTCTGGAGCTGAAGCGGTCCAACAGACTGACTAAACTTTATTTGGTGTTCTTCTTTTTCGAAGCATCTATACTTTCAAAATGGATGTAAGATTCTCAATGAGTGTGTTGTTATTGAGGAAAGGTGGAGTTACAAAAAGATTATCATGACAACTGGTCTCGAAATGAGAGCGAACTATCATTACATGCGTTCATATGTATTATTCTTTTCTTTACAGTCGATGTAAAAGCAATGTGAGCGATCCGTAAATTGATCCAACGGACGATAGCACGTCGTGCAGAAATGAAATGTTTTACGCACTCTCAGACAAAGCGTGCGTAAATGATTCTTAATGCACGGCAAGACATGGAATCGAACCTAGGACCCTCCGATGACGCACCGGATACTCCTCTCAGTTTAAAATTCCGTGAATTTACAGCTTAAATGTATCGATATTGGGGAGACTCGAATCGTATATTGATAAAATTTAATGGTGCGGAAAAAAAATTTAATAGAATTTCACACATGTCTTCCAGGAATGTTTATTCCCTTTGTCAAGAATAAAGTTTCATGTCATCTGTTTTGAAGGATGTAACAATAATACTATATGCAATTACTATTTTCAATAATATTCCAACTATATCAATAAACTATCACAGATTTTAAACATATACTACAGACTATCGTTAGTCAAGTCTTTCCCTCAATAATCAGAGAACAACAGAATTGAGGAGATTGAAATAAGCCATTGCTGTCTTCAGAACCTGAAAAAAGTAATAAATAGGAGAATTAAATAACAAATAAAATGAAATGTTGATGATTTTACATTGCAAAATGTAGCATATGATAATTCCACCATTTTCCCAGCAGTTATATTCACTGGACAATTAGACATTGCTAAAATTAAGACCATCTCACGCGCACTTTTTCCAGGCAATTTGTACCAATCAACCTGGTATGCAGTTGTTCCAACTTCTTTTCCCTGAATTCAAATGAAATAAGAAAACTCTCATTGTAAACATTTTAGAAAAAAAATATTGGAATCCCTTTGAAACTGACGTGTCGGGCCAGGACCTTTCTCTGAATCTGACAAATGCTTTTGTCCCTACCACATCACCCTCATGCCTCACCTTCGCAGATCTGCGCAACCTAATGCGCAGGTATCCGCTGCCACATGCGCAGATCACAGTTTTATGGAAAAAACAAGTTCTGGTACTTGTTCCTTTCAGGGGATATAGCCATAAATGAGTAAAGATAAAGAGGTCAGGGTTGTGATCTTTACGGTTTGAAGCGATTCAAACGCTGTTAAACTGATCCACTTGCACCTGAGTAAATAGGTTTGCTCGGGCCCATTCAGAAACGTATCTAAAGTCTCCCCGGTGTGACCGGCTTATGGGAAAATACACAGATTGGGTAAAATTTCCCTTCGAGGAAGACTTTCTGAACGCTACCCGGAGTAGGAGTTTCCCTATTGGAGAGACCTTCTAAATGCTGCCGGGCCTCACATGCACCTGCGCAATTGGGCATACGCGAAGCAGTGAATCTCATCTGCGCAGGTGCAAGCGAATTGGTTTAACACCGTTTGGATCACTCCAAACCCTGAAGAACATAGCCCAGGCGAGCTATTCTCGCGTCTTAAAATATTTATGATGTTGCTCCCGTCAGAGGGCGATGTGAGTAATACTCAGTCATTTTGCTGGATTTTCATAACACTTGCTCATTTCTCCACTACATGAGTATAGAATATTGATAGCGGAAAACATGATCTACACTTGAAATTATCATTTTAATTCGATTTATTGATAATAAAATTATTTTTTTATTTCAGAGCAATACTAAGAATCGTATCTCAACTATCTTGATTGTTTAGTGAAACACATAGCGTTCGTAAGTTTCATCAGTCTGGTTCAAATCCAGCCGAGATGCCCTCTGACGAGAGCGAAATCGTAAATATATAATATATTAAGACACGAGAATAGCTCCCCAGTGAACATGAATATACTCCAACAAAAGGACTCAACAAACAAAAAACATGAATATACTTGAAACTCTAAGTGTCCGCCTAAATGCTTTCTTCTGATTGGTCGTTCGGTTCGATTTGGCGGGTGTAATAAATCGTAGTGGAGGACAGGATTGTCCAGCACATAGCGATAATGCAGTCAGATATACAGGGTGAATAGAATCAGAGAGATCCAATTCAGAGGGATTCCACTGTAACTTAACAATTCAATATTACCTGTTGATTCAGAAGCTCTCCAATATAACAATAAATAAATATATTGAATGTGAATGATGTTAGTAAGAAGGTATATGTGACCATCGGTATTATAGAAGATTTGCCGTGAATGCCTTCCTGTAACATGATAGTAAAATGAATCCTATAAAAATTATGAATTAAAATAAATTAATACCGTAATCATATAATATCCAAGAAAACAGATGTTCATTGTGCATCCAATAAATTCTACAAAGCATATCTCATTCAAAATTCCTTCAATTTCCACAACAAATCTAAAAAATATACACAATTACAATCATGAACTCATTGTCACGTTGAATATTCATAATGAAGGTAGTATCCCAGAAAACAGTCTATAGAACAGAAAAAAATGAAGATTTGTAGGTTAGTGTCCAAGTAATTGCTGATAATTCAGGAAAACATGCTCTAATTTACTCAAAAAAATGATTAAACTATTGGAAAAAGTAAGAAAGACATATCTTCAGCTTGTGAATATAATTTTATTTCGTTTCTCGAATTTTTCTACATTAGTAATCTCTTACCACATGCATGAGATTTTTTTCTTTTATTACTGAGTTAAAATGCTGTTCTCTTCACCAATAGTCTTTAAATAATGTGTCAACTGTGTGGTTTTTTAGTAATTTTGTTATTTCTATTTTAAGTAACCTTGATAATTCATAAACTACACGGACAAAATTTATGAAAAAACTCAGAAAAATGTAAAAAAAATATCATCTTTGATATTGCATCAAAAAAATCAGAGGTTCACTGTTCTCAAGTTCATTGGGATACTACCTCGAGCATTTAATTAAAATAGAATTTTTACTTTAATGCACGAATATGAAGCTCAACAATTTCTCCAATTTTATGACTCACTTTTTGTGAAGTATCTAAACTACTTTCAACAAAATTATTCAGACGTGAAATGACAATTTTTAATTGACCACAGGCATGAAGAGTAAAAACAGCAGCAATACTGCATGCTGATACTGTAATTGTGTAAACAACAAAACCACCTATCCACTGAGTGGTAAATGTAATTTCATAATTTGGTGATTTTTGTGTATTAATTAATCGGTGATAAATTGGATATGCAAGTGGACGTATAGTAGTATTATCAGGTAATACTCTTCTTGGTACAGCAAATGGTAGAATAGTACGATAGAAAAATGCACCACTGTACATAAACATAGCGCATAAAGTAGCAATAAAACGTCCCATTTTTGCATCATTTGCCATTATTTCATGATCATCAGGTGTTTCAACTCTTTTCCAATCTACATTAATATGATTTAGACAATTTCGTATTTTACTTCTCCTCAGCACTAAAAAACAGTATTTAATAATTGCCATAACACAAAAACTCATTGGTCCAGCTGATTTCATTCGTTTTTTTATATTTTTTTCAACCAAAAATACATGCAATCCACAAGGTATCAGAAGGAAAAATATTAGAAAATAACAAATTATAATTGCTATGTCTGGAAATATTTTACTTATAATAAATCCATTTTCTTGCATTGGCAAAACACCGAGAGGTGTCAAGAACCAGCGAATTATATCAGTAATATTCTTGGAATCACTCTTCGATAACTCAGTTGAATTTGGTATTACAGATTGTCTCCCCATATTTTACTGATCTATGATTTGAAATATACTGAAGAATAGGGAGGAGAAAGAAACAAAAAGTGAAATTAAAAATTAAACAATGCGCTTGCGTACCTGAAACAATAGCAACCCCTTTTGCAGGAGGATTACAATGTCTTTATTTGTGATCAAGTCGTGAGAAAGTGACCAGCCGCTTGTCTAAACTTAATCGCTGTAGTTGTGATCATTTCGTACAATTTGTAACATCAATGTCATTTTTATTATTGAAATAAAAATGGAATAATAATATCGACGAATTACATTGATAAACGTTTCTTATTGATTTTTGTAAAATTGAAGTTAGAAAAAAAATATTCACTTTATATGATTTTGTAAAATTATTAGTGATTTATATTTGATGCTGATGACAATGATGATGGACAAGTTGTGGTATTATTTTGAATTTCGGAATGAAAAAATTTTTTAGATTAATATTTTATGAGTTTAATCTGAAAAAGGTATGAACAAAGTATTACTACTTAAGAAAAAAAAATTAGTCGGTTGAACACATAATTGTTCTCAATAATTTTTTTAATGTTTTTTTTAAATAGAATTTTTTTTTTGTGCAACTTATAATTTCTTTAATAGAACAATATATTTTCTTGAATTAGATGAAAAATTGAACGAATCCGATTGGAGAATGTGCGAATACCGTTTTTCGCTTTCCCAGGAAAGCTTTAGAATCACAACTTTTTTTTCCAATTGGAGTTTTCATCGGAATATGACACAAAATGATCCGAAACATCGAGAAATGATAGAGGGGAAAAAATGTATGTGTGTATGTGACTGATATTTCATGGCTTCGTCCATAGGAAACCATTGATAAAAGAAAAAAGAAGAAGTCCTCGAGTTTGCTGTACGAATATCAGATTTTTGTTTAATAGTGGACTTGTTACTTGAACATGAAACTGAAGTTTTTTTTGTGAGCTTGTTCATCATAACTAGGGTTGGGAAGTTCGGTTACTTTGATATTTCTTAATGGAAACATATGATTTTATGCGGCCAAGTTCAGTCTGGTCATAACCAAACTCCCCGGATCTAATTGTTACTATTTTTTCTTTAATTTTAGATGAGATAGGACGATGAACTGAAATAGAAAATTGAAATAGAATATTATCTATATTTTTGATTCTCATTTTTTCAAAAACAGTGCATAAATAATAAAGTGATAAGAAGTGTTCTTTCTATTTCCCTATTATTAGGATCAAATTTTGATAAGATTGTTTCTTCTGAATGTACTTCAAGAATGATTCAAGTTTTCTCAACAATTGCGAATAAGGATGGAGGTGGAGAAAACTTTGAAATATTTGTTCCATCGGTGCTTAGCAATTTTTTAATTTGTTTCAATAATTAAAAAAGTTGTTGAAGTTATTGAATTTTTTTTATTTAGAAAGTCGATTCGTTCGGATGAACAAAATTAGTGTAATTCCAATAGTTGATTCATTTGAATAAACAAAGTTCAATGAACTCAATAACTTTTTTAATGATTTCAAAAAAAACATTTCCTAAAGACCAATCGAACAAATATTTGATAGTTTTTACCACTTTGTTTTTCTTAGTGTACGAGCAATTCGAATTATTTCTTCAACAGCGTTGGAACTCGTGTAGAAATTTCAGGTCAGGAATAATTTCTCGTCTCGCCCAGGTGAACCATTAGAGCGAGGAAATAAGGGAAAATTTTTATCGAAACTGACTGTTTTCCTAGGTGTATCATAGGATATTCAGAGCTCTCTTTGATAATAGTTTTATCTCTGAATGAACATTACTGTAGTCGAATATAAGCTGAAAAATCTTTGTAATTTCGAAGCAGATAGATCTTCGGTAAAGTGTAAGTTCAATAATTGTAACGTCGTGAGTTCGAGTCCCTCCGAGTTGATAATCCTTATAAGCAGGATATCATTACTAATTATTCTTCAAACAGTAATTAGACAGCAACTGAATTGAGTAGATTGAAACAAGTCACTGACGTCTTGAGAACCTGAAACACAAATGTGCACTGGTGTCCAGATGAGCACCAATGAACAAATATGAATATTCTTTAAATTAGATCATGGCCGTTAACTGTAACTGAAACTTAATTGAGCATTTGAAGGGAGCAATTGAGAAAGCACCGTGTTTTGACAAATGGCTCAAGCTCGGGACAGCCTTGGCTGACCAAGCAGTGGTGAGCCTAAGCTGGACCTAGCTAGAACCGGAGGTGATATCAGTCCAGGCCCAAGGCTGGCCATACAAGTCATATGCAAGCCTGGGAGTGAGTCTTGGGCCGAGCCATATCCAAGATTGCCAGGCAAGGCTTGGGATAGCAGACTTGAGCCAAGCTACAATTTTATTCTAGATCATTTATCTAGTAAAAGGCTCATAATTTGATGAACATTAATAATCAAAGGTTTTTTAACCCATTGTCGGACCAAGCTTACGAGAAGTATCAGTGAGCGTGGAGAGGGAGCACTAACCAACGAGAGCGCGGGACTTCGCTGTATGTGGCTGGGGCCGTGTGTTGGTGCGTGCAGCTCCCACCTAACCACGTGCCACGGCTGTGTTGCATTTTTTTTATCCGGAAATGCAGATACACCCAAAACTCTCTTTCTTCTCGGCCCTCCAAGAACCAACCAAATAGATAAACCGCAATAAAATAATTGAAGCGATTATTCCCGCTCATTCCTTTATAAGTTGAAATGCCTAAAATTTTCGAAACAGAACAAGACGCGCACGATTCTGAGAGTCCCCTCCCCACTCTCGCCCCTCAGTGCTTAGCTGCTGAGTGGGGACTCACGAGAATCCGGCAATGGGTTAAAGATTTCTTATTAACACTGAATTGATATCGGTTGAAGCTTGGCATTTTAGTTGATTGTACCTTGGCCCAAGGCTGAATGCCAACACTCGGCCCTGGCTTGTTATTCAAGCTCAGCCCGATGTTCCATCCCGAGGTTTCACCAAGCTTGGACCAGGCTTGGTTACCTGCCCTTGACTAGGCTTGAAGCAAACTTGAATCAGGCCTGGGTCATTTGTTAATTCTTACCTGGGTGAATGTAACATAAGAAACTGCCACCATTTTTCCAGCCGTTATGCTGATTGGACAATTAGATATTGTTGGAATTAGCATCAAACTATTTGCAGTTTTTGATGGAAGATCATGCCAATCAATCATGTACGTTGTTGTTCCAACTTTCTCCATCTGGATGACAATGAATTCATCAGTATAATTATAGAATTCTTCTCAAAATCGTAATGATATCTGATTTATTATGAAGTTTAATTTTATCTGCTTCTTCAGGAATTCCCCGATATGACAAAAAATAAATATATTATACAAGGAGGATAACACTCAAAATGTCCAGGTAAAAAAAGCTATTTCCGTAACTTTAGGTGCGTGTAATTCCTGGAAAAAAAAAATATTCCGAAATTATCCAAGAATTATTCGTAAATACTCCATTAATACCATCAGTAAATAATATGTTACAAGACATATTTCGATTGTACATCCAACGAAGTCCACCAAGCATATTTCATTCATGATTTCTTCAATTTGGCCTACAGATCTGGAATATTCAGAATACAAAAATATTACATAGATTTTTGCTTTGAATATGCAGAGAAGACCGTGACAAAAAAGACCAGTGGGCCAAAATGGACCAGAATTTTATACGCTGGGAAGGCAGTATATTATTAATATAGGGGAGAGTTAAGGCAAAGTGGCCCCGCGGTGGAATATAAATCGCGATTTTTTTGGGAGTTACAGATTCTACAAAAAAATTTGAAAAAAATATCCAATAATGTAGACATGTTGGAGCATTTTCTCAATTTTTTTGAGATTTGTGCGCGAATGCCTTCATTCCGCAAAAATTCCTGAATTATATTCACTTGCAGAGCAAAATTAATCGGGTTTTTTTTCGCGAGTGAAGGCCTCTACACAGAAGTTTGAAAAAATTACCCGATAATTAAGACATGCTGGAGCATCATCTCAATTTTTCAGATTTTTTCGGAAGCCCCGTTATTCTGTAAAAAAAATCCTAGATCGTTTGAAGAGTCAAGGCGGCTACGGAAAAATTTGAAAAAATTATTCAGTAATGTAGATATGTTGACGCATCTTTTGAATTTTTTTATGAACTCCCTGCTTCGTGAAAAAATCTCTAAATCACATTACTCCGATCTTTCCTATGTATTTATAATTTTTTAACACAAAAACTCACCCCAGTGCACGCGTATGGAGCTGTACAATTTCTCTCAATTTCTTTTTCCTCGTTTCCGGAGCTTCCAAGCTACTTGCCACAAAATCCTTTAGACGTACCGTCACAATATTGAATTGAGCACATGTATGTAATGTAAAAACAGCAGCAGTACTGCAAGCGGCAACTGTTATTGTGTACAAAATGAGACCAGCAAACCACTGCGCGGTAAATGTTAATTCATAATTCGGAGATTTTTGTGTATTAATGAATCGCTGATACGTTGCAACTGCAAGTGGCCGTACAGTTGTATTATCAGGTAATACTCTCCGTGGTACAGCAAATGGTAAAATAGTACGAAGAAAAAATACACCACTGTACATAAATATAGCACATAAAATTTCAATAAAACGACCTACTTTTGCCTCATCAACCATAATAGCACGGTCTTTAGGTTCTTTAAAATTCTTATAATCTGTATCAATTCGCTTGAGATAATGACAGAGCTCTTCTCTCTTTATTATTAGAAGAAAGTATTTGGAAATACCCATCAAACAGAATAACAATGGTCCATAGCTTTTAACACGTTTTTGTTAATTTTTTTTCAACCAAAAATGAATGCAATACGAATGGAATTAGCAGAAAAAATAAGAGACTATAACAGAATACAATTTGCATGTATGATAAAAATTTTAATATAATATTTTTATCGTGCATTGGCCATGTACCAAGTGGTATTAAAAGCCATCGATTGAAACTGGTTATTCTGAAAAAATCACTGCTCAAATCTTCATTTGATTCTGATATTGTATCGAGTTTTGCCGATTCTTTATTCATGTTCATTTCTAACTGATAATTCGAAATAGACTGGATGGATGAGTAATGGTAGGAGTGAGTGAACAGCCGAAAAAAAAATTGTCTCAGTGCACTTGCGTGTATGAGAAAGGAATTAGCCAGTTGAAAAGGGTGGAATATTTTTATTTGCGATCAACTCGTGAGAAAGTTACAGAACGGTAGTCGGAATAAATTGATAGCTGCAATTGCTTATAATTCTGGGGAGATTAATTCAATGGCAATCTAAGAAAATAGTGAGTTTGGAATTTTTCAATTTTCAGTTTGAATGTTGTAGTTTATATGTTGTTAAAATTTTTTCTTTGCATTGAATTTGAAACAGAAAATTTTCTCTATAAAATCATAAAATTGTATGATATGCAAATATTTCGTTCAAAAAAAATTAAGTGTGGATTATTTATTCTTCTTGCGCATTATGCAGAACTATTAACAAGGTATGGATTTTTAATTGAGAAAAATTGTAAAGAGAAATGGTTTCTTCCAATCTGTCAAATACAAAAAATTCTCTACTAATGGATCAATTTTTTAACAATAATATTAAGAGACCAAAATTTGACTAATCATTTTCATAATGACTCAGTGAATAATTCATTTCATAATGACTCTGTTTATTTATTTTGTAATCATGTAGTTTATCCCTTTATTTTATTTATCCATTATCACTGTTTTAATACGACTCGTTTGGATGCAAAGTTTAGTGAACTGCTGTTTGGTCCATATTATGGAAAGTAATTTTAAATTGACAATACATCAATAATGTCAAGAGCCTGAAGAAGCTGGCATTGTCCAGCGAAATGTCGTGATTTGACAATATTTTGAATTTGTTAATTATTTTATCAATATCCTTATGAACAATCAGTACGATTTCATTATGTTTGTGAAAAGTACTTCATCGAATTATAAATCTCATCAAATTGAAGTGTACAACTGTTTTTTTCTTCACCTGAAAATAATAAGAAAATCGGTTGTGTAATGTGGATAAAAATTTTCCGGAATACTGATGAGAAAAAACGACTTTTTGTATTTAATGAGGAATTTAATACAAAACGAGTAGAAATGGCTTTTTCTCAATCGATTCAATCAGACAATTAGATGTAAAAACTCTCAGTCGTTAATTCGGATTTTTTTTTCGATTGTTATGCAAGACAGATAGTTCGTCGTCATGTGTAGTAGAAAGTTTTCATATTCGATGGAGGAATGATTCAAAATCAATTACTCATGCATACAGACCCTCAAAAAGGTTCGTTCTCTGTCAATAGAACGTATTTATATTCAATATATAATGAAGACACCAACTTGGAAACTTGAAGTGCAATACTTGAGGTAGTACTGTCGGTTTTGGAATTTCCGTTCAAAATTTGATAGAATTTTTTTCATATTTGCAGATTATGGTAAGATAAGGATCTAATTCAATTTTTGAGGGGCTACAGAGAACCAGAAAAAAATATTGGCACTTGAAATTGCACGATTTTAGCATCGAGCCCTTTGAGGAATTCCAGGTCTCATCATATTTTACAAGTACCATTCAAATTTGGATGGAAAAGCTGTACTTTCAAGTGTCTTGAATGTTCTATACATAATTGTTTCTCAAGTGTCAATTGCCACCTTAGACACAAAGTGGCGTGATCACTACTATAGTAGTTATAAAAGATCAATATTAATTTTGTATCTATATTTTTCATATTCACATACAAAGTATCATCACTAAAAAAAAATCGTGATCAAGTATTATAGAAATGAATTCAAGAGATTGAAATAAGTTGCTGCCGTTTTAATAACCTGAAATAGAGACTCAATTAATTTTCAGTAATTCTTAATGCTGGTTATTATATCGATTGAATGTCAATAATCGTACATCGCAAAATGTAGTATACGAAAGGATGACCATTTTCCCAGCCGTTATATTAATTGGATGATCGGACATTATCGAAATTAAAATTAAATCTTTTGCACTATTCCCTTGAAGTTTGAGCCAATCAATCGTGTATGCTGTTCTTCCAACTTTTTTCACCTGATTTTTAATAAAACATTGAAATTATCTGCATGCACATTGAATTCATGCTGATAAATATTTTTAAACGTAATTTTACTTGCTGACGCAGAACCTCTCCAATATGACAAAAAATGAATATATTATATGTGAAGGATGTTATCAAGAAGGAATATGATATGATTGCTATCCCTGTAATTTTGTCTTGACCCAATTCCTGAAAAAAAATATATATTATTAACAAATTGAAGGAAACAGGAGCAAAACTGACTAACGGGATTGAATGAACCAGGTTTCTTTTTCGGAGTAAAGATCTTTACGAAAAATTCTGAGAAAATTGACCAACAATGTAGACTTGATAAAAGCATGTCCATGATATTTCTCAGATTTTTTTTTGTAGAGTCCTCTATTTCCAAAAGAAAATTATAGGTAATTCTGTCCCTCAGGTTCATTTCACTCCGGTGCCCTCTATTAATGATTGATCAGTAATTCAATAGAAGGAAATGATGATTCGACAAATTTTGAGAGACATGGTTTGAAAGGATTACTTTTCCGGGATTCCCAAGCCTTATCTTAGCTGGATTCAACATGAGTTAAAAAAAAGTAAGCCTTTCCATAATCGGACTACAACACCTGTAAATTGATGCATCTATCGAAAACTTAATACCATTATTAAATAATATCCACAGAGACATATATTCATTGTGCAGCCGATGAATTCAATAAAACATATTTCAGTCAAAATAGATTCAATCTGAGAAACGAATCTGAAATATTTGAAAGAAAAATCATTAATCAGACACCGTGCGAAAAATATCCACTTTTCACACGCTTTGCGTCTTGTCAGGGGTACGTTCCACACGTTGTTCAATGAAAAAAAACCTGTACTTACACGTGCAGTAAAAATTTTACATGTGATTACAAAAAATCGTCTTCAGCTCGTTTTGCAACATTATACTTGTTTGAAATAGTATATTTCCGGACGAGAGAGACAGAGGTTTTTAACGATTGTGGAGTTGACGCCCGAGCCAAAGGAAAGGGATGTCAATTGTACGATTCAAAAAAATTTGTCTTTCACGCTACGAATATAATTTTCCATTAGTTACTTCTCGAAGTGTGTTCTTGAGAACGTAAGTTCTCAAGAACACACTTCGAGAAAGTGTTTTCCGTGGCATCGCTCAAAAAAACTTTTTCCTAGAACATATGAATGTCGCAACAGTACTGAAAAGTATTTTTTTTGTACCTAGAGAGCGGAAAACATCGTTTCTTGATGCGCAAAAATATTGTACGCACCATGGATGCAAATAAGTCAACTGCGATGAAAATTTAGGCCCCTCATTTCGTTGTCGTATATTACCTAACAAGTACGATAAAGTATTTTTTGACGAGTGTGAAGTTGCAGAATGAGTCGAAAATGAGTTTTTTAATCAAACGCGTCTGAAAATCTTTATCGCACATGTAAGGTACAGTTTCATATTGTACAACGTGTAGAAAGTACCCCTCGACGCACACGAAGCGTGTCACTCTAATTTATGTTTTACACCTAGGGAATAAGGAACTACTTTTCCTCCCTCACTTCGCTCGGTTACAAACGTAGTTCTTCACTTCCTCATTATGAAAAATATCGTATGCACCACGAATGGAAAAAAGCTAACGTCGACAAACATGTTGTACCCTTGCTCTGCTCGGGAGGCAAATTGTTGTCGAAATGGACTACTTTCTTCCCTAGGCGTGTAATATACTATTTCCGCATGCTATGCGTGTGGTCAGTGGCACTTCCCACACGCTGTGCGTAAAAAAACAGTACCTCACACGAGCGGTAAAGTACTTTTCTGACAAGTATGGATACTCGCCTTCGGCTCGTTTTACAGCCTCACACTCGTCAGAAAAGTACTTTACCGCACTTGTTAGGTAATATACTATTTCGACATTGCTGCTACGTTCACGTCGTGCCGAAGAGTGCCTTTTCTTTTATTAGCAAACGAAAAGAGGCACATTTCGTCACACGTAGAACGTAACATCACGGGCAAATGGTATTCTTCGACACATGTGTGACGAGGATTTTTGGCTCGTATGATTGGCAGCCCTCGGTTGGGCTTCGGACCGCCAAATTCACACTCTTGGAAAAACCCGACCCACTGGTATCGAAATTATACAATAGTATATTACTCAACAGGTCTATTTTCTACACTCCCTTTACGTAAAATCTCACCGTAATGCACGAATATGGAGTTCCACAATTTCTCCAAATTTCTTTCTTAATAATTGTGGAGTCTCCGAACTACATTCCACTAAGTCATTCAAGCGTGCCATAACAATATTCAATTGACCACACGCGTGTAATGTAAAAACTGCAGCAATACTGCAAGCTGAAACTGCAATAGTATATACAACACAACCACCAAACCACTGAGTTGTAAATGTTAATTCATAATTTGGTGTTTTTTGTGTATTTATTAATTTTTGATACATCGGAAATTGAAGTGGACGTACTGTAGTATTATCAGGTAAAAATCTTTTTGGTGCTGCAAATGGCAGAATAGTACGATAAAAAAATGCACCAAGATACGTAAATGTAGCACTCAATGTAGCAATAAAACGACCTATTTTTGCATCATTCATCATGATATTACGATCGCCAAGTGTATGAATTCTCCGCCAATCTGCCTCAATATAATTTAGACAGTTGCGTATTTTTCTTCTCTTTATTATTAAAAATGAGTATTTAGAAATTGCCATAACACTGAGAATCATTGGTCCAAACATTTTTATCCTTTTTTGTACATTTTTTTCAATCAAAAATGAATGCAATGCACAAGGTATCAGTGAAAATAATATTAAAAAATAACAAATTAAAATTGTCAAGGTAGAAATTAATTTGATTATCATATTTCCATCTTGATGCATTGGCCAAATACCGAGAGGTGTTAACAGCCATTTATTAATATTAGTTGTGTTTTCAAAATCCCTATTTAATGACTCAGTTGATTCTCTTATTTTATCATGTACTGCCAAATTTTTTCCCATGATTTTTCCTAACTGATAATTCGGGCTGTACTGAATTAACTCGAAGAACAGAAGCAAGTGAGTAACAAAAAAAAAGGAAATCAATGCGCTTGCGTGTGCAAGGAAACAAAGTCACCACCCCTCCTCTCTGAAGAGGTCGAAAATGTCTTTATTTGTAATTACACCGTGAGAAAGAAGCCAAACGGTGGGCTTGAATAATTTCAATAACTTGAAGTGCCGATATCAGTTCGTACATTCTCTCGAATTAGCAATCAGTCTTCTTCTTCTCTGAAACTGTCGAAAAGGTATGTATTACTATTTCAATAAAAAAATAATAATCATGAAGTAAAGCGATTTGGTTTTTGCTTATTGTGGTTTTTCTGGAAATTCGAGAAAATAGCTATTTTAAAGAAGATCGTATCGGACTGTTGACGGCACACGAGCGCTCTACTCCTTCCGCAGTACTGCACATCTAACTAAAATCTGTGATTTGATGGATCTAACGAAAAGTTAATATCATCATTATATATAATATCCAGTGAGATAGCATTAATTGTGCATCCAATGAATTCGATGAAACATATTTCAGTCAAAATACCTTCAATCTGATAAACAAATCTGATATATTTGAAAATTAAAAAAAAGGAGTATATTACACACGTAGGGAATAAAGAAAATTAAATGTGACAAAAATTGCTGATCTTTTGTCGCAGTTGACGATTTTTACTTCCGTGGTGCGTACGATATTTTTTGCACCGAGAAAGCGAAAAACAGACGTTCCTAACCGAGCAACGCAAATGAAAATCATGAAGTGAAGCGATTTTTCAGGAATGTAATCTACAAAATAAAAAAAAAAAAAATTGTTTCAGTGGGAATATATTACTTTTTATTTTATTATTCAATTACATATTTGACCATACAAATAATACACTTATCCATAAAATACGGATTGCCAATTTTTTCTTTTTCATTTATCAGTCAGTGAAATCTCAATTTCATTTTTTTTGTAGTTTTTTAATTGAAAATTCAACGAATCATAGTTCGCATGAAATTGAAGTAACCAACTGCTGTTTTAACGACCTACAAAAAAAATATTAATCAATGAATCTTAATATAGGAACAGGGGGGGGGGGGGGGTAAAATGGACATGAGGAGTAAAACGGAGATGGGTTGATTTTTTGGTATTTTATACTATGAAATTTACTCGAAATGGATGGAAATATTGGAGATAAGTTTCTTTGATGATTCCATTGAAAAGATGAGGAAATTTCCCATGAAAATGATATGTCAGAAGTTATTTTTTGGAATTTTTCAAAAATTTCATTTTTTACGCATGATTTGAAACATAAAGGCTTCCGATTTTGAAAAATCAGGTTTTCGAGAATATCTCTGGTTCCATTATTCACACAGAAAAACCTGAGCGTAGACGACGCTCAGAAGGGCGTAGTCGCTGCTTATGCGGGGCGTACTCCAAGTTCTCACAATTGAACGTGATGTACGCACTCTGAGTACTTGATGTACGCTCTCTGGGTACGTGATCTACGCATTCTGAGTACTTGGTGTACGCTCTCTGGGTACGTGATGTACGTACTCTGAGTACTTGATGTAAGTACTTTGAGTGCGTGATGTACGCACTCGAGTACGTGATGTACCTACGGTAAATAAACGAGATATAGCGAAATAGATATCAATATGGGATCAGGAGGGTTTTTTCAGTTTTTCGCGATTATCTCAGTGAATAACCGAGATAGAGCGAAATAGACGTTAATTTGGGATCAGGAGGATATTTTTACATGTAAAAACTCCCTCCTGATCCCATATTAACGTCCATTTCGCTCTATCTCGTTTATTGACCGAGATAATCACGAAAAACGGGAAAAACTCCCTGGCGATTCCATATTAACGTCCATTTCGCTTCATCTCGCTTATCCACCGGGATAATCACGAAAAACCGAGGAGACTCTCTCCTGATCCCATATTAATGTCGATTTCGCTCTATCTCGCTTATGTACCGCAGGTACATCAAGTACTCAGAGTACGTACATCACGTACTCGAGGTACGTACATCAAGTACTCAGAGTGCGTACAACACGTTCGATTGTGAGAACTTGGAGTACGCCGCGCATGAGCAACGATTACGCCCTTGCGAGCGTCTACGCTCAGGGGGCCTATTCTCGACTGAGGAGGATTTTTATTCCACGGGGAATTCCAATCGTAAGCGGTAAGATTACACGGGAAAACTATCCCTCCACGATTGGAATTTCTCGCACGGATTCATTCCGTAGGTGAGGAGTGAAATTAATTCCTAGTCAAAATTTATGACACATAACCTCCATACGAATGACGTTCTATGATACATCCAATATTCAATATTTAATTTAATAAGTGTATGGTGAATATTCATGAACAAAATGAATATTCTCCAGCGTGGCCTTTATTATAATTTCCTACTCGATTTTGATGAATTACAACAACAAGATTACCAGCCTTGACGTTTTTTTGTTCCAATCGAATCTTTTAATGGTCTCACAAGAGATGAATTCATAAAAATTGATCGTTTGACAAAATAAAGAGCAACTCAATCTCCACCGATTTCGGGTACGAATGGAATTCCGTACAAGAAGATCCAATTGTGAACGGATATTTTTCCCGTGTAATCTTACCGCTTACGATTGGAATTCCCCGTGGAATAAAAATCCTCCTCAGTCGAGAACAGGCCCCCAGGTCTTTCTGTGTGATATGTAGCAACCTGGGGTTGATCTCAAATGCAGGGTGAGTTCATTTCCCATCGACTTATGGGGTTCTAAAAAAAATACCAATTTTTTAAGTACTTATAGGGTGAAAACTGATTTTCAGAAAACGACGTATAACTATTTGAAAAATTGATTTTAAAAAAATCTGAACTACATAAATCGATGAGAAATGAGCTCAGCTTTCATTTGCGATCAAACCCCAGGTCGCTACAATCGATAGAACCGGAGATATTCCGGAAAAAGTGTATTTCTTCGATTTTCAAAAGGAAAACCCCTTCAAAACTTGGCCCAAGAAGTAAATTTTTCCAGAAATTGAAAAAAAAACAAGCATTTTTTACGCATGTTTTTCATCTAAAATTTCCACAGCTTTTCAATGGAATCATCAGAAAATTTCAATCTCAAACCGTTCACTTGGAGTGTCCATTTCACCCCACCTTCCCCTTGTTTTTCTGAAAATTCAAGAAAACAGATTTTTTTAAAAGAAAATTACAAAAATTGAACTCACGCCGCTGAAAGTGGCGTACGAAAGTGCAAATGTTTTTCCAGCAGTTATACTTGAAGGATAATTTGATATTGCTAATAATAAAATTAAATCACGTGCACTTTTACATGGTAATTCATACCAATCGATCATATATACAGTTGTACCAACTTCTTCAGCCTTTTAAAAAAATCGAATTCATTTCATAATTTTAAGAGGGCAGGAGGGTTAAAATAATGGAAAAGAGCGAGGAAAACTTTGCTCCATGAATTTAAGCGGAATAATGGATTACAGAATATGAAAAATACCTTAAAATTGTTATTTTTGTGGAAATAAGATGAAATGCGCTGGGATTAATTAGAATATTACAGATTTTTTAAATAAATTAACAAAAAAACGAATCGATTGACAGCTTCATGCCGCCATGTTTCGATTGATATGATCGATTTTCAAGAAAAACATGGCGGCCTTGAGCAGTCAATCACATTTTTGTTAATTTAGTAAAAAATCTATAATATTCTAATTAAACCCAGAAGCATTACATCTTATTTTCACAAAAATAACCATTTTTTAAAGGTATTTTCCATATTTTTTCATTCATTATCCCGCAAGAATTCTTGGAGAAAAGTTTTCCTAGCTTTTTTCCATTATTTTTAACCCTCTTATCCTCTCAAATTAGAAAAATTCATGCAAAATCCGTATCATCTCAAAAAAAAATCCGCATCACCTGTCGTGTCAGCATCTCTCCAATGTAGCATAATATGAAAATATTAAATGTAAATGAAGTGAGGAGCAAAAGTCCTGCTAGTAGAGGAATTAGACTAGTCAAGTGGGAGATTTCCTAATTCGATAAACAAAGAGAGTAGAACAAATTCATCACTCAATAGAATTATTATTCAATCAAAAATATCACTGTACCATCATGATGAAAGAATATCCCAGTAAGCACATATTCCATGTGCATCCAACAAAGTCGATGAAGCATATTTCATTGAGAATTCTTTCGAATCGAAAAATAAATCTGAAAAACAATATTAAAATCATAAAAAAGTAGTAAAAAATTATTATTTTCAAATTTTTTCATGAAAAAAATTGAAAATTTTCCATGAAAATAAGATCATCACCTTAGAAACAAAGTGGCGTAAGTGTTATGTATAATCATAGCACTTACGCCACTTTGTATCTAAGACAACAATATTGAAAACATAATGATTTTCAATTTTTCACTAAAAAAATTTTAATGATTCTTAAAAAAAAAAAAAAATGGACAATTTTCAGGGAAAAAAATTCCAAAAAATTAGGAAATTTTCAAAAAAATTACAAAATTAAAAAAAAAATCAAATAATTCTCTAATTTGAAAAAAAAAAATTCCTCACCGTAATACACGCAGATGAATTTCCACAATTTCTGCAATTTTATTTTTCACCAAACTCTTTCTATTTTCTCCACCCACAAAATTATGAAGACGATCCCTGACAATTTTCAGTTGTCCACAAGCATGTAAAACAAATACAGCCGTCAAACTGCAAGTGCTAATAGCAATACTGTATCCAACAAATCCAGAAAACCATTGTTGCGTGAAACAAAGTTCATAAGACGGGCTACTAATGCCCCCAAAGAATGGTTCATAAACACGAAAAATAAGTGGTCTTATTGTAACATTATCAGGTGTAATTATCGAGCCAACTGTTAGTGGTACTAAAGTACGATAAACCAAACCACCGCTGTACATAAAACCCGCTGAGACACAGCCAATGAGTCTTCCGGTTTCTGCACTGGTAAGCATAATTTTTCTGTCATCATTATAACTAATTGTACTCACTCTGCGCCAATCAATATCAATGTGTCTCAAGCAATTACGTATTTTTTTACGTCGTGATATTAATACTGCATATTTAGCTAGTGCCATGAAACAAAAGCTAACTGGTCCCAAAAATTTAATTCTCTTGTTTGTTTTTGTCTCAACTAAGATAACTTGTAGACCACAAGATATGACAAAAAAACATATCAATAAACAGCTCAAAGTGGCGAGGAAAAATTCGAAGAAAAAACGCTTAAATAAATTTGCCTTTGGATCAAGTGGCCAAAGACCAATTGGCGTTGATACTAAGCGGCTTATTTGAATGCTATACTGAAAATCACGTTTCGATCTATCATTTGACTTGGGTACATTACCAAGTATACCTGATAGATTTCTCATTGTGTGTATTTTTTTCTCGTCTTACTGAACGTTCTACGATGAACTGAATGAGGGAAAAAAATGAATCATTGGAAAGCAATCCATGGTCAGTTGCGACTGCGCAGGTACCTTGGATAGAAACAATTTAAAAAAAAAAAAAGGGTAAAAAGTTCTTTTATTCATTGGTAAATCGACAGAGTCACCTGTGTAATTAATACATTGTATTTCTTCGTCAGCGCTACTGTAATTACTATGTTGTGCTTCATTTCTTGCTGACGGATTTATATTTCCGGATAATTTCGAAGAGGAATAATCGATGTTGAATGTGAATAGTGAGTTGATGGAATAAAAATATCTTGCTTGTGAGTCCAATATTTTTTCGGCAACTATACGGAGTGAGTAGTTTGCTATTGGTATCATTCAAGTGGAGTTAATTTTACTGAATTTAAGTTTTTGCATGTGATGGGGACCATTCAATGTCAATTATTCGTGTATTACTAGCCCACATGAACAGCTCGTACTTTGTCGAGAAAATTAACGTATACTTCAGTTATTATCATGTAGCATATGTTAGTGAATTGAGTGGTTTGATGCAATAGTGACTGGCCGAGTATCTGAACAACTTTGTCATTCGCTCGAATAAATTGATTATTATTTTATTATTAATGAGACTGAATGGATGTTCAGCCAACTGACCTTAGATAGAGAAATGTCGAAGTAGAAATTAGGCTTTATCTAAAGAAGTAAAGAAATGCTGTCCGGAATAGATTTTTAGAATTTTTTAAATATTTATCTTGTCAATTGTCATTGTGCAGCTACGATTATTCGGATAACGTTGAATCAGAATTCATGTAGTTGTACTCTTTTTATCTTAAAGCTTTTTGTAGTAAACCCAAGTTATGTTTCATAATGACATATGTGAAACGTTGATTCCGATAGGTTTCCGAATCTGGAAGACTTCAAAGGAAGAAAAATACTTACTCATTGCCGTTACAAAAACACTCGAGGTAACAATCATTTTTATTTTAATTGCCAGGTTCGTTTTCCTTCAATAACTGTATGAAAGATGAGCGAATTATCAAAAACTCTGAGATCTTCTTTCAATGTGTGAATTATTATTAGTTTGCCACATTTCTGTATGTTAAAATGGATGAAGATTTTTTTTTTTGAAGGGAAGATCTTTTCGAAAAATCTGAAAAAATTGTAGGGATGTTCCAGAATGTTTGGAATTCCAACTATTTGTCAACAAAATATTTATATATGATACAAGAGAATGGCATTCATAATCTACCACTATTATAAGACGACAGTTCGTAAGAGATTTAAGTAAGCCACTGCTGTTTTTAGTACCTAAAATTAAGGGAAAATGAAGAATTTAGTTACAAAGTAGTGAAGTAGGATAAGTCTTCAAATCGTACGTCCATTATTTTGGGTATATTTTGTAAAGCACGAAGCTAAGAAGAATTCATCAGGAGACCTTCTATGTTGCTCGTAAAATTTCCAACGAAAAAGGTCTCCTAACAGTTCTTTCCAAGCTACTCAATCCAGTAATATTAAATTCCTCAGAGAAGCAACCGGATTTTTTACTCATCCTACTGTTCAACTTAATTGATGAATTCTTAGTAAAAATGATGTTTTCGTGATAATTACTCCACAAAAACTTGCATACGACAATTCAGCCATCTTTCCAGCTGTGATGCTAGCTGGATCTTTGCTCATTGCTAGAAGAAGAATCAGATCTTTCGCATTTTTGGGCGGTAGCTTGTACCAATCAATCATATATGCCGTTGCACCAACGCTATCCCCCTGAAAATAGAGTGCAAGTTGATGCTGTGTTCCAACTTAGTAGTTAAGCAGGATAACAGGTTAAGTCAATTTTTGTCGAAAATTAGATTTTAGCAAAACTCGTTTCAGGATGTATGGAAACATGTCTAACAGAAAGGATTCGGCTGGAAATGTCCATTTTCTGCACACCGTGCGAAAAGTAGCTACTTTCCGCACACTACACGTGCGATCAGTGGCACTTCCCACACGTTGTGCATAAAAAAAACGGTACCTTACACGTGCTGTAGAGATTTCCAGACTTGTGTGATTACAAAACTCGTCTTCGGCTCGTTTTGCAACCTCACACTCGTCAGAATAGTACATTACCTAACAAGTGCGGTAAAGTACTTCTTAAGTACCTCTGAAAATCTTTACCGCACGTGTAAGGTACTGTTTTTTTACGAACAACGTGTGGAAAGTGCCATTCACCGTACGCGTAGCGTGCGGAATGTGACCACTTTCCGCACGGCGTGCGGAAAAAGTACTTTACCGCACTTGTTAGGTAATATACTATTTCCATATACATAACTCATGGATTTTCCACACGTTGTATATGAAAAGACTGTAGCTTACATGTGAGGTAGAGTATGTTCTGACAAGTGTGAGGCTGCAAAACGAGCCGAAGGCGAATTTTCTGATCATACGAGTTAGGTAATGTACTATTAAAGCCCGATTTTTTCATATGCATCCCGGATGAAGTTTGAACTTTTTTTCAATTTGATGGCAAAGATTTAAGTTATATCGACCCAACTTGAAAAATAATCATGCTCACAAAAGATAAGTCGACATGACTCGATTTCTCTTGATTGAGTATATTATTAAAAAATTTAGACGCACTGCGTTTCTTCTATATTGACCATGATTATATATCTAGATGATGTTGATAGTGGCAATATGACGACAACATAACTTGAATTTTTTGATGTTCTGAGGGAGTTGAGACGACATAACTTGAATTTCCTTTAAACATTTCAAATTAGATCGTTTAAATTCGAGAAAAAAAAGACTGTGGGCAATGATGGTTTTTGAATATCAAATTGACTGCGGATCAATGACGTTTATCATAAATGTAGCGCATAATCGCGATCGAATCTTCATTTTATGGTTTTATGGCTCTCCTGAAAAAATGAGTTTTCCGACTTAACCAGTTATTCCGCTTCACTACTGGATCCATGAATAATTTTTCACATGATTATGATACAGACATGTTGCGTGAGCATTTCACCGATGTAACAAAATATGAATATGTTGAACGTGAATGACATCAGGAGAACGCAGTAAGTGACAGTAGCAATAGCTGCACTTTGTTCAAATTCCTACATTTAGAAAGTCCACTTCATAAAAATTTGAAAAATAATTTTTTTCCAAATTGTTCAAGCTTGTAGTTTTTTTACCGTCATGAAGTAGTATCCAAGAAAACATATGTTCAGAGTACAGCCGACGAATTCAATCAAGCAGATTTCATTCAAAATGCTCTCAACTCGAACAATAAACCTGGAAAAAAGAACTTAAACAATGCTCGAAGAACAGTCCAATTAATTTTTCTGAATAAGATAGGATTATATGGAGCTTTCAGTGAAATAATCTGTTATGAGAATTTTGAGAACGTTATTTCTGAAAATAAAAAGGAATTCTCAATAGAAACTGGAAAATGAAGCCTGCTATCAATTCAATATCAAAGCTTAAATTCGATTTGACTTTAAACTCAATTCGATCATTAGAACGAAATATTATATAGCAAAAAATTAAAATTTTCAAATTCCTCAACATGATTCCATTTTCTGAAAAAACTTCAGAAAATCATCAAAATGTCACTGTTGCTTCATAGTGCTTCCACCTTCCTCAATTCATCACGATATTATCCTGACCCACATGCTCGTAGATGAAGCTCAATAATTTCCGCCATTCGATTATCCAAGCAACCATTTTCACCATTTCTACCCTCAACAAAATTCATCAACCGTGACATAACAATTTTAAGCTGTCCACAAATATGCAAGACAAAAACTCCAGCAAGACTGCAAGCACCAATAGTAACACTGTAATTAACAAATCCTGAAAACCACTGAATCGTAAAAACAATTTCATATTCCGGTGTAGTTTGAGCAGAAAATAATGGATTATAAACAGCATAAGTTAGTGGTCGAATTGTAATATTATCTGGTGTAACAAAATTTCCAGCTGAGAAAGGCATTATAGTATGATAAAAAAAACCACCACCGTACATAAAACCAGCACATAATAATGCTATTGAACGACCAATTTTTGCATTCTCAAGCATTATAACACGATCATCATCATTTTTAACTCTTCTCCAATCAGTATCAATGTGATCGAGGCAAATCTTAATTTTCTTTCTCCTTGCAACTAGGAATAAATATTTAGTGATTGACATCAAACAAAAACTCTGTGGACCAATCATTTTCATTTTTAACGTTGGATCTTTTTCATCAATGAATGTATGAAGAAAACATGGTATAAGTAGAAATAATATCAAGAAACAAGATAGAAAAACACAAATTTCAGCAAATATTTTTTCAATAATATGTGCATTACTGGGAATTGGCCAAATACCAATTGGCGTTAAAAATAAACGATTCAAATTAGTACTGTACTTCATATCATTTTTTGATCTTTTTGATGGTTCAGGCACTTGCCCAAGTATTGCACATTCGTTTCTCATATTTCCAATGACATTCTATCAATAACTGATGATAAAAAAAGAATCAACTGTGAAAGAATAGGGGAAGGAGAAATTAAAGAAAAAAATACGCTTGCGCATCATTCTACTTTTGCAACTATTAAAAGTTAACAAAGTAAATTAATTATTTCCACGTATATCGTGAAAGAAACACATGTTTCATGACAGCAGTAATTGCTACTTGCGTCACGATACGAAGGATCATTTTTAGCATTCTATTCTTTCATTGCAGTGTGAGGGAAAACAGTTCGATGACCACTAGAGTAATAACCATTCGATGAAGCGTTCATGGGAATTATTGTGAAAGTGAAGAGAAGCATATCAATCACAAACTTAAGAACTGCCCTGGAAAAATGTACGGTTCTAACGAGTGCTAAATGAAGGAGTGATTTGCCATAATTATTATTTATTCAAGGTGCTTAGAATCAAAAGTGAACATTTGCTGTTGTTTATTTTTTTACAATTAACGAATGGAAGTCAAAAAATTACTAAAAGTACTAAAGAATGTTACTTTTCGATTCCAGCTTTATTTTCTGGTATTTTATTTATAATAAATAAAATAGGTATTGCTAAAAATGAAAACTTAAGCAAATTTTCTCTTTTGATTTTGAGTTCTTTATTTATTGTTGAGAAAGTGGTAGATTTTCAGAATTGTGATTTGAAGTGATAACATTCCTATATGATATAGACTCATGGGGGCCTATTGTCGAAACGGTGAAATTCGTTTTTGTGGAAAAGACTACGTTTGTGTACGAAAGGTTTCCATGCAAAAAATATTTTCATTGTGAAATCGAGATCCGCAGGGAAGATCCATTCCTTTTACGAAAAAAAAATTAGGATCTTACCGTAAATGACAAAAGCATATTGTTACGTGATTCGTGATTTGTTTCTCTTTGTATGAGTTGAATAGAGTAATCGGAAGAATATGAAATACGGTAATGCATTTATTCGGAACACTTAATGGTTAAAAAAAATCATAAAAACTTTCTGACTAATAGGTTAAGCATGGAGTATTTTACTGCAAAAACCAATGTTTGAAATCAAGATACTTTTGCAGACACTTTTTGAAACACTTCGGAGATGCTGTTGTTAGTAGATGGCAAGCTTAAGACAAGTTTCCGAAATTTGAAAGCATGAGGTTTCTCGGTAGCTTAGCGGTAAAACAGCTGTCCGGAAAGTAGAAAGTTGTGAGCTTCGATACTCACCCGAGATCGAATCCGTGCACCTCCAATTTTTTTTCGGAAATTTGTGCATTTTAATTAATTCAATTGATTTAATTCTTTAATTTAATTGATTCGTTTAATGATTCAATTTTCATCTCTACGCGACAATATGAGATTTCAACTCGATGGGAAAGGAAAATTTCTTCTGTCAGTTTAGCAGTGAAACGGTAAAGTAAAAAGGATCTTTTCTATTTATTAATTAATTACTTTCGATCATTTTGGGAATGGAAAAATATGAAAGAGCTCTTAGTTCGAAATATCGCTAATCTATTTTTTCAGAAAATGAGGGAGACCTAGGCAAGCTGAACTAGAATCCAGGATTTTTTGCAGAGTGAAAACCTTAATGAATGATCGGATCGTAATATCACCCGGTGTAACATAGCAATAGTTATACAAAAAAAAAATCAGTCGATTTCCCTCACTCGGGCAATTGGCCCAAGTAAGGCCAAAAGTTCAGCAACCTTCCTTTGTCAACCTGGTATCTGAAAAAATCGGTGTATTATTATTTTTAAAAAATATATATATTTTTTCTTATACTTAACACATTAAATGTATATATTCTATGATAAATATCATATAATTCCACCGCCAAACCTTCATTTTGGCTATAATTGTGCTACTCCAATGATGCCAATTTCCGTTGGTACAGGAAAAGGCAATTGGCATATGATATCATCAAAGAAAACCACCACTGCACATAAAAACAGTACACAACATTGTTATCAAGCGTCCTAAACTCGCACAATCCAGCATTATCTGTTGATCATCAGCAGATGTAACGCTTCTCCAGTCAACATCAATGTGTTCAAGACAATCAATGTTTTCAATATTTTTTCTTCTTAAAATTAAGAAAAAATACTTACTCATTGCCATCATGTCAGAATTCGAAGGACCAATAATTTTAACTTTAATTGCCATTTCTTTTCTTCATTCATCGTTATATGCAGAATACATGGCACAGCGAGAAAACCGAGTTGAAGAGACGATACAATTATTAAAAACTCGAAGATTTTTCCTTCAATATGCGTATTACTATTAATTGTATGGGATAGTAGCCTTTTAGGTCTCTGCTGCGTTGGAAGAAAATTACGAAACTTCTATAATTTCGTATCGACATTTTGGTTTCTTTGCAAATTACTATTGTTTTGCCAAATGCTAATCAATATCAGAAATAGACGATTTAATCGTATGCTATATGCCATATCACTTTCGCTTAAGCCCAAGTGGGAAATGCCAAGCTTCGACAACTGGACCAGGCATGGTACAGCCTCAGGTTACCAAGTCTTGGTATCCCTAGATTGTACCTGGCTTGAACCTTTGTTGATATCAAGCTATGCCCAAGACTGGTACCAAGGCCCAGAATACCAGGGCTGGACCAGGCTTCTCCCAAGACTAACATACCAAGCCATGGGAATGCCAGGTTTGGACCAGGCTATAACCAAGCCTGGTATCCAAGGCTCGGTAATAGTGGAATACCGTGCCATATTGAAGGCTGGTACATAGTCTTACATCAGACTATATCCAGGACTGATAACCAAGCCTGAGAATCAACTGCACAGCGAACTCAGATACCAAGCTTGACCCAAGATTCTCCCACGATCGGATACCAAAATGTTGTTATCAATTATTGAAGTCGATAAATAATTGAATGAAATATTATTATAACATTGGAAGAATATAAATTATATTCAATGATAGAGCTTTAGAGTTTTAAAGAGTGAAGAAAAAGTTCAGTCACTTCATAATCCGGTTTCATATACTATGCCCTAGAGTAAATCGAATAGCGCAGTGGGCTAGATGCATGTTTCAAGGACAAGTCTTCGGTGGATATCTTGGACAAGGCGGCACTTGGTATCATCTTCTCTGGGGATAAACATCCGGAATATCGGCATCTGGATGAACATCTATCAATACCACCTGGATCGAGAATAATTAACAATAAAATGACCTTTTTTATTAAAATTTTTGAGAATCGATGGTTCTAGGTTCGAATCCTACACTGACAGAAAAAAATTATTTTATCAGGAAAATAATTTCTTGCATCAAATATATATTTTCTAGATGCGAAACGATTGGGAGAAGAATACTATTTATTCTCACAAGATGTGTCTGTATTCCGAGTATTATTTGCAAGATACTTTCTTAATAATTTCTTGTGAGAAGAAATAGTATTCTTCTCCCAATCGTTTCAATTCTCTTCACAATCTAGCAAATATACATTTGGTGCAAGAAATTATTTTCCTGATAAAATAATTTTTTTCTGTCAGTGTAGCCAGGGTAATTTTTTTTTCCATAGTCTTTTCTTTTTTCAATATTATTTGAAATGATTTATCTCGTAAGAGGCTAATCAAATCGTTATCGATGAGTCAACATTGTTTAAATATTTTAGGTGAATATTAAATGAATATTGGTTGACGCTTGGCATTTCCGTAAAATGTACCTTGGTCCAAGGCTGAATACCAACACTTGTCCTGGCTTGGTATCCCAGCCCTGGTCCAATGTTACATTCTGAGTTTTCACCAAGCTTGGGCCGAGCCTGGTTACGAAGCCTCACCCAAGCTTGACTGGGCTTGGGACAAGCTTGGGCCAGTGGTCTATTCCTACCTGGGAGCCTTTTTTTTTTTTTATATTATTTATCGTCGTGTTTTGACACCTTAGATTGGCGTATTTAACGACTGATCAAGACTTTTTGTACTGGTTAGATCTCACCAGTGTCACCGGCGGGGATCGAACCCGAATCTACCGCGTGTGAATCATTGACTATATCCACAGCGCCAGACCGCCGGGTTCCCTGGGAGCCTTTCATTTTCTTTTCTCTTTTTTTTTCGATCTCTCATTGTTTATACGACGATAGTCAATGGATAACTGACAATAAAAATCATTGGAAAGGTAGAAGAAACAATACAATTATGCGTGCGCACCATCAAACTTCTCAGACTATTCGAAGTTATTATTTAAAACTTTCGTAATTCTGGATATTTTTCTTGAGAAAAATCAAAGTGGTCATAATCGCTTGCTGCTACTTTTTATAAAACGGTCATTTTTAGCATCATTGTTCTGCAGAAAGGGTAGCGAAGTTCATTGACAGAGAATGCAATTGAAACTTCCTTGAAGTTAAAGGGGAAACGTCAGTTGAATCGACATGCAAAATGAATCATGAAAAAATTTGCAGATATTTTTGCAGATTAATTTTAGAATTAGCTGTTAAGTTTCAGGGAAATTCATTCTACCAATTCTGAGTAATTAATTGGCAAAGTTTTCTATTTAATATGAGCCCTTATGTATCACCATTTCATATGTTTATCCTTCGCAGATTTGAAATGTGAAAATCGTATCAAATTTTCGATATCTATATTACTCGATTTAAGGATGCTTGGAAGGTATTGGCGGAAAAAAATTGGATTTTTTGTATAAAATCGTTAATAACAATGTATACAAGATGAAATTCTCAAATGTGATTCAGTGAATCTGTAAAGAATGTAATGAGGAATGAAATAAGCCTTGGAAACACAAAATTACTTAAAAATTTAGTTTTTTTCTTTATTTTTTACATTCTTTTAAAACTTGAAAAATTTGAAAAAATTCAAAAAAATAATGAAAATTCTACAATTTTTCATTAATTTTTTGTTCCTGAGGCTCATTTCACTTCTCATTACATTCTTCACAGATTCACTGAATCAGATTCAAGAATTTCATCTAGTAGAAATTGTTATGCAAGATTTTATACAATAATTTGACTTTTTTCCCCGATTTTACCTCCCAATCATCCTTAAAGACAATCGATGTCTATAATTCGATGAACGTTCGTCCAGCCAGTTTTTAACAATTGAAAAAAGAAAAATTTCGGTGTTGAATGTGCTTGGTTTCATTCTCAGAAATATGAATTGAAAACAATTATTCACAAATATTTTTAAAATATCGAACTTGGCGAGAGTTCATCAAACCTACAGATTACCTCTATTATATATTACTCCATTCGTTTGTAAATGAATGTACAGAAGTATCTGCATAATAACAAATTTTCGATTAATCATTTTTATATTCAATAATACTTTTCCTTATATTGGTTAAATTTAATATACTAAAGCATTAGAATCACTATTTTGCATCAAACAATTTTCGTAATGAATTCTTCAATCACTTTAATATTTTTATTATCAAACATCAGCTTGAGTCTCAAGTTATGAGTTCTCGGAGGAGATTCAAATAAGCAAATGACGTTTTAATCACCTTTTTACACGAGAAGAAGAAAGAAAAATTGAATTAGAAAGATACATCATACGTCTCCACTGAGTTTTTATGGATTGATACGTAAAATACTCACAGTGCCAAATGTCTCGATTGTAAGATTCATCATTTTTCCAGCAGTTAGCGTATTATCACTCTGAGCTGTGAAAATTATGAAAGATATTCGTCCGATATTCTTTCTCGATAATTCATACCATTTAATCATGTACGCTGTATATCCAACTTTTTTACACTGTTACATTTATTCTCTCATGTAAGATATAATTAGCAATTAAATTTTTTTCTATGGAAAACAGAAATATCATATTAATTATACTATTTACCTTCTCATTCAGGAATTCACCGATGAAACAGAACAGAAATATATTAAACGTGAATGAAAAAAGTAGTATGTGATATGTAACAAGTGTTAATACATCACTTTCCGCCCATTCAAACAGTATATCATATCCAAGAAAGCAAATGTTTAATGTACATCCCACAAGTTCTACCAGACAAATTTCACATAATATTGATCTTGAACGGCGGATAAAACTGAAATTCAATCAATTATATAAATGAACAATAAAAAATAGTATATTAGGGAATGAGGTACAAAAAATACTTTTTTCTAATACTTGTGCGTAAATTTCACAGCGAACATGAGTAAAACCTATTAGGAGAACATTCTCAGGTTCAAGAGAAGCACTTTATTGTACGCCGTGTGGAAAGTGGTCACTTTTCGCACACTATGCGTGCGCTCAGTGGCACTGTCCACTTACTGTACAAGAAAATGCTGCGCCTTACACGAGCGGAATACATTACGCACTTAGAGCGGAAAGAAGTTAATTTCAACAAAAAGAAAATTCTTTCGAAATTAACTCATATCCGCACATGGTGCGTATAGAATTTTTGTGCTCAAAGATGCCGAAAAAATGCGTTTCAATCCGAGTGAAGTGAGGTTAGCAGCCCTTTTTTCCAGCACCCTGAGCAGAAAAATATTTTCTGATTCGTGTGATCGCAAAACTCGCCTCCTGCTCGTTTTACAAATTTATTCTCTGGCGGAACCGTTGTTGAGCTTTTGATTGTTGATCGTGTACCCATATCGATGTGCCCATTCAGTCGATATTTCATCGATTGATGGTCGATATGAATTCTGAAATCTTTAATAAACCAAAATGATTGACTGTCAATTGCCGCCTGTCTAAGTCGATTTATTTTCATTCTCCGAAAAACTTCAGAGTTTGTATCGACCCACGACCGATCGAAGATCGACTGAGTGAACACATCGATATAGGTAATCGACGGGTCCACCAGGTTTCACACACATTACAAAAAACTTTACCGCAATCTGCTAAATAATATCCTATCCAGGATACAAGTGAAAGAAAAGTAATTTTGAACCAGTAATTTGGACTGAGTTATTATCACAACAATTGAAAATTACTTTTTTTGCATGCAATATTTTCTGATATCAGTAAGAAATAGAACACTTCTTCTACTTATTGAAACAATGAATTTTCTATTGATTGAAATAATGATAATAAATATTACTTGAGAGTTCTATCATGTTGATCAATAATCCGAAAAATCTGACTATCAATTTGCTGAGACGTCATAGTTTCTTTGCTCAGTTTTCCCATCCAATCCATGATAATTTCCAATTGTCCACAAGCATGCATAACAAATGTAACAGCAATGCAACCGCATGTGCTAGTTATTCCATGCATAAGAAATGCACAAAAACAATGAATAATATATATAATTTCATAAGTTGGTGATACTCGTGGATCAAAAAAAACATAATAAGCCGGATATGGAAGAGGTCTGATTGTTTCATTATTTTCATTAACAAATGATCCTGATACCATTGGCAATATAACATCATAAAATATTGCACCACCATACATAAAACCACCACAAATACCAGCTCCATATCTACCAAATTTTGCATAATCCAGCATAATTTTTTTATCACTGATGGAATTAACTTTTTCCCAATCATCGATTATATGATCAATGCATTTTGTTAAATTCCTACGTTCATATACTAATGAAGTATATTTGCATATTGCCATTAGGCAAAAACTCAGAACACCTGTTAATTTAAGCTGCAATGATGGATCAGTCACAATTATAAATGTAAATAAACTTCCGGGAATTGTGACAAATCCAAGGAGTAATGAGCAAATTATTATTATTAAATTTACGCGAATTTTTTCGATTATTGATACATTTAAACTGATTGGCCAAGTACCAAGTGGCTTTAATTGACAGCGAAGCATGATAATAGCGAAATTTGCATCATCATTGGATGTTCTATTTGTCAATTTGTTACTTTTATTTAATTTTACTGGAATCACTGGCAATACATCTGTTTCTCCATCCATCTTCATACACATAAATATCAGAACTGTTGATAGAATCAATGACTCAATGCTATGCACTGAATATGCGCCTGCGTTACTCAGGAAAATTAAAAGTTTTAATAGTTAAATGATGTCAATTTAACGTAATAGCAGACGAGTAATGATTCGTAATAACGGAAAGGTAGAAATTATATTTATAAATGAAAATAGAAATCCGAGAAAGTTGAAGGGGGGTTGAACAGTGGATGGAAGGGATTATAGCATCAAAAGAAGTGCTAGTTTCACATGTGATGGATAAAGTTATTTTTGCGAAATAATTATTTTGAACAATACATTTTTTCCATTCTATGGGATTATAGATCTGTCATTTTTCTGTCATAACGGTTCTCAAAAGATTCAAGTAGCCGGTGGCTATTAAAAGCGTCTTTGAGAAAGAAAAAAATGAATTGAGTGATTTTTACAGTGAAGTGAAAGAGTAAAGTAATGAAAAGCAGACAAGTCAAAATATTTCTTGGTAATTCTTCTGATAATATTTTTTCAAATTAATAGATTTAATGAAGGAAAAAAATATTCAATACAGCATGCAGTAAATCTACTTTTTGAATAATTGAAAAACTGGCAAGTATTTTTTTTAATTTTCATTAACTATCAAATGATGAGAAAAGAAATATTGTCTGATGAGCAAACGCTGTTACGGGTTTTAAAGTGGTAAATAGTCATTTCGTGTTAAATTGATCACTTACAGTACAAAAACTATCCAAACACAGTATAAGTGGCAATCTAGTATTTAATCAGAGGTTTTTTCTTACCGATAAATATTTTTCATTTTATCGACAATTTGTGGCCAACATTTTGAACAAAAATCCCTTTTTTTCTCTGAGAGGCCGCCATTTTGTGAAAAATAGAAATATTTCTGGATCCATGCTGAATAACAATTGTAACAAAAAAAATAGTCAATTAAGAAAGGGAGACAGAATAGAACAGACTCCAGTCGCAGAAGTTGTGATCCATTTTTCTCCCGTTAACTCTGAATTCTTAATAATCTATGGCAACTGATTGAGCCTGGAAAAACTCGTTTCACCTTCGTCTTTCCCATCGATTGATTTTGACAATAAAAATGAATTTTAAGTCAAATAAATGTTAAAATTATTTCATAACATTGGTTGTTTTATTCCTAAGGATTATGGGATTTTTCGAATCAATAAAACTCAGCATAAAAACAGTACTACGTACTGAGAAAATTTTGGAAATTCTCTCAAACATCCGCTTGATTCTCAAGTTATGAGTGATCGGAGAAGATTCAAATAAGCAACTGACGTTTTGATCACCTTTTTAGATGAGAGGAAAAAAGAAAAATGGAATTAAAAAGATGCATCATCCGTCTCCACTGAGCTGTTATGTATTGATACGTAAAATACTCACAGCGCCGAATGTATCGATCGTAAGATCCATAATTTTTCCAGCAGTTAGCGTATTATTACACTGAGCTGTTGCAATTATGAACGATAATCGTATGATATTCTCTCTCGATAATTCATACCACTTAATCATGTATGCTGTATATCCAACTTTTTCACACTGTTACATTTATTCTCTCATGTAAGACATAATTAGAAATTGATTTTTTTTTAAATAAAAAAACAGAGAAATTATATAAATTATACATTTTACCTTCTCGTTCAGGAATTCACCAATGAAACAGAACAGAAATATATTAAATGTGAATGAAACAAGTAGTATGTGATACGTTATAAGAGTTACTAGATCACTTTGTTCCCATTCAAAGAGTATATCATACCCGAGAAAGCAAATGTTCAATGTACATCCTACAAGTTCTACCAAACAAATTTCACATAATATTAATCTTGAGCGGCAAATAAAACTGAAATTTAATCAATTATATCAATGAACAATGGGAATTAGTATACTATAGAATGAGGTGCAAAAAATACCTTTTTCCATCTAGGGAGCAAAAAACGATGGTTCTAATTTCACTGTGCTGGCTTAAAAACGTCGGTTTCCGCTTTCTCGATACAAAAAATACTATACGCATCACGGATAATATTCATTGAGGTTAACTTCTTTCCTCCCTAGATGCGTCATATACCATTATCACACGCCGTGCAAGAAGTAACCACTTTGCGCACGATTTACGTACGTTTGGTGGTACCTTCTACACACTGTGCAATAAAAAAACTGTACTTTATATGTGCAGTGAAGATTTTCAGACTCGTGTTTTTACACAACTCGTTTTGGCTTGTTTTGCAATTTCACACTCATCAGAAAAAACTTTACCGCACTTGTTAGGTAATATACTAGTTTTGTAATACATGTGCGTAAAGTTCACTTATTCATAATGGTGAAACATTCTCAGGCTCGTAAAGGAGCACTGTGTTATACCCCTTGTAGAAAATGAGCACTCAATTCCGCAACAGTGCGTGACAGCCGCTGATATCGACACGAAAACTTACTTTTAGTGACAGATATTACAAAAGATAAAATTGCGATAGATGGTATATTACACACCTGAGGATGGAGGAAGTTAACCTCGACAAAAATTTGCCACCTGAGCGAAAGCATGAATTTTGTTCGGGGTTGACTTTTTCCATCCATGGTGTGTATGCTATTTTTTCGACCAAGGTAGCAAAGAATTAGTATATTACATACCTAGGGCAGTGATGTAAGAAATGTCTCAGAGCACATGTAATTGTTGGCCGAGGTCAACAAACATGTGCTCTGAGGCTTTCTTACTTACTGCCCAAGGTGTGTATACTATTTTTCTACACACTGGGACGGAAGTAAGCTTACGCCCGAGCGCAGCGAGGGCCGAAAGTCTCACTCTCGTCCCAGTGTACAGAAAATCCCGCATGAAAATTTATATATGTACACGCATATATGTGAAAATATAAAGAATAAATATGTTAAATATATTTCACATATATGCGCATATATGTGATATATAAATGACATATATGTATTTTATATTTTGGAAATTTACATATATAATCGACATATATGTCATTTTATATGCTGCTTATTTTTTTTGTTAATTTGAATTATATGCCATTTATAAGTCAGTTAAAATTGAGAGAAAAAAATTAGCATGTGATCGTAAATAATAATAACAATAAGAATAATTAAAATTGAAATTTCTAGAGAGAAGAATCTCGGGAAAAAAAATGGGACTGAGTAGGATTTGAACCCGGTTCCTTCGGATTACGAATCTGGTACTCGATCAACCGAGCTACCAAGAGATTCTATATTAGTAAAGCAAAATTCGATTCTCATAACTTCATCGCCGCCTATCTTTCTGAAGCTAATTATAGTCAATTACAATTTCTAGAGGAGAGAAACTTGGAAAAAATCGGAAATGCCCGAGTTGAATTGAAACGCATGGCTTTGGAATAAAATATTGAAAATATAAAATAATATTTAAAAATTCAGTGAACGTATTTAATCGATTATGTAGTTAAAAATACAATATTGAACATCCTTTTGACATATATGTCGCATATATTTTGAATATATGTGGCATATATGCAGCTGAACTTATCAGATAATTTTCATTTTTCCCTAGAGCATTGGAAATATATAGTGAATATAAGTATAAAATATTTAATATATATCAGGCATATATTGTGAAATATATTCCTGCATATAAAAATATATATATGCAAGAATATATGTCAATTATTACATTTTTTGCCGCACATATATTTCGTATGATTTTTATATATGTAACATATATGTTCGCATATATATTTTTTCTGTGCGGAATAACTTTCCTTCTCTGCTTAGTTTCCCTCCTTCGAACGTTATCCGCTGCTCCCTAGATGTAAAAACTAATTTATGGCACGCCGTGCGGGAAGTAGCCACTTCCTGCACTTTCCGCGTGCGTTCAGTGGTACTTTCCACATGCTGTACAATGAAACTCTGTACCTTACACATACGGACAAAATATTTTCCGACTCGTGTGACTGCAGAATTGGCCTACGGTTCATTTGAGAACTTCACCCTCGTCAGAAATAGTATATTTTGCATCTAGAAACCGAAAACCATGTTTCTAACCTCACTTTGCTTGGTTAAAAGCGTCTATTTTTCGCTTCCTCGATGAAAAAAGAATAGTATGCAGGGTGTTTGGTAAAAATTGTAGTTCCTTTCAGCCAACGGTAGAACATATTCAAAAAAGCATAGGAAAATTTGAAAAAATAATTATTATTTTAAAAAATTCGAATTATTGATGATTAATATCAGCCTATGAATGCATGTTATTTTACCGCCAAAATCCGAGTGGGGGGAAGACGAATAAATGTGGCAGCATTGCAATGACAGAACATGAATGAGTACAGTACATTTACCGTGCATAACTTCCAAGTTGCCAGCTGTAGGCTGTATCTGTGCCGTTCGCAGGCCGTATACTCACCGTACGCGTGCAATATACTTATCGTATTTTCAAATGGTATCCGAACATTAGTATTTTTAAACAGTCTACTCGCGTTCTTTGAATTGTGACGTTGCCACATATTTCCTTCTTACCCCCACTTGGATTTTGGCGGTGAAATAATATGCATTCATAGGCTGATATTAATCTTTGATAATTCAAATTTGTTTAAATGATTATTTTCTTTGCAATTTCTCCCATGCTTCTTCAGCCTTTTTCTACCACTGGATAGAAGGGAATTCACTTTTTACCTAACAGCCTGTATATATCGCATTGGTTAGCAAATGTCTAAATTACGATAGAAGTGAAATAAAAGTAATTCTTAGCCAGTGATTTTGAATGAATTATCATCACAGGAACTGAAAATTACTTCACTTATATGCAATATTTTCTTATATCAGTGAAAATGAAGGATTTTTTCTACTTATTAAGATAATTAATTTTCTATTCATAATAATAATAATGCTAATGAATAGTACCTGAGAGCTCTAACATGTTGATCAATAATTCGAAAAATCTGACAATCAATTTGCTGAGAACTCATTGATATATCAGTGAGATTTTCCAAACAATCAATGATAACTTCCAATTGTCCGCAAGCATGCATGATGAATGTAACAGCAATGCAAGAGCATGTACTGCTCACTGTGTGCATAACAAATGTACAAAAAAAATGAATAATATATATAATTTCATAAATTGGTGTTACTTGTGGATTGAAAATAATATAATAAGCAGGCCAAGGAAGAGGTCTAATTGTTTCATTATTTTCATTAACAAATGTTCCTGATACGTGTGGTAATATAACGCCGTAAAACAATGCACTGCCAGACATCAAAGTAATACAAATCCCAGCACCATATCTACCGAATTGTGTATAATTTAGCATAATTATTCTATCACTGATGGAATCAACTTTTTTCCAATCAGTTATTATGTTGTCAATGCACTTTGCTATATTTTCACGTTCATATACTAATGAAGTATATTTGCATATTGCCATTAAACAGAAACTCAGGACTCCTGTTAGTTTAAGTTGCAATGATGGATCAGTCACAATTATAAATGTAAATAAGCCTGCAGGAATTGTGACAAATCCGAGGAGTAATGAGCAAATGATTATTAAGAAATTTACGGCAATTTTTTCAATTATTGATGCATTCGAACTAATTGGCCAAATACCAAGTGGCTTCAATTGATAGCGAAGTATGTAAATAGCAGAATCTACATCATCATCGAATGATGTATTTGTCAGTTTATTCTTTTCATTTACTTTTACCAGAGTCACTGACAATTTTTTTGTTTCTTCATCCATCTTCATACACACAAATATCAAGACTGCTGATGGAATCGATGACACGATGCTCTGTACTGACAGTGCGCGTGCGTTACTCAGGACAATTAAATAAATCAGAATTGAAGCTTGAAAAAGTTCGAGGGGTGTTGAACGGTGGATGGAAGGAATTATAGTATCAAAAGAAGTGGTAGTTTCACATGTAATGGATAAAGTTATTTTTGCAAAATAATTATTTGAAAAATACATTTTTTCCATCATATGGAATTATAGATGGGCTTTTGTAAAGGATATGTGACAAAAAGTTCAAAAATATATATCCCTTAAAATTTTCAATAAATTCATTTTTTTATAATTTTGTATCAATATCCACAGTTCATTTAAAGCATTTAAAATAAATATAGTCTGAAATATTGAAATTTACACGTAAAAATAAAGTCAGTTTATACCGGTTTTCTCAGTGTTTTGAATTGTCATGGGAGAGGGAACGCGATGTGCGGTGAGAGTCAACAAGCGAAAATTGTCGATTGTTTTTGTGAATTGAGGACATTTACACGAGTAGGACAGAGACCATTGGTGTTGGAGGGGGAAATATTGGGAAGAAGAACCTTTATAGCCTTCTTCTATCCAGTGAGTCTTCTGGTGTTCCTATAATGGTTAACTTTATTTCTTTCTTGTGGAAAAAGAATAAGTGTAGTGTCTCAATGGATTACCGGTGGATTTACAATTCCAGATGAGTAATTTCGACATTTTCTAAATCTGAATTAAAATTATATGTGTTTTCAATTAAATTAAAAAAATTTTCTTTCGAATATATATGATTAAATTAATGGGTTGATATTATTCCACGCGAAGCATTCACGTTATTGACTAGGGATAACAAAAGTACGCATTTTTATGCTCTATGTACTTGTTTCCTGAAATGATCAAAAATTAAAATTTTTAAAGCTCAAAGAAGGTGAGCGGTGGTTTTTGTCAATAAATTCTCCAACAAAATCCCGGGAGTCGCATTAGGGTATGTTGTGTAGGTTCTTTTGAGGCCTATACACCACTACGTCCCCGTCGTGGCCTCGGGTAATGCAAAACGTGGTGATAATCTCAATTTTGGTAGTTTTCGTTTTTTTCAGATTTTATGGGTTCAACTTCCCAGGAAAAAGTTGATGGAATTTTCAAAAAAATTTAAGTAGGACGTTGTTCTCGCGTTGCGTTGTGTTGCCGACCCCTAGACAATCGAAATATATCAAAAAATTGCACACAGTTAGAGTACAAATAGGTTTTCATACGGTGTCACACGTGCTTTACTGAAGCCTATAGATGTTTCATTTTTCTGACATAACGGCTCACAAAAGATCCAAGTACCGGAGGTTACTCGAAGTATCTGTGAAAAAGAAAAAAAAATGAATTGAGTGATTTTTACAGTGAAACGAAAGAGTAAAGTGATAAAAAACAAACAAGTCAAAATATTTCTTGGTAATTCTTCTGATAATATTTTTTCAAAGTTACTAGATCACTTTACTTCCATTCAAAGAGTATATCATACCCAAGAAAGCGAATGTTTAATGTGCATCCTACAAGTTCTACCAAACAAATTTCACATAATATTAATTTTGAGTGGTAGATGAAACTGAAATTCAATCAATTATAATTCAATTCAATGAGAAGTAGTATGCTATAGAATGAGGTGCAAAAAATATATTTTTGCATCTAGGGAGCGAAAGACGATGTTTCTAACTTTACTGTGCTTGTTTATAAAACGCATGTTTTCCGCTTTCTCGATACAAAAGATATCATACGCACCGCGGATGATATTTGTTGAGGTTAAGTTCTTTCCTCCTTAGATGCGTAATATACTATTATCACACCCCGTGCGAAAAGTAATCACTTTGCGCACGATCTACGTATGTTCAGCGGTACTTTTCACACGCTGCAGCGCACATGTGCAATAAAAAACTGTACTTTATACACGCAGTGAAGATTTTCAGACTCGTGTTATTACACAACTCGTTTTGGCTTGTTTTGCAATCTCACATTCATCACAAAATACTTTACCGCACTTGCTAGGTAATATATTAGTTTTGTAATACATGTGCGTAAAGTTCACTTGTTCATAATGGTGAAACATTCTTAAGCTCGTAAAGGAGCACTTTATTATACCCCTTGTGGAAAATGCGCACTTTACATATTAGTGCGTAAGAGCTGCTAATATCGACACGGAAAACTTCCTTGTACTGACAGATATTGCAAGAGATAAAATTGCGATGAATAGTATATCAAAAACCTAAGAATGGAAGAATGATGGCTCGCAGATCCAAGAAAATTCAGAGAAAAAAGCATATACAGGGTAACGTCAGCATTCATCTTTAAGATAATATCAATTTTCGGGATAAGAAGAATATAAAATAACAATTTCCATGGTGCACAAATTGATTAAATTGGGAAATAGCCATCTGAATGATGAAAAAAGAAATTTTTATGTTATTCAGAAAATTGTTGCATTACAGTCGCTAAAAGTGTTGCATTCAATATCACAAGACTTGTCGAATTCGGTATCGCCTCGATTATCGCATTCGGTGTCGTAACAAAAAGAAATATCTTATGGCTTATAGTTGCTATGAAAATTTTTTCTATCCAATTCCATTAATTCTGGTGGTATGAGAATAGTTGTTGTCGATTATTTAATCTCCTGACATTTGTAAAGTGGGCACTGGCGTCACTCCTTATTTTAACCATTTTTGTTATTAAAAAAGCAGAATTCATCGAGATTCTCTTTCTCTGCAACACTTGCTTCTCAATTCCAGTCATTTTTAGTTCAGTTTCAATAATCTCGATTGAAATGAGACATTAAAACTAGTGAATGAGCTTTTGGGTAAAGAAATTTTTCAAATGGACAAAGTATTGCATGATTCTGTGGAAGAATATTCCAACTATCTAATATATTATAACACATTATATTCAATGAATTCCGTAATTTATAAGTTGGAAAGAGTAAACATTATTCAGCAAAGACGTCATCAGTTTCTCCAGCCAACAAATCATTCATGATCATCATTATATTGTGAAAGTACGAAGAAAATTCAAATAAGCCAGTGATGTTCTCATTGCCTGAAAATGAATTGACATGAAAAAATTAATTATTTAATGGAATTATTCAATTAGAATTACTGCTGAAAAACTCCGAAACGTTAATTCAGTTATTTTGCCAGCTGTCAGTTTAGGCGGATGATTGGCTTTTAGAGAGAGTAGAATCAATAGTTTTGCACTTTTCAGTGCTAACATATGCCAATCTATCATGTACGCTGCGATTCCAATTTCACTTGCCTACAATAAACAGAGGTCATTAATTTCAATGTGAAAAATTATTCATTCCATCGAAAAATCTAAGAGTCCAAAGTGCGTAAGTGCTCTGCTTATATATAGCACTTATATCATTTTCCTCTTAAGGCGTGGATTTTTTGAGGATCATACGTACATGCTGAGTTAGCATTTCTCCAGTGTAACATAGTATAAAAATATTGAACATCAATGACGTCAGTAGTAGACAATACGTGATACTACTAAATACTTCAGATTGTTCAAATTCCTAAATTTGTACGAGAATCAAGAATGCATATTTGTATTGAAGTTTTTTTACAATTTACTCACCGCCATCAAATAGAATCCCAAAAAACATAAATTCAAAACACAGCTGAAAAATTCGAAGAAGCAAATTCCATTCAATGTATGTTCTAGCTGAGCAGCAAGACTGATGATAGAAAAAGAAGAAAATTTCTGTCTATTCATCAATGAAAAAAATGAAGTGGATCTATTTTACTTATCGATGAAATGAGCAATATAAAGAATTTTTCAGTCTATTGCATCGCTATTTTATTTTCATTACTGTTGCTACGTTCACACGCTCGAGACAAAAAAAATTCTAGGGCACTCGGGAGAAAACCCTTTTCTCGAACTTGAGAACGTAACAGTCACTAAAGAAAAACTATATTCCCGACATGAGAGACAGAGGGTATGTTCCACTTGGGACCAGCTACTGGTCATCAACAGGTACTTTTACGTTGAGGAACTAGAGGCTGGTAGTACTGCCTATTATTGTAGGTAGGGAGTACTACCAACTTCTGGTTCCTAAACGTAAAAGTACCTGCTGTTGATAAGTAGCTGGTCCCAAGTTGAACAAACCCAGAGTTTTTCAAGTCGTGTGATGGGCATCCCTCGCCTTCGGCTCGGGCGCCAACTTCACACTCCTTGAAAAACTCTGTCTCTCTCGTCCGGAGATATCCTATTTCTCAGAAAATAAGTGAGACTGAAGAGACATGAACCAGGCTTTTTTTTTAACAGAGTAAAGTTCTCTATGAAAATTTTTTCGAAAAATTCGTCAACATTAGCAAGATACTGAATCATCTTCATCACAAATTATGCAGAACAGGCATTGACTCCAAAATAAATTCTGGTTCTTTCTATTTCGATTGCTCCTATCCAATTTCTTGGACTTATTCTGAGAAAAACTAGGCCAGAAAGAACTGATGCTTTTTCAGAGTAAAAGTCTTGACTAGTGTTGCCACGATAGACGAGAAAAACGAGACTATAGTTACGAAAAACGGAACGAGAACGCAGATTCACAATTCTCGGCAAAACGAGACAAGGTAAGAGGATTGGTACGAGAAACGATATGCCTCGTCGAGTGGTGAAAAAAATGAATAGACAAAAAGAATCAAAACGAACTAATTTTTTTTGCCCCATCAGGTTCCATTCACAATATTCGATCTATCATAAAATTGCCTTTAGATAGTCCTCTTTTCATAACATTTTTTTCAATCGAATAATACGACCATCGTAATTTTTTATGAAATCATTTAGAAAAAATTCTATATTTTTTTCTCTTCTTGTATGTATTAATATAATTAAATTACATTCAATGGCCGAATAGTTGTCATTTTCAATACATGCTGTCAGAAACTAGCTCTGGAGTATCAGAAAGTTGGGCCATCACGGTAATACTGATCAACGCCATCTTTGATCAGGCATGCCCATGCTATACCGAATCAGGATCAGGATCTGATCAGGCATGAACATGGCATGCCTGATCTGGATAGCCATATTCATTCCAGTTCCAGATTTGATCAGGCATGTCGATGCTATACTGGATCAGAATAGACATACTCATTCCGGATCCGGATTTGATCAGGCATAACCACGGCGTGCCTGATCAGGATAACCGTATTCATTCCGAATCCATACCAAGTGTGATAGCAGCCGTGCCAGAAGAAATTTCTAGTCGGGAAGAGTCGTTCAGATGCAGTACTCGAGGCACAAATGGCCAGCAAATCCCGAGCCATCTGAGCTAATCGTGGGAAACATGTTTCATTTTTCTTCCACCACTCCAAAATATTCATATTACGATCAGCTACTTGAATAGACGCATAGCGAGACGAGACGAGAATGAATTCTATTTTCGAGCTGCGAGGCGAGACAATACAATAACTGGTATAGAGATGACGATACGGGACGAAAGTTATCAAATTCTTGCTCGTTTCGTAGCGTGGCAACACTAGTCTTGACAAAAAAAATCTAAAAAAATTGTGACAATGCTCTAGTATATCTAAATCATTGTCTAATATTGTTAATTTTTATTCAGTCAGGCCTTCACTCTGGAAAAAAAAGTTAATTTCATTTTGACCATGATTTCTATCATTTAACTACTCAATTTAATCACCCGATAAATCACTCACTCAAGTGCATTTAAATGAATCCGAATAATCTCAGCCACTCGATTCTTCAAAATAACCTCATCCTTATTATATTCCTCAACTAAATTATTCAACCGTAGTATGACAACTTTCAATTGTCCGCACGTATGTAGCACAAGAAGTGCAGCAAGACTGCAAGCAGAAATGGTAGTCCAGGAAGCTGTCCATACACCGAGCCATTGTATGGCGAAAATGATTTCATAATTTGGTGTAATTTGTGTAGGAAATAGTGGACTGTAAATGGCATAAAACAAAGGCCGAATCGTGATATTATCCGGTGTAACATAGCTGCCAATAATAACTGGCATTATAGTATTATAAAAGAAAATTCCACTGCACATAAAAGTTGTACACAAGACAGTTATCGAGCGTCCCAAAGACGCATAATTCAGCATTATTTTCCGTTCATCAGTATACGTGACTTTTCTCCAGTCAATATCAATGTGTTGAAGACAATTTTTAATCTCTTTTCTCCTCAAAATAAAAAAAAGATACTTACTTATTGCCGATATGGCAAAACTCATGGGACCAATCATTTTCATTTTTATTGCCATGTTCTTCTCTTCAATCACCATATGCAGAATACATGGCACGGAAATGAAACAGAAAAGAAAAAATGATAAAATTATTGAAAATTGAGAGATTATTTTTTTAATATACGCATTATTCTCGTATGGCCAAATGCCAATTGGTGTTAAAATTATACGATGTAAATTCGTACTGTATGCCATATCATTCTTTGATCTTTCTGATGATTCAGGTATTTTTCCGAGTGCGTTCAATTTATCACTCATAGTTTATACGATGATAGTCTATGGATAACTGACAATAAAAATTGTTGGAGAGGTAAAAAATTTGAAAGTGATGTGCGCGCGCTACTCAATTCTCCAGACAATTCAAACTTATTGAAAACTTTTGTAATTCTGCATATTTACTGGGAACAATCAAGGTAGTCGTAATCGCTCGTTGCAACTTTTTATAGAACCGTCATTTTTAGCATAATTTTTGTGCAGAGGGGGTAGCGAAGTTCAATGATGACAGTTGCAATTGAAACTTCAATGAAGTTAAAAGTGCTTTGTTTTATTCTCAGAAATAATGAAGTTGGCGAGAGTTCAGCAACCTCAAGTCATTCATGAGTCCATTTGTTGTGAACAAATGTACAAAAGTATCTGCATATGTTATTCTGAATTTGTGACTAATCATTTTATTAATACTTTTTCTTATATTTTCAAATTTAATATACTAAAATATTGAAACCATTTTCATAATAAATTTTTCAATCACATCAATATTATGATTATCAAACATCAGCTTGATTCTCAAGTTATGAGTGATCGGAGGAGACTCAAATAAGCAACTGACGTTTTAATCACCTCTTTACATGAGAGAAAACAGGAAAAATGGAATTGAAAAGATACATCATTCGTCTCCACTGAGTTTTTATGAATTGATATGTATAATACTCACAGCGCTGAATGTCTCGATCGTAAGATCCATCATTTTTCCAGCAGTTCACGTATTATCACTCTGAGCTGTTGCAGTTACAAATGATAATCGTATGATATCCTCTCTCGATAATTCATACCATTTAATCGTGTAAGCTGTATATCCGACTTTTTCACACTGTTACATTTATTCTCACATGAAAGACATTATTAGCAATTAATTCTTTTAAAATGAAAAATAGAGAAATTATATAAATTATACATTTTACCTTCTCGTTCAGGAATTCACCAATGAAACAGAACAGAAATATATTAAATGTGAATGAAACAAGTAGTATGTGATACGTTATAAGAGTAATAGATCACTTTGCTTCCATTCAAAGAGTATATTATACCCAAGAAAGCAAATGTTTAATGTACATCCTACAAGTTCTACCAAACAAATTTCACATAATATTAATTTTAAGCGGTAGATGAAACTGAAATTCAATCAATTATAACAATGAGAAGTAGTATGCTATAGAATGAGGTGCAAAAAATACTTTTTTGCATCTAGGAAGCGAAAAACAATGGTTCTAACTTCACTGTGATGGCTTAAAAACGCCTGTTTTCCGCTTTCTTGATACAAAAAATATTTTTCTGCCCTCCGGCCGGAAAGTGGCAACTTTCGGGCCGCTGCGCTAAACGAATTTGCCGCTTTCCGGCTTCGTCGGGCAGAAAAATAGTATACACACCTTGACTAGCAAAGTAAGAACGTCTCAGAGCACATGTTTGTTGACCTCGGCTTTGCCTTGGCAATTACATGTGCTCTGAGACATTTCGTACTTTACTGGCCTAGGTATGTAATCTACTAATACGCACCACGGATGATATTTATTGAGGTTAACTTCTTTCATCCCTAGATGCGTAATATACTATTATCACACGCCGTGCGTCACCACTTTGCGCACGATTTACATACGTTCAGTGGTACTTTCCACACGCTGTACAATAAAAAACTGTACTTTATACGTGCAGTGAGGATTTTCAGACTCGTGTTATTACACAACTCGTTTTGGCTTGTTTTGCAATCTCACGCTCATCAGAATAGTATATTACGTACCTAGGAAGTAAGGAAGTTGATTGGGACAAAAATGGCCACCCGAGCGAAGCGAGAGTGCCAATTTTTTGTCGCAGTTGACTTTTTTATTTTTATGGTACGTATAACACTTTTCGTGCGTTGTGCGTAATAAAATCGTCCCTAACACGTGCGGTAAAGATTTTCAGACTCGTGAAATTACACAACTCGCCTTCGGCTCTTTTTGCAACCTCAAACTCGTCAGAAAAGTACTTTACCGCACTTGTTAGGTAATATACTATACCGCACTTGGATCAGTCACAATTATAAATGTAAATAATCCTGTGGGAATCGTGACAAATCCGAGGAGTAATAAGAAAATTATTATTATTAAATTTACGGCCATTTTTGCAATTATTGATGCATTCAAACTAATTGGCCAAATACCAAGTGGCTTCAATTGACAGCGCAGTATGTGAATAACAAAATTCACATCATCATCGAATGATGTATTTGTCGGTTTTTACCTTTCATTTACTTCTATTGGAGTCACTAACAATTCTCTTATTTCTTCATCCATCTTGATCCATACAAATATCAATTTTGCTGAAAGAATCCATGCCTCGATGTTCTGCATTGATAGTGGGCCTGCGTTGTTTAGGAATATTAAAAATTTTAATATATCGTCGTCCTAGAGTGAAAAGGGCGGTACAATTTAGGAAAAGTGGATGATTTACGCCCTTTTTGCTCTAGGACGACGATATGATGTCAATTTAACGTAATAGCAGATGGAATGATTCGTAATAATCGAGAAGTAAAAATGGTAGGAATAATAAATAAATTGAAGCTTGAGGAAATTGGAGGAGTATTGCACTGTGGATGAAAGGATTATAGTATCAAAAGAAGTGGAGGGTTGATTTCTTCTATTTATCCTATTATAAAAAGGACAGGGCATTTGACAATCGAATATGGCGGATTTCATCTCGAAGTGAAGATAATCGAACTCGAAAATGAAAAAAGTCGAACTCGAATCGACAAAAGCGAATTCTGGTGGACATTACAGAAACTAATTTTTTTGAATTATTTAGTCATCATACTTAGCAGATAGAAAAATTATTTTCAATTTTAACTAATCCTAAACGTTTGGGAATAGTTTAGGGAAGTTTAGGAAAGTATTTTTATAATTTGGGGAAGAGTCGTTAATTTATTATTAATTAAAACTTTTTATATGTATAGATAGCAGAAATAAATTTTAAAAAAATTGAAATTATTTTCATTTATTTGGAAGTCATATGGTGATATTAAGAAAATCAATTTCATCCTTAAAGAATGAATAATTATTTAATTAAAATGAAAATTATGTCTCGAGCCTCCAAGCGTAAGAAAATCTATATAAAACAAAAGTAGCAATCTATAAATGCTTTCCTGAACTTCCATAAACTATTCCCAAACATTTAGGATTAGTTAGAATTCGGGCTGAGCCTGGCTGAGCCCGGCTGAGCCTGGCTGAGCCCGGCTTAGCCTGGCTGAGCCTGAATTCTAACTAATCCTAAATTCCGCTATCGCTGATACCTATTTCTGCTATCTATACATAAAAAAAAGTTTGAATTAATAATAAATTAATTACTTTCTCCCAAATTATGAAAATGCTTTCCTAAACTTCCCTAAACTATTCCGAAACGTTTAAGGATTAGTTAGAATTGAAAATAATTTTTCTATCTGCTAAGTCTACGGAGGTATCATTAAAAGTTAAAATAAAAAATAGAAATCCACACTAATCAACGGAGCCGGCCGCTTGCGGCCGTCAACGGCGCTAGTCTACTATAACTGTGCACAGGAAATTCAGTTTGAATAGGCTTGATTAGAGTGACATTTCGACAGAAGTGCATAAACTTTCATGTAAGAAATTTTTCCAAATCGGCAAAATATTTCTTATTATTTTATGAAAAAATAATATTCCAACCATCTAATGTATCATAACACATTAAATTCAATAAATCTAGTAATTCATAAGACCAAAAGAGTAATCATTATGTAGCAAAGCCTTCATCAGTTCCTCCAGGCTAAAAATCGTAATTATTCATCATTGAATTGCAAAAGTACGATGAAAATTCAAGTAAGCCATGTTCTTATTGCCTAAAAGGAAATTGACAGAAAGAAATGTAATATTTAATGGAATTAATTAATGAGAATTATTCCTGAAAACATGCAAAACGTTAACTCAGTTATTTTACCAGCTGTTAGTTTAGATGAATAATTGGCGGTAACACAAATAGTAAAATCCACAGTTTTGCACATTGATATTATGATTATCAATCATCAGCTTGATCCTCATGCTATGAGTGATCGGAGAAGATTCAAATAAGCAATTGATGTTCTGATTACCTTTTTACAGAAGAGAAGAGAAGAAAGATAGTGATAAACAGATTGATTATCCTTTTTTACTGATTGTTCATGAATTCATACGTCAAGTACTTACAGTGCCAAATGTTTTGATCGTAAGATCAATCATTTTTCCAGCAGTTAATGTACTATCACTCTGGGCTGTTGCAATAATGAATGATAATCGTGAGATATTCTCTCTCGATAATTCATACCAATCGAGCATGTACGTTGCGTATCCAACTTTTTTACACTATTACATTATTCTATCATGTAAGATATGATTTATCGTACACCGTGCGGAAAATAGCCGTTGTGCAATGAAAAAATTGTACCTTACATGTGCAGTAAAGATTTTCAGACTTCTGTGATTACTAGGGATGGTAAAATCAATTTTGACTGTAATCGATAATTGATTTTCGTATCAGATTAAAATCGATTTCAGACTATGATCAATCGATTTTGATAATCACAGCAACCTTAATTAATTGAAAAATGGAAAAACGATTTTTCAAATTCCCTTTTCATTCCTGATAATTACCAAACTTGCAGTCGGCTCATTTTGCAACTTTACACTTGTCAGAAAATACTTTATCGCACTTGTAACGTAATATACTATAACAGTTAATTTTTTGTTTGAGAAATAGAAAAATCATATCAATTATCTATTTTACCTTCTCGTTCAGGAATTCACCAATGAAACAAAACAGAAATATATTAAACGTGAATGAAACAAGTAGTATGTGAAATGTTATGAGAGTTACTAGATCACTTTGCTTCCACTTAAAGAGTATATCATACCCAACAAAGCAAATGTTTAATGTACATCCTACAAGTTCTACCAAACAAATCTCACGTAATATTAATTTTGAGCGGTTGATAAAACTGAAATTCAATCAGTTATATTAATGAACAATGAAAAATTGTATATTATGGAATGAGGGGTATTAATGTATGGAGATATTTTGATCTAAGATAAAATTGATTGAGATAAAATTACTGAGATATAATGACTGAGATGTAATTTAGCCGAGATGAAAAGTGGAGGTACCGGAATGAGGTACAAAAAATACCTTTCCTCACGTACAATATTTTCTGATATGAGTGAAAATGAAGAACTTTCTGTACTCATTATAACAGTCAATTTTTTCATCCATTATAACAATAGAATTAATGACCATTACCTGAGAGCTTTAACATGCTGATCAATAATCCGAAAAATTTGACAATCAATCTGCTGAGAAGTCATCGATTTTTCAGTGAGATTTCCCAACCAATCAATGATAATTTCCAATTGTCCACAAGCATGCATAATAAATATAATAGCAATGCAACAGCATGCACTTGTTATTAAAATCAAAAGAAATACACAAAAACAAAGAATAGTATATGTAATTTCATAGAATGGTGTTACTTGTGGATTGAAAATAATATAATAAACAGGACAAGGAAGAGGTCTAATTGTTTCATTATTTTCATTGACAAATGATCCTGATATATTTGGTAATATAAAACTATAAAAAAATGAACCACCGTATGTAAAAATAATACAAAATCCAGCACCATATCTACTAAATTGTGCATAATTTAACATAATTATTTTATCACTAATGGAATCAACTTTTTTCCAATCATTGATTATATTGTCGATACATTTTGTTATATTTTCACGTTGATTTACTAATGAAATATATTTTAATATTGCCATTAGGCTGAAACTCAGAACTCCTATTAGTTCAAGTTGCTCTGATGGATCAGTTACAATTATAATTGTGAATAAGGCTTCAGGAATTGTGACAAATCCAAGGAGTAATAAGCAAATGATTATCAGTAAATTTACGGCAATTTTTTCAATTATTGATGCATTCAAACTAATTGGCCAAATACCAAGTGGCTTCAATTGATAGCGAAGTATGTAAATAGCAGAATCTACATCATCATCAAATGATGTATTCGTCAGTTTATTCCGTTCATTTACTTTCATCAGAGTCACTGACAATTTTTTTGTTTCTTCATCCATCTTCATCCACACAAATATCAGGACTGCTGATGGAATCAATGACTCGATGCTCTGAACTGACAGTGCGCATGCGTTACTCAGGAAAATTAAAAGTTTTAATAGTTAAATGATGTCAATTTAAAGTAATAACAGACGTAATGATTCGTAATAGCCGAGTGGTAGACATTGTATAAATAAATCAAAATGCAAGCTCGAAAAAGTTGAAGGGTTGTTGTACAATGGATAAAGGGATTAGAGTATCAAAAGAAGCTCAGGTTTTACATGTGATAGACAAAGTTATTTTTCCAAAATAATTATTTGAAAAATACATTTTTTCCGTTCTATGGGGTTGTAAATGTTTCATTTTTCTGGCATGACTGTTCGCAATAGATTTAAATAACCAGCGGCTGTTCGGAGTACCTTTAAAAAGGGAAAAAATGAATTTAGTGATTTTTATTGTGAAATTGAAGAGTAAAGTTATGAATGAAGACAAATTAAAAAATTTCTTGGTGATTCCGTTCGTTAATATTTTTTAAGTAATTTCGAGAATTATAAGATTTCTCTCGCTTCTTATGCGGAAAGTAGCCACTTTCGGCATGCTGTACGTAAATAGTACATTACCTAACAAGTGCGATAGAGTATTTTATGACAAGTGTGTGTTCTGTAATCACATGAGTTACACTTCTTAGGTAATGTACTTTTATTTATTCCATTAACCAAATGGAAACAAAAAAAAAAAAATGGTTGTTAACCAAAAATTGCTAAGGTTTTCAAAGTGGTGAAGCGTAATTTTGGCAATATGCTTTTCAAATCGTTGCCTTAGAAGCAAAGAAACGTGAGTGCTATGGTTATAGATAGGACTTACACCTCTCTGTTTCCAAGGTGACGTGATATCATTGAATTGCGTTAAGGTGACTAATTTAAGGCTAAACTGATTACTCACAGTACAAAAACTGTTCAGAGACAATTCGATCATCCTTCCAGCTGTTATTGTAACTGGATGCTGAGCAGTTGATATAATAAGTGTCAATCCAAGTGCTCTTTTTTCAGGTAATCTGTACCATTCAATCATGTATGTTGTTTCACCTACTTTTTTACACTGATAAAGCCAATAATATATCGTTGTCTTAGAAACAAAGTGGCTCAAGTGCTATATTCATACACTCACGCCTCTTTGTTTCTAAGGTGACGATATATTAAGATAAAATTTTCAGAATCATAATGATATTAATTACCTCTTCAGTCAGAAGTTCACCGATGTAGCAAAAGAGAAATATGTTGAAAATAAATGATACCAAGAGAATTGTATAAGTAGTGAAGCCCATAGCATCAGCCTGCTCCCATTCAATCATTAGATAGTATCCAATTAGGCAAATGTTTAATGTACAACCAGCAACTTCAACCAAACAAATCTCCCGTAATATGCCCTCAACACGAACAATAAATCTGGTGATAATTGAAAAAAAAAGAAAATTTTAATTAATTTTCAATTATTTAGTTGCGTCAGAAACAAAGTGGCATAAGTGCTATGCATAAACATTAGAAACAAAGCGTTAAGAACAAAGTGGCGTAAGTTCTATACATAAGCATAGCACTTACGCCCTTTTGTTTCAAAAGCAATCATTTAATCGTTCAACTTAATCAAGGAACAATTGAAGGAAAAATGAACCTACGGAATGAAAAAAAAAACTAGAATTTTCTTTCGGAGTAAAGACATTCACGAGAAAAAATGAGGAAAAAAAATGTGGAGAAGCTTCAACATGGCTTTCTTTAATTGCTCATTTTTTAAAAAAATTTTACGTAAAGCCCCTTTACTCAAAAAAAAAAAGAAATTTATCACTGAACTTTTTAATTCCTCTCCGAATAACAAAAAAAAAACAATTTTTCTTACCCAAGTGTCCTGACATGCTGATTAATGACCTGTGAAAATCTGTCATCCCCATCGCCTTTACTCTCATTGCCATCAACAAGATCCTTCAGCCAAATAATGAGTATCTCCAGTTGTCCACAAGCATGCATGACAAAAACAACGGCAATGCTGCACGTTGTACTTGTAACAGAATGCATGACAAATGCACAAAAACAGTGTGTAACAAACACAATTTCATAATTTGGACTAACTTGTGGATCAAAAATAACATAGTAACTTGGATAAGCAAGTGGTTTGACAACAGTATTATTGCCATTATCACTTCTAGCTGATACATATGGTAATATTAATGCATAAAATAGTCCACCACTGTACATAAATGCTGAGCATACTGCTGCGCCACAACGTCCAAATTGTGCATGATTTATCATAATATCACGATCACGTGAATTAATTACATTTTTCCAATCATTTTTAATGTTATTAATGCATATTTCAATATTACTACGTTCAATAATTAAAAAATAATACTTCAATATTCCCATAACACAAAAACTTAGTGGTCCAGTTAATTTTAAACGTACACCAAAATCTTTTATTTTCACAAATGTGAATAAACTTCCTGGTATTATTAAAAAACCTAGTAAAAATACACATATTACCATCAAAGAATAACTAATTATTAATTCAATTAATGTATTATGCAATGATTTTGGCCACAAGCCAAGTGGCTTTAAAAGCCAACGAATTATCTGAATAACGTATTCAATGTCTGATTCAAAAAATTCATTATTAATATTTTTATTTTTCATTTTTATCGAATTATTATCTTTGATTTCTTTCATTATCAATAATTTTTTATCCACGTTACTTGATTCAACTGTCATTCAGTACTGTGAATGTTGATGGATTGAATGATTCTACAGTCAATTGTGCGCATGCGCATCTTCTCTACAATTTTGTAATTTAAATTTCAAATAATTTAATGGGTAATAAGGCAATTATTGCATTTATATTTCATAAATAATTCGAGTAAATTATATCGACGATCTAGAAGTTTTACAGTGTATTTTTGAAAACGTTATGAAGTTTTCTTTTTTCCATGAAAAAGGGAAAAAAAGGGGGAGATTACTTTGTAGTTAGTTTCACATGAAATGAAGAATATCCAGTCATTTTTACGATTTTTACGACTCTATTGTTGCGGAGAATATCATTTAAAAGTTCTTTTTTTTTTTTAAATTAAATAAAATAAATAATTTTAATGTTATGAATGCTTTTACTATTATTGTTATTTTGAGTATTTATAATGAGTGGTACAAATATTATAAGTTAATTAAACAACTTCTCTTAAAAAATTCAAGTAAGCAGCTGATGTTTTAATGACCTGTGAGTATATAATTATTTTATTAATTTTTTTAATTTTTTTTTTAATTAATATTTTTAATGTTATTGGAGTGAAAAAAATGGTAAACTCACATCGGCAAATCCTTGAAGTGAAACGTCAAATAATTTTCCAGCAGTTAGTGTTACTGGCTGATTTGATCTGACCATTATAAACATCAAATCACGTGCTACATCCTTTGGTAATGCATACCAATCGAGATAATATGTGTGCTCGCTTATTTTTGAACTCTTGAATATAATTCACGAATTAATTTATGATACTGATCGTGAAAATCGGAAATATCTAAGAATTTTTAGCATTTTTTCTTCACAAAAAAATCATAAAAATGTAATAAAAAATATGCACTTGTAGAAAATTTAAAAAACTATAAGTGCAATTTTCTCTTTGATATTTTTTTTTATTATAATTCATCGCTTTGAAAAAATTCAAAAATTGTCAGATATGTGCTAATCTCATTGTTATATTGATTTTATTATTATTGTACGAAAAATGTGATGTTTTTGTGCTTTTATACCTGTTCTTTTAAACGATCACCAACGAAAGAGAGAATGAATACATTGACGAATATTGATGTCATTAGTACCACATATGTCATCATACCTAAATAATTTTTCTCAGCAAAATCCTGTGGCAGAATTTCATTGAAAGGAATAAACAGTGAAAATTAAGTGGATAAATTCAGTGGTGAGGAGGTAAAACGCGATAAATCGACCTATTTTTGTGCTCATTTTCTGTGGAATATTTCGGAAACTGATGGAGATACGCCTTTTTTACTCTAAGGTGCGTCTTTTTTATAGAGGATTTCGAGAGCTAAAAAAAAGGACTCAAGTAAAATGGCCATATCTCACTTAGTTGCCGAAATATTCTTAAAAAAAAGGAATTGTAAGAAAAAATTGACTTATTTTATTTTATCTCTTTGCTATTGAATCGATTAACCCAAGGAAGATACATGAATTTTTGTAATGACTCTCTTTGTAGCGCGAATTTTTCCAAATAAAAAACATTTTTCAATTGAAAATATTCTTCTATTTAATTTAAATCCTGAGGTATTTCCAATATAAAAAAAAACATTCCGAAAAAATGGAGCAAAAGAAAGGAAGGAAATTTATGCAGAAAACTTTGTATGAATTTGAGATAAAAAAAATAAAAATCTATTGTTTTATCAATCTAATAGGGAAAAATGGAGCAAAATGAATCTCTGCCTTAACATGATCCAGCAATTTTTATCGGTGTGAAGAAGTCCATGAAAAAATATGAAAAGATTTGAGCAGACGCTCCAATAAGTTGACATTGATGGTGAATTTTTTCGTACAGGCCTTCACTCTTAAAAAAAATCCCGAGTCATTTTTATTTTAAGGCCCATTTTGCATTAGTCTCCTCTATCTTAAACAACGTGTGCCATTTGCGAAATCATCGTTTTTATGCTCACCAACAGTATACCGTATTCGAGGAAACAAATAATGACCGTGCAGCCCAACATTTCCGAAAGAAATACAATAGTGAGCGATTTTTCCAACGTTAAGGCATACCTGAAAAGCGATAATCATGAAAAACTTCCAAGAAATTGATTCAGCAATGAAGCGATGGAGAGTAAGGCAAAGAGAATTTTTTTTTTATTTTGCCAAAAATTAAAAAAAAGATGAAATTTCCAGCAATTTATTGAAAAAACCTTTTTTTTTAGTCCTCAAAAGTCTCTGAAAAAAAAATCTCTCGTGATTTTCTGCTAAATTCATTCACTTTCAAGATATTCGCTAAAAAAAATTCGAAAAATTGTGAATTATTCTCTCGCATTACGTCATTACCACTTCATTACCAAATCCTCAATAAAAAAAATAAAAATACCAACTTCATAGCAAATATATGTCTCTCAATGGCATCCGTCAATGCCTTAACAGACTTGTCGCCTTCATTTTTATCAAAAACACGATCCAAATGTTCTCCAACAATTTCAAACAAGCAGCAAGCATGAACAATGAAAGTAGCCATTAAACTATAAATACCACAATTTGTTGACAAAATAAGGCTGCTTATGATTATTTGCGATACAAATAGCATCTCATAACCAGGTGAATCACCAGGCACAAAAAATACATATTCGCATGGATAGGGTAATGGTATTTGCGTTGTATTATCCTCCTTGACAATTCTCTCAGCAACAAGCGGCATAATAATATGATAAGGCAATGCACCACCATAAGACAAGCTCAAATAAGCAACAGTCAAGAATCTTCCAGTTTTTGCATTTTTCAGCATAATTAATTTATCCTCCTCGCAACTTATATCCCTCCAGGCCTCCTCCAATTTCTCCAAACACCATCTCAAGCTTTTTTTATTAATTATCATTGTCCAAAATTTAATTAAAGCAAGTGAATTAAATACTTGTGCAGCAATGATTTTCATCAATTTCTTCAAATCTTCAGCAACAAAATACGTAAATATTAGATGTGGTACAAGAAGAAACAGCATTAGTGAAAAAATAAATATTATCTGCAGTGTAACGAGAAATTTTGAAATTGATGTGTCATTTCCATGAGCTGGATAAATACCAAGTGGTATTAAAAGTGCTCTTGATATTTTTAATACAAAATTTACGTTCTCTTCGTAATCAATATTTTTATATTTCTGTGAAGAATTTTCAATCGCTGAAACTTCACTGTTTGAATATGGAACTGCCATTTTGTTCTTCAGATGCGAGGTATAGGACACTATTTTCAACTGAAGAATGACCACAAGAGAATAGGTAATAAAAATGGAAATGGGCTTGTTTTTTTAACGCAGGCGCTTTGGTTCCTCGAAAAACTTTAAAATTCATCGAACTTCATGAAACTATTGAAATTGGATAATGACTGGCCAATTCACGTGAATTTGTGAATTTTTCAAAATTTCTGAAATTCAAATTTAGACATTGAGGGTCTCGGAAAAATCGAGGAAAAATACAGTAGCAGTCTTTGATATGTCTCGTTGGATTACACGCATTACTGAGGTAAATAATTATTTTATTCTTATTTTTTTTTTTATCAGTCAAACATATTTATACATATTTTCATATTTTTTTTCTCACCCACTCTATTTGCCAATGCACTGAATAAATAGCGGAAAAGATAAACTTAGTGATAAAATCAGGTATAATGATAAATACATACTTTAATGTCAAATCAATTGGAGTGAGTTGATTTTTAAAATTTAAAAGAATAAAGTGGTTTATCATCTAAAGTACTTCTGGTAATCGTGATAAAGTGGTTTTTTTGAAAAGATTATTCCATGTCTAATAGTGATTCGCACCTTCAGAGCGAATTGTATCGGTCATCGCGATTCGCTCGGTTATTTTCAAATTTTTTTCATTTCTTCGGGTGTATCAAAGAATTTTCAATGAATAACGAAGGTAAAAAGTGCAAAAAACTGATGGAACTAAAATTAGCTGAGATCTGACAATATTTAGATTATTTTTTCTTTTAACAGATAAATTATTTTAAAAAAATGAAAAATACGCATATTTAGTAAATTCGATAAACTTCAGATGCAAATTTTTTAAATATTTTTTTTATAATAATTTATTTGTTTAAAAAAATCAACAAAATTGTCAGGTTTCTGCTGTCTTCAGTTCCATAAAAAACTAAATTTGATTCACGTAAATTTTCTCATATTTTTTTTAATTGAAGAATTATTAGAAATTTTTTTTTTGCCATTATTTTTTTTAATAGCTGAAGCATGGAAAATGCAAAAGGGAACATTGACCATGTTCATTGGCGAAGTTATTGGGACAGGTGTACTTATCTTTATCGGTTGCATGGGATGTATTGGGACAATGGGACGAACTCCACCGCCACCAATGCAAATGGCATTTACATTTGGCTTAACTGTCAACATGATTATAATGGTAAATTTTTGAATATTTATGTTGTATTTGATCGTTGATTCAATGACACTGGAAATAGCTGACATCTGATAATTTTTAGATGTTTTTTGCTTTTAATAGATAATTTTTTTTCTGAAAAATGAAAAATATGCGCGTGTAGAAAATTTAAACAAGTATAAGTGCAAAGTTTTTAAATATTTTTTTTTATAATAATTTATTTGCTTAAAAAAATTCGAGAGATTTTCAGATGTCTGCTAACTTTATTATCATTTGATTCATTAGGTTTTTTTTTCTTTGAATTTTTAGATGCTTGGACATATAAGTGGCGCTCATTTGAATCCAGCTGTCACGATTGGTGCTGTCATTATTGGCCTTAAGACAATACCAACAGGAGCTGTCTATGTGTTGGGCCAGTTTATTGGGGCAACTATTGGATATGGGCTTCTTAAGGTAGATTTAAGAACTTTCCTCAAGAACTTGATGGAAAATAAGGATTTTTATTTTCTTCCAAAAATCCCGCAATTTAAGGGAAATTATTGCATTTTCATAATGATCTTTTTTTAAGTATACGCACCAAAAAAAAGGATGACGAATTGCATACTAAAAAGAAAACCGATTTGGATTTCTGTGTGAAACTCAATTTGAGTATTTTTTGTTGAGGCTCAATAACTCCATGAGAGACCTGAATCGTGTTTCTGTAGATATCAAGATCGACTATTTCGAGAAACCTAAAATGAGATTCTTGCTATAAGGCATCTTGAAATACTCAATTTGGATTTTTTTTTCGTGTTCAGTTAACCCCGTATTTTTTTGATGTCGTATCAAAGATGATATTTTTTACATTTTTCTGAATTTTTTCATAACTTTTGTCCGTGCAGTTTATGAGATATGAATTATCAAAGTTACTGAAAATAGCAGTGGTGGGGATGAAACGCCCTAAATCGGACAGAAATAACGAAATTACTAAAAAACGACACAGTTGACCCATTATTTAAAAACCGTTGGCGAAGAGAGCAGCATTTTAACTAAATAATAGAAGAAAAAAATATTCAATTCACCGTATAGTTATTGAGAAATTGTAATTAGAAGGTAGTCGTAACTATTTGCCTTTCTCTCTATCTCATGCATGTGATAGGAGATTAGTAATGTAAAAAAAATTCGAGGAAAAAAAAATATATTCACAAGCTGAAGATATGAATTTCGAATAGTTTAATCACTTTTCGGGTGAATTAACCACTCAATTACATCTCATCGACCCGTCTACTTGTTTCATCAATTAAATCCATGCATCGTATCGATTCTCGATCATAGAAAAAAGGTGTCTTGACCATTTTTCTCTGAACCTACTTCTTTCAGAGACATTAGCAAAATTAAAGTACATATGATTCTTCACTTATTCACAATCTGTGAAAAATCATGAATGAATGGAAAGAAACGAATTACAGATGGTAACACCCGTGAATTTATTCAATGACGGATATGCTGATTCATCTGTACCCCTCTGTGTAACGGTAATTCATCCAGATGTAACGAAGGTTCAAGCAGTTCTTATTGAAGCATTTTGCACTGGAATTATCCTTTGCACAGCATGTGCAACATGGGATCCCCGTTGTGCACATACAACAGATTCAACGGCTGTGAGATTTGGATTAGCCGTGGCTGCAATATCTTTTGCTGCGGTAAATTAAAAATTTGATAGTTATATGTTCATAATGATACTGAAAATAACAGACTCCGCATGGAAATTCATATATGTACCATTTATATATGCTGTCCTATATTTCACATATATGCACATATATGTGATATATATAAATAACATATGAATGACATATATATATCACGGAAAATATATTTCTGAATATATATGTTGAATATATGTCAATTATTACATTTTTGCCGCACATATATGCCCTATGATTTTTATAAATGTCACATATATATTCACATATATATTTTTTCCGTGCGGGACATCTGACGATTTTTTATTGTTGTTTTCTTTCAACAAACAAATTATAAAACAAAAATGGAAAAAAAGCACATGTAGAAAATTTAAAAAATCTATGAGTGCGTATTTTTTTAATATTTTGTTGGATGGTAATTTATTTGTTTAAAGGAAAATGAAAAAATTGTCACATTTGTACTAAATTCGTGGTCCTATTCCATATCTTGATTTGGAAATTTGAAAAAAAAAAACATTGTAGAGTCCCTACACTGGATGCAGCATGAATCCAGCGAGGACATTCGGTCCAGCACTGTGGAACAATGCGTGGGAAGATCAATGGGTAAGTTAAAGAGATACATTTAATATATTTTTTTTGTTATATTTTTGTAATAAAGTAGTGAAGATGAATGAATCGAAAATGATTCATTCATTTCTTATTTTTCAAGCATGGTGAAAACAATGAAATTTAGGACAATTCAACAAGAAACCTTTTTTTTAGGCCATGAAATTTTCTACAAAAAAAGCATTCTTTACTTTTTTCTCCAAACTTACTCGCTTCCAAGGCATTTCTAAAAGAATGAATTTATCTTTATCGAATATAAGAAAAGTTGCATCGAATTCTAGTAAATTTCATGTTTTCTGAAATATTTCCAAAATAATCTACACATCTGATTTTCAGAATTATTTTCATCACCTTCAATGTTTTTATCAATCTATAAAAATCAATTCTTTCAAAATAAAAAAAAAATTATCGTTACTTTGAATGGTTTTTTTTGAAATTCCCGTAGATCATCCGGAAATCCCAATTGATTCACAAATTTTTCGCTGAATATTGTGATTCTTCCTGATAGTTTATGATTTTTCATTGGTAATCATCTGATTACAAGAATAAATATTTACAGTTAGCAATCAATTCCTAATCGTTTTTTCACTGATAACATTTATTAGATTTATTGATAATGAATTTCGTTCAATTGCATTGATCCACAGGTTTACTGGATCGGACCAGTTCTAGGAGCTCTCTTAGGTACTTACACTTACCGAGTATTTTTCACTCCACCAGAAGAAGAAATGGAGAAATCAGTGATTAATCACATAGCATTATCCGTAATTGAAGAAAAAAACGAATTTATTGAATCAACGTGATGAAAAATTTATATTCTATCATGAAAACCAATTCAGTATTTAAGCCATTGAATAATTTAATTCTATTGAAATTCGGAACGAATTTTACGCTGTGCAAAATAAAAAAGAGAAGAAAAATAAATGAAATTTATCAAAATACAAATTTTTTTCGGCCGAATCTAAAACTATTGAATTAGTGTAAAATGAAGAAGTTCTCTCAATTTTTTAATAAAAAAAAATTCACTTTTTTAAAAATTTATTAATACGTTTCAAATAACATAGTTCATTCCGCTAATGACAATATATATGTATTTACATAAAATCACAAAATAATCATTAATTTTACACTAATTCAATTAAATAGATGACTATCATTATTTTCCCTTGATCCTCTGCGAAAAGAAAAGGAAAGTGTCTTCATTCGGATCTGCAGATATTCACTCGAACGAAAAGATCCAGAATGTGAATCTACAAAAAAAATCGATATCAGCTTATACCCCATCATCAAATATGCAGAGCCCTAGATCGTCCACCCCACAAGAACTATACCTCTCCAACAATCCCTCGATTTATGTTATAGCTACTTTTCCTTCTTCAACACAGTGACCTCCAAAGTTAATCTTCCCATTCTTCAAACGATCTACAATCAATTTTCACAATCGTTGCAGTATTCCCTCATTATCTCGCAAACCATTGGATCTACGGAAATTCACCAAGACTCATTTTTTGATGTCCACAAAATTCTCGACAAGTCTTTCTTCAAGAAATTGCTAAACGTCTGTTTTTTGTTAATTAAGAATTTCTAGAGGAAATAAATTTGAAAAAAAATCGGAAATACCGAAGCAGGGTTCGAACCCGTAACTTTCGGATTACTGGTCTGCTGCTCTAAAATATTGCTATATCATTGACTTCGAAGCAGAATGGCGTAAGTTCTATGATTACACATAGCACTTACACCACTTTGTTTCTAGGGCAACGATATATACAATATTGTTGCTCTTTCAGGAATAATAATGGAACTCCAATGTAATAAAAAAGGTGATTTATTGATACAAGTCGATACTTCTATCTTTTTTTATAAATTTTAATTTTGGAGAGGGGATACGCTACAGTATTATATATAGGTCTTTCGATGAATTTTTGTAAAATCCACAGCTTCCGGAGATATTCGGGGGATAAATTACGATATTTCTCTTTTCATTTCGACTTCATTGGAAATCTTCAGTTTTGATGAAAGTTCCTACCGACATCGACTTCCACTTTACCAATTGTTGATTCGCATTGCTTTCAGAGAATGACTTTCACTCGCGTTGACTCTGTGCTCACTGCATTGTTAATTGTCGGTATTTAACCGACCCTCCTTTGGATAATGAAAGGATTTTGCTCAAGAGGATCCAGTCAGCCCTTAGAGAAATCCAACTACGCAGTTAGAAGCAACCTTAGCCAATGTATTTAGGACTGTTAGTACCTGACCTTGGCCTTGACGAGCCACCAAAATAAGGGGAGCTCGAATGAATCAACACACAATAGAACCTTGAAACGCAAAAAAAAAAATAAACAGGATATCCCCATAGCTCATTTTACGTTTTAGTGAACAAGTTTTTTTTTTTCATCATTCTTTCAGAAATTCATCAAAATCTGGTTTAGGATTACATCAAAACATCTGGACAACTTGTTTATATCGGACACTGGTGCTTCATACATTGTAAAACTGCATTGAATAATATGCATAAGAGAAGAAAAATTCATGAATTATTATTTTATTTGTTAAATGCAAATTTCCGTTATTCACGATAAAATCCTTTCATCTCTGCAGCAAAAGTTCATTCATCCTTAATTCTTACAAATGCTATTATATTAATTCTTTTTTTTTTTTTTGACTAAAACCAGAATTTGAATTTAAATGTTTTGAAGAACATGGAAGAAAATTCGAGAAACGGTTTTCAGGTCAGTAACAGTAGCTGCGATCAATAACCCTGGGCCACTGGAAATTTCTAGTTTTACGCATCAGCCCAGCAACTGCGCACTTCATATTAGCACAGTATTATTCAGAAAAAAAAAATAGAAATGGTAGAAAAAAAATACTTTATGTAAAATTAGATATAAATATCTATCGTGTTAATGATTATGTCACGCATAAGCTATAAATAGTCTTTGTTTACATTGTAAAATTATTTAGCATGTGCAAATCAGACACACATGCAAATCTTGTGATTCATTAATTCCTATCTATTATATCATAATTGGACAGTAAAAAGATTTTAAAAAAGAGTTAATACTGTCTTGCAGTTTATTTTTGCACAATATTTTGGTATCAAAGTTAGAGAAATTTTTTCATGTCAATCCGACCTTAGAATCGAGGCTTTGCATCAACTGGACAAAAAAAGTTGAAGATAAAATGCTAAAATCATCAATTTTCAGTTGGCAGAGCTATAAATTCATTTATTTATTTATTCATTTAACGCCACTTGGTAATTATGCATCAATTACCGAATAGTGTGAAATATATCTGATGAATATTTGATAAATATCGAGAAAAGAAAAAGAAATACCTAAAAAAAAAAGGAATTACCGAAATTTTCCTAAAGACCTTTTTTGTAAAGCAAAGAAAAACCTGCAAAAAGGGTTTTTACAACAAAAAAAAAGTTGCATCTCCTTTAGTTTTTGAGATTTGAAATAAAACTTGAATATGCCATATCAAAAGCGACTTTTCTCGTTATAATTTCTGTTTTCAGCTACTCACCCAATTTTAAAGCAAAAAAAAATTATTTTAAATTATAATTTTAATGTTATAATCATAATATTTATTTATGAATGGTAAAAATGATGACCCAGCAACAGTGTTGCAATTGGCCTGAGGCGCAGTAGATTTTATTGATTTTTCCCACTGCAACCCGGGGAGCCAACAGAATGTTCTGGAAACCCACGAGAAAACTCCATGGCAACCATCGTATTCAATTGAAAATTTCCATTCTATTCATTTGAAATATCGAATCATTTTATTTGATAAAGCATTGTAAATTATTGGTGCATGATATAATGAAATATTTTGCAAGATAAAATTGAAATCCAAGTAAAATCGTATAAAAGTATCGTTTATTTCAACGTTTTCTTCATGAAAATAACATTTATTATACTCAAAAAAAATGACTAATGTCATTATTTTCATCACCTCAAAAGCCATCGAAACAAGCTTATCAGCTCAGCAAGGAAAAAAAAACTTATTTCCAGACAGTCAACGTGTTTGAAAAAAAATGAATGTAGGTCATTGACATATGGATGATTCATTAAAAAAAAAGAAAACAAACCATGTAAACAAACAAAATATCGAGGAGAAACTCTCCAAAATAATAAAACTATTCACAAACATAAAATTAACATTGCATTTCACATTTTATAACTTCTCTACATAACAAAAAAAAAGCTTTCATTCGGAAGCAAAAATGATTAAATTAAACTAAAAAGAATGAAAAAAAATCTTTTTTTCTTCTTTTTTCTCAGATATTATTTAACCGAAACTATTCTTCGTGTAACTGCGTAGAATCTCTTTCCGCTTGTGTTTCAGTTGCCGGGTCTGTTGACGGTTATATTCATCGTATTTTTATGGAAAAAAAAAGGAACACCTCAACACAAATACAATTCATGTATTGGTGTACGTGTAGAACGGTTGGGAATCATCTCGAAGAGCAGATGGTGGGGCTGTGTGTGGCGAACGTGCCAGAATCCCCGTACAGTACTCCAGGCCAAATCAATAATCCAGATGCTTTGCCATTTTATCAACAAAAACAAATTACACAACAATAAATTGATATTAATGAAATATGATTAATTTAATATCGAATTTATATAATTACATAATGATTGACGGTTTTTCGTGACAAAATTTAATGGTCTTGTTAGTTTTTTGAGGTAATGCGCAGTTTAACTTCCAAGGGCCGGTAGAACATTCTAGAAACGTACTACGCCTCAGCCTGGCTATATAAGCCGGCCGGCTAGCCGGCATCAGACCATTCGTAAACAAACTGCTGCAGCGTACGGATCATTGAGAGCTGAAGATATAAATTTTTTTTTTTTTTCGTAATTCAACGTGTTACTTATACATTGATACTGTAATAATAAAATACGGTGGTACGATGTAGAAGCTGCGCAAGCAGTGCGGAGCGCGACAGTTTACCGTGAGTATAAACTAATTAATTAATTAATTAATTATAATTTTTTGGAAATTTAAAAAAAATTTCAAAGGCAATTTTTTCTTCAATTGCGAGGAATTTTATTCGAAACTTTTTTAGAGTTATAAAATAGGTATAAGATTTTCTTAATATTTAAGATTCTTTGGTATAAATTTTTTTCGACAGTCTATTTTCAATGAAACAGACTGTAAATTTTTTTTTTCTTCCTTTTTTGGACAAAATTATTTCTCCTCTTCGGTTGTTATTACGTGATGTTTAGGCTCCTCTGTTTTAGCAGCTGGAGCACCAGTTTTAACGATATTCACGATTCTCTCGGTACCTGCTGGTGCTATATTCTAAAAATAAATAGATAATTTTTTGATAAATTTTTAAAGGGCTCAATTATTACCATAAGATCAGCTTCAAAATTAATCATTTGAGCTGTGTAATTGGCTTATGGTATAAAACAGAAGTTTTCTGAATGTCCAGAACTAAATAGGGAATTTCGGAGGAAAATCGTTTGAAATTTGAATTTTAATATTTTTTTTGGCAAAATTCGTTTCTTTCTCAGAATATCAAGATGGAAACAGTAATATATAATGAGTCAGAGGTTTTGAAAATGTCTTTTTTGCAACAGAGAGGTTTGGGAAAATTTGTGAAAATACCTTTTTTTTTGTAGACTATTAAATTCTCTATAAAAAAAAAGGTTTTTAAACAATTCTTCTCTGAATCCGCATGTTTCAAAGATATTCGCAAGAAAAATGCACACATCTCCTTCTGGAAATTTCTCGTACTGATAACTACAGTTTCGTGCGGTTAAGGGGTTTGGGGAGTTATCTCCAAAATATGGAATCATTTTGAGAATCATACAGGACGTTCCTAATGTCATCATTATTATGTAGTATTTTGCTCAAAATTTTCATGTATTTTGTTTTAAACTAATTAACAGTCCAAATTGCATCTTATACGTGGGCTGTTATGCATGAAACCTGGTTTAGCATCGATCTGCGCTATCAACTCAGGTGGTAACAAAGGTCTCCTGCTATGACAGATTTTTTATGCATAAGAGCCCATATATAAAATGCAATTTTGACTGTTAATTAGTCTAGAACAAAATATATGAAAATTTTCATAAAAATTCTACATAGTAAGGATGACATTAAGAACGTCTTGTATGATTCTCAAAATGATCCCATTTTTGGAGATAACTCCCCAAACCCCTTAATAGGAAATTTCACTTGAAATCGTTCTGCATCGATTTTATTGATTTTTTATCGATTTTTAGTGGCAATTAAAGGTATATCCTCTGATTTCCATAGGAAATCGATAGAAAAAGACGATAAAATTGATGGAGTGTATAGACTTTATAGACTTTCCAGAAGAACTGAAAATCCCGATTTGAGAGGAAATGGAATTTTCTATAAAAATATGAAAAAATTCAATTTTTTCATACGATTTTCACTGAAAATTCTCCCACCTTTCTAATAATATAATACTCTCTAAAAAAATTCTCCCCAAAATATTTCGTTGAAAAACCCATTCAATCCCTTTTTTCCCCACTCTACGCTTCTTAATTTCTTCTTCTGCTGAGGAAAAAAAAGGAGACACAATAGGATAATGTCGTTATCTACAGAGAACTGGTTTATAACCAAATGGAAATTTTTTTTCCATTATTCTTTTCTAGAGCGCCCTAAGGGCTTGGTGCTTGAACAATCCGTACTCGATCCAACAACTGTGTCCAGCTGTGGCGCTTAATAGATTTTCTTTTGTAATCTGAAAAACAATTGAGTTTCCAATCTTGAAACTGTGGGATTTATTTCTACTAGGTAAGATTTTAAATAATTATAGGAAAGAATTTAAAAAAAAAACAGAAAAAACCAATGCAAAATGAAAGATTGAGTTTTGTGAAAAAATTTACAGTTTCATGATATGGTAATATTTCGATTTTTATTTCGATTTCAGGAGTGAAAGATAAAACGAGCTAAATTGATTTTTCATTTTAAAAAATCTTTTTTTTTTTAATATCTCGAAATTTTTTATAGGATTTTTTTTTTGTAGGCGGTATTAAGCTCTATAGAAAAAAACCATAAAAATTCTTGTCTATCACATCGAGATTTAAAAAAAAAACTGCAAAATTAATGCAACTCGTTTTGCCTCTTCCCCATAGAAATAAATCTGCAATCGAATATTACCAATCACGAAATGGCAAATTTTTTAAAAATAAAATTCTTTCATTTGCACATTTTAACATAATAGCGAAAAAATAAAAGTAGAAACGAAAGTTTCCTAATTCCTTGTTTTTGTTATCGTTTAGAGCATTAAAAAAAAAATACAATCGAGATGTAGCGTGTGTCAACGTCATTCGCTCTGGAATCATTAGAACCCCCCGATCTCATTGCCATAAGAGAGGAAGAAGAGTTTGAAAAACATTTTGATGTTTTTCTTTCTTAATAACCAAATAAAAACCAGTAGAAAATAACGAAAAACCAATAATTCAAGACACTGAAGTAAGAGCAAACAGCCAAAAAATTGGGTCAGGGAGCTGCGGCTCCATTTGGAGGGTCCAACATTGACTCTCCAAAAATTGACTATTAATTTTTTTCCCTTGGGGAAAAAAAGTGTTTAAAAAAGTAAACCACTCTTTAAAAAAAAAAAGTGGTTATTCTTTTAAATTCTCCATGATAAAAAAAAAATAAAAATTGAACCTTCTTTGGCGCCATTATTGTGAGTACACCATCTGATGAGAGGCTGGAGATAACTCCAATTGGATCGTGTGTTATTGGTAGAACATAACGTCTGACAAAGTGACGGCTAATAAAGCCGTGTTCATCCTTCTTCTCTTCGTGTTTTGCCTCAACAATAACATTATCATCAACTGTTTTAACAGTTATTTCATCCGGTGAGAATTGCTGTACATCTAGTATCACCTGTAATATTTAGAGAGAGGCGAAAGAGGTAAATAGAGAGGGAGAATTAGCAGAAAAACAATTTTTTTTTATTCACAATCTTGGAAAAAAATAAAAGGCCAAAGAGCTCTGATAATAAGGAAGTGAAAATACAAAAAAGCGTTGATTAAACGTAATTCTTAACGATTCCACTATTACAATAATTCAAAAAATTTTTTTTGTTCTTTCATTCATTTTTATATGAAAAGGAAAAAAATCTAGTCTTTATCAATTGCACGAGAGTATTAATTAAGCAAAAGAGGCACCCGGGTCTTGCGAGTCCCCCTCGCGGGACTTGAGGCGTTTTTTTAAGAGTTTTTAAACAAAAATCAGACAAATTTCCTTCTTTTTTTTGAAAAACATATGATACTAAATAACTATGTTAATTTTTGAGCACCAATTGATAATTTGAAATGTAACGCACCATTGAATATGAAATTCTTCTGATTTTTCCACTCAATTTCATTGAAAAATTCAATTAAAAAGAAAAAAGGCAGAGAAAGCACTTCTATTAAAAATCAATTCTTTAGAATGATATACTTGTGTGGAATTTACGCTGAAAGGAGGAAGGGAATATCGACATTTGATGCTAATTATTACTCATTTGTCAAAGACAGAGACATGAGGGCCTCACGTGTATTGAACGATTATTATCGATTAAGAACTGAGAATTGAGTGAATTAGTTTTGCCTCTTATTTCATTAGTTTTTTCCTTTTTTTTGCTTTTTTTCCAGTAAAATACTTTGATTTTTTTTTTTTTTAATTTGTACAACCGAATAGTGATTAATCGTGATCTACTGGTAATCCGCGTGAAAAAAAAGAGAATATAGCTGTGAAAAAATAAGAGAAAGAGAGAGATAGAAAGCTGTTGAATAATCTTTGGTCGTTTATTGGCCGTCAAAGTTTTTAATACGAGAAGCATTTATTTTTCTATATTGTATTTCATAAAAATTTGAGATTTCATAACAAAAAAAAAACGAAAAAAAAAAAAAAAAGAGAGAGAGAAACTTATCGTACTTAGCCCGACACCCCAGGGGGGTGCGGGCGCTTTAGGGCCCCCGCTTGGCACAGAACAAGAAAGTGTGTGGCTTGACAATATTTTATAATAAAAAAGAAGAGGAGATAAAGATTGATTAAAAAAAAAAAAAAAAAGAAATCGTTTACGAATCAATTTCGATTATTTCAGAAGACTGAGCTGTACGCTCGAGCTGACGGCATTTTTTTAATAAGAGAGAAACAAAAAAAGAGATAGTTGCAGATAAATGCAAAAATTAAAAAAAAAAAGTTGAAAATTTTCATTGTGAAAAAGAAAAAAGAGAAAATTACAAAACAGGTGTACCACTGTGATTTTTTTTCTAGCCACTCAAATTTACAATTTTTTCCCTTTTTATTAGTAACTGATAAAAACCAAAAATCTTCGTAATTTAGAAAAAAAATTGTACATCTAAAGAAAGTATTTGAAAACCATTTGATAATTGATTACAAATTAAAAAAAATATTTAGTAACTACAGCACCCCCTCATTACGAGGGGGTCAGCTATGAAACCACCTTTCGTTTGAAAAAGTGAAAAAAAAAAAAAAAACGTGAGGCAAAATATATAACAGGCATGTTTTATTAAACGAGAGAAACTCAATTATCACAACAAAAAAAAATAACATCGATCACTGAAAACGCATTAAAAATTAGAAAAAACACGCGAGAATTCCATTTGAAATTAAAAAAAAACAGCAGCAATGTATTAAATCATTAATCTGTATGATAGAGTGTCACGGGCTTTTAAATGTTTGAAAATTTTTCATAAATTCCATAATTATTTACAATTAAATTTGATGAATATATATAATTGAATAATAATTTCATTATTAAAAGTCTACTTGTGTATCAAAGATCCGATGCGCTGTAGAATTTGAGCTCGATATAATTCTTCCGTAATTTCTTTTATTTTAATATTATTTTTATTTTTCTCTTAAAGTAGCCCAACATTGCTTACAATTTGTAATAATAATAATAATAATACTAATAGATCACTCGTTCTTCCGATGAATTGATGAGGTGAATTACCAAAATTATTATTGACATCTCATTTGGAAGTGCGAAAGAATTATAAGAGAGGAGAAAAAAAAATTAATTGAAAATATCTTGATAATTCATCATACAGAGAAAAAAAAAAAGAGAAATTTAACATCTTGGACACAATTTGATTAATAATCAACGCTTGAAATTAAATACGTGTTACTAAGTTACACAATAATAAGCATATACTAGATTTTTAAAGGTAATTTAGTAGTAAGTTACATTACTGAAGCGTTTTATCCAGTTACCCAGATACAAAAATAATAACTAATTAAAAAAAAGAAGCTAATTAAGAGAGACGTAAGCTTCATCAAACTAGATAATTCCATCCAGTTAAAAAAAAAAAGAAGCTGTTTAATTACACACTTACATTAAAGGTTTTAGGGTACCAAAAAGAGAAAAAAAAAGAGGAATACTGCAGTTATCATTCAATAAAATATTTATATACTTGGTGAAAAAGTAATTAATATTTGGGAAGGACTCGTGTCGTGGAAGTACACGTACATACGTTTTAATCGTACGTACTTTCGTACTTCCACGACACGATTTATTTTTAAAATAAGATAGAGGGAAAAAACAAAGAATTTAATTTGAAAATTGATGTGGTAAATTGATTTTGAATAGATAATAATTTTATCATTATTGAATTATAATTGATAGATTATTGAATGAATTAACTACGATATCAATTTTTTTTTCCATTTGTCTTTCTATAATATCAGAGATTTGAAAAGATAACATCGTGCGAAGTATACTAGTGTTTGAGTGAATTTCTTTTGCGAGGGTTTTTTTTCAAATTTAATTTGTTTCTTGTGTGAGTGTGAATTTTACTCTTTCTGCACTATCTTTCCTTCTGTTTATCTAATTGTAGAGAAAAGAAATATTCTGTCAATTTGAAAAAATTATTTTTTGTAACTAAAATTGTGTTTTAAATTTCTGATTCTTTGATTTTCTTTGAACCCTTTTTTTAAAACTTTATTTCCTTTTTTTTTTTGATTCATTTGATTTAACTCGAATTTATTGTGCCTTACTTCTGATATTTCAAGTGACTTTTGATTGATTTAATAAGTTAATTTTTTTTTTTTTCAATATTCAGGTTTAGTTTTTAGGTTTATCAGCTTTGGACAATTCTCGGCTCTTCAATCGCTTCGTTTGCTCTTCTTTTTGTGAACGAAGAAGATTGAAGAGTCGTGAATTGTCCAGTTCTACTCTTTTTCCTGTTCTTCAATTCTTTGAAATACGTACGAATGCTTTCAATCATTTAAATTCTATAATTTGTCAATTATCAGGGTGAATTAGCGTATTCGAAGGGGTAATAATAATAATAATAATAATAATAATAAAACAAATCCAGATAGTAAAACGATTTTGAAAAAAAATCTATGGATTATATGTTCATAAAACCGAAACAAAAGTGGGAAAAAAATTAAGTGAAAAAACTGAATTTAAAAAACTAGATTGCGATCTTCCATAACGTAACTTCCTTTTTAAAATCTTAATTCGTGCCTTTCCAATTTTCATAAATTTTAATTAATTATCTTTTTAAAAAGCAGGTAACTCGTAAATTGGTAATAAAAGTGAACGATTTTTGATTATTCTAGAGCTCCTCATCAAAAAACAAATGAGCTCTAGAATAATCAAAAATCGTTCAACTTCGTGAAAAAAAATGTTAAAAAAGAAGGAAAAGAATAAATGCTATCAAATCCAACGAAATTACAAAATTACAATAATAATAAAGAAAAAAAAAACATCGGTATTGGCCAAAAATTAGGAGCATTATTCCAACATTTCTCATATAAATGAAATTTGCTCCTAATATTAAGACACCATTTAAGAAACATAGCTTCTTCAAAAAAAAAAATAAGAAAAAAAATAAAATTCAAACACAATCTACCCGTTTTTTCGTAATTAATAAAAATAAAAACAAATGTTGAGAAAAAGAGACTCAACATACGTCTCACCGGGGTTCAAAAATTGAAAAAAAAAAAAAAAAAAAAAATTTTGAAGAACGATGAAATGTGTGTATACCATTCGCCTCTACTTTTAAACAAAAAAAAAGAAAATGATAGCATCTTCGTTAATATAAATGTTGCCAGTGCCCATAAGATAAGTGTCGATACTATCGTGATTAATAATCATTTATCAAAGGTAATTAATCATCTTTATATCAATGAATTGCTCATTAGATATAACGATAGATGTACGACTTTTTTTTAATGATAATGAGATCTCGACAATATGATATTTGAGCGTGTTAAGTCCATCGGCCCCAATAATTGTCCCAAAATCTAGTATTTAGTATTGAATAAAAGTAACAAAAGTATCTTGTTGGAAAAACATTTCTAAAGAAAGGATCAGTGTTTTACAGATAATTAGAATATAATGACCTGGAATTTTTCCTTGTCAAACTGAATTGTACTCGCATCTTCATAATTTTGTCTCGTCAATGTTCTCCACGGTCTGTAGTATCCAGGTGAATTGAACATTGTCCTCGATCTATTGAGGCCCAATGATGATATACCAGTTAGCAAATCATCGCGATTCAAACCTCTGCCAAAGTGTTGATCAAATAATCTTGATACTGGACGATCCAAATCCTCCCACCAATCACGAAACATCAGTGGCACTATAGACATGTTCTATTGATGCGAGAAAAAAAATTGATAAATTAAAAAAAAATATACAAAAACTCGTGCATTGTCGTAGGATGAGTCTAACTATCGCTAATTACTTAAATTACTGAAGGAAAAAATTTAGAAAAGCTGCAAAAAAAATTATAAAATCATAAAATTCATGCAAAAAAAGTATAAAAAATCATAGGATAAGAAGCAAGACTTAACGATCGATATTAAACAACTTCGTGTTTATCTTCAAAATTGCTCTTTGAACACCGTAGGATTAAGGAATAGGCACTTTTGCCAATTGCAACACGAATTTTTGATGATTATGAGGATCTAATGCAGATACTCATCAATACAATTAATCGATTAGAGATCACGATTACATTCCGAAGTTTTTAAAGTCATAAAGGATTATGAAAGCAAGAAGATTTTTAACTAACACAATCGATTACTAATGCTAGGAACACTCATTTAAGATTATTCTAGGATTAATGATGAATATCATTAAGTTAATTAGGATTATTCGAGGTCTGGCTCACGAAAAAGGATTTTCAATTGTACTGTTTTCCACAAATTTTTTTTCTCACAATTTTCATCATCATTTGGAAAATATCTGGAAATTACATCTCTCGGATTATGGCAACGGTACAATTGACGATAATATTTTATGATTGGTTAAAAAATAATTACCGATCAGGCAATTAATGCGATCGCACAATTAAGAAGTAATTTTTAGGATTTTAAGGGAAAAATTTGAATAATTAAGATTAAAATTATGTTAGGGTGAATCTTGGGGATAGGGATAAGCGAAGAGCTTTCTTTTTTTTCCTTTTTTTAAATTAATTCTGTCAATTTTTTTAACGTTAAATTTGATACACATTTTTCTTTCAGTCATTTCTATTTTATTTTTTAATTTTTTATAAATTTCAATTTTAAATTACTCGCGAATAATAACATCGAGATCCTGTAATATCTAGTTGGAAAATGACAATCTATCGATCAATCGATAAATCCCGAATTCATCGCGAGTTTGCGTGTTTCTTTTAAAGCTTCTATTTTCCATGATTATTATTATTATTTGTTTTTTTTTCAATTCGAATGTAGAAATGACTATCAATATAATAGGAATAGACCATGGTAGATGGGAACAAGATTGCTTAATCAATTAAAAAAAAAAAAAAATGATAAATTTTTCACTTTCAACTAATTTAAATCTGCTCTTTAGTATTTATTTCCATTTTATTTACTATCTCACATTAATAACTTTTTGAATAATTTTCGTCGTGCCTGATATTTCATCTTTTAGTGTAGTTATGAAAAGACGTAACGAAGGCATACAAAGACAATGAACAAAGTTATAATAATAATAACAAAGTAAATGAAAAAAAAAAACAAAATTAAGAACAAAATCCGTAGTAGTGCGTTGATAATAATGTCTTAAAATGAATACGGGGATCATGTGACGCGCACTTCGACCGCGAAAAAAAATACAATTAAAATGAAAGAAATTTGAAAAAAAAACATAAGAATATCTCAGGTTACATCGAATAGAGAGGTCACATTAGAAAAAAAAAACACTAAAATCACAATAATTCCATCATCCCCGTGTCTAAATTATGTATCACAAGAGATTCCTCAAGTTAGTTATTAAACTTAAATTAGCACACAATTAATAATAACTGATCATAAAAAAAATATTGATTTTGACAATTACGATTGAAGTGATGAAAATCACAGAATTAACTCTCATAAAAGTGGTCGCAAGAGGAAAGTAACGAAAAGTATTTAAAATAACATAATAACTTGTTGATAAAAAAAAAAGAAAAAAATAGGAAGAAGCAGGAAAAATCGTTGCACATCGGAGTGGGAAATTATAGATTGATTAGAATAAGATTTTAGATATGAAACTAGGTAAAAAAAAAAGTTTAGATAATAATTATTCAAAAGTTATCGTGTGCTTACATGATAACTATTATCATGTGCTTACACGATAACTTTTAGTATTCTTCAAAGAGTCTCACATAATTATGATAAGAAATTCACGCGTCTTTTGATTTTTTTTATGTCAGAGTATTAAACTGTGTAGTCAAAAAAAGCCCACTTTTCTCCTAATTAGTAATAAGCACACACTATCGAAATCTTAAAAAAAAAAATTTCGATAGATCTGAGGATTAATTAACTTATGATTAATTAAGTTAATTATAAAATTTGAAAAAATCAAAATTAATATAATTAGACTCATCACTACGTACACACTAAATAATCGTGAATTTGCACGAGTTTGATGAAAATTTTACGGTGGCAATCACAACTGAGTGAAAATTATAAAGAGGAACGGGCTTTAAATAGGTGAATTTCGGCGTCATGACGCCTACTGGTAAATTTTAAACTACCGCATTCGCCTACCCACTCATTTTTTTTGTCCATCATTCTCTCTTTCATTGCCATCTTTTCGAAAAACAGCTACTTGCAGGGGGGGGGGGGGGGAAATACTAATAATATAAATCCAGAGATAGAGTTAGAAAATGACTCACAAGCACAAAAATTGCATAGAAATACGTGTAAATTCTTTATATTCTCCCCCCAATTTCAAACACACCGTGGATTAATTTTAAAACACTGAGACAATATTGACGTCATCGCGATGAAATCATTAGTTTGAAAAGAAATTTTATCAGCACAGAAAAAAATTGTGTAAGAAGTCACGACCAGAAAAGTAATTAATGTTAAGTGAAAACGTGTTTTCCCACGTTTATTCAATGATTCATCTATTTTTGGGACTGTGAAAGTATTTCATGTTTCCGAAAAAAAAAATTTTTTGGACACTTAAGTAATTCACATTATTGAGCATATTGCATTATTAAAGAGTAAATCACTTGATGTTCTATCTATTCGAAGAAAAAAAATTCAAAAAAAAATACAAAAAAAAAAATTAAAGAGTAAATTTATACCTTGCTATTATTCGCTTAATCTTCAATTAAACTTAAATATTTCAATATTATTAAAATTTAAATAAGTAGTAATTGTAATTCTCATAATTCGAGGTGACGTTGCTGGGACATTAATGTCTTGCTGGAAGAATTAAAACTTGAAAAGCACAAACGCAAAACATGAATATATTTAAAAAAAAGCAATAATTTAGGAAGTCATTAATATTTTTCGAGGTAAATGAAATATGTGGAATATTCATTGTAATTGCTGTGAGAATATAATTGATGTTTAGTGGAAAAATAAAAATAAATATGTACCCGCAGTTATGAACAATCTCAGTGCAACGCCGTTTATTCAAGCTGGAACGAAAAAAAAAAAAAAAAAATTAAGAGAAACAATTCACTGCTTATTTGTAAAAAAAAGAAGTTAATTACACTTAATATATATTCGCTAATTGTCATTGCAGTAAATGGAAGAGCAAATTATATTTAGCAGAAAGAAGAGAATTAAATTGCGGCATTTAGGTAGATGATAATTTTTATTAGGCAAGTGTTAAGGGTTTTTCTAGATTATGACCGCTTACACAACAGCCAATAACAATTTGAAACAACAGCATTTAAAAAAAAAATAAAATAAAATGAAGAAGAAAAAAAAACTGGGAAAAAACTCAAATTCAACAAAATAAAGATTTAAAAAATTAAAATAAATTAATCAACAGTGGAGAAGTAATCAGTGAGAGGTTTTGAGGCTGAAGGTGGTGTTTAAATTTAAAAAAAAAAGGTTTTTCCATGTAAAAACCATGATTAATCATTTATTTTCCTCCATTAATATTAAATTCGTGACTACGAATTATTCTCAAAAAAAAACCAGAAAACAAAAAAATCATACGTCTCTGGTACTGGATAAAACGAAATTAAGACAAGTCTTATTCATCAAATATTAATGTAATTAAAGTAAAGTATCTTATTCCATGTAATTTTCCTGTAAACTGAATAGCTGTTAATGATAATTGCGTGTGTTTCAAAAAAAAAAAAAAAAAAACACACGTAATTACATTTGAACCGTCTGAAGTGCTTGTAACTTAGTAACTCAATGGGATTTTAAGCGTGTTTAATCCACAATTTTGATGTGTCAGGTCTTAATGGAAAGTGAAATGCGTAAAAAAAAACAAAAAAAAATCATAAATAATAAGTATGTCATTTTACCATTTGCCAATAATGAGTACACTTGAAACCTGTCGTGTTGATTGTAATTCAATTGAGAATTGAGTGTTGATTACGATGAAGTTTCTATGAATGAGCTATTATCGTTTTTATCAAAACATTATTGTCCTCTGAATTATAATTTTTAAAAAACATACGTACTCAATCTCCGTGCGAAACTAATAATATCATCTGTAGTTATTGATATTGAAATCGATAAGTTTAAAAAAAAAAAAAAGAAGAGTTCTTTCGTTAAATAACTGTAATCATTTGTAATGCACCATTTGTAATTGAAGGAGAAAAAAAAATATGAAGAAGTGATTTATAGAAATCAAGGGAAACATCAATAAAATCTGGAAATTTAATGAATTCACTATTGTTCGAGTATTTTTCAATTCGTATGACTCCCCCCCTTCATTTTTCGTTCCTCTGAATTGCTTTTTTTCTCAGGGTAAATAAAGAAAATTGGGGTTTTTAGAATAAAAGAGATTTTATTCATGAAAATAATTTACAAGAGCGTACAAATCTTTGATAATTCATCAATTATATATATATATTTTTATATATATATGTGTGTTTTCTTTTCCTTAATAAATAAACATCATCGTGGATCGGACAATGTGGGAATCTTCAATTCTTGAGACACTTGGAGTCTCTCGATGTCACTCAGAGTCGTTACTCCCTTTTCCTTTGGATCGAAATTGATACTTTAGCTATTGATTTGATCATCGATTTTTTTTTAGATGTTCTTTACTCACGTGATACTCCTTCCAGTGCTCGTAATTCTGGCGCATGTGTGTTACCATCTCTGGGACATCGATAAAAGCTGGAAGATAATTTTTTTTGCAATTTTAAAAATATGCTAATTTTCTTCCATATTTTCCAAAATATTGCATTTTCTTATAAAAAAAAATGGGATGAAACGATCGAAAATTAAATTTTATCGAAAAAATTATGATTTATAGTAAAAGTAAATGAATAACATATTTTTTATGCATTGTTTCTAAATGAATTTGGCTTCCGAATTGAAAAATTTGTCATAAACTCACACTTTTATCGGTGGAAATTTCTCTGAATCAATTTCAAAAAAAAAAATTTCTCTGATTGATGGCCAATGCTAAATCTAAATTATGATAAAACTAATAATTTTCAAATATTGATCGAATATTGATTGAAATGAAATATTGATCGAGAATCAATATTTCGGAATATAATAGAAGTGAGAGATTTTTGTGAAACGGACTGAGATCTTAAATCTTAAAAAATAATCTATTAGTAAATTCTTTTAAGTCTCGTGGTTTCTGATATGTTCATAAAATAATGTGCAAGTGATTATTCGAGTGATTTCGATTAATCATTTCAGTAACACACATTTGTTTTCATCACAAATTAATTTGAATGAAATTGTGAAATATTCTGGTGCAAAAGGCTGTGCAAATTTCTCATTATACACAAGAAAAAAAATACTCACCATCCCAGGCCTCGATCATGTCGATTATAATGTAGTCGACAAATCCAATTTGGGCTTTTGGAATTGAGCACGTATTGCGATCGAACATTGGCATCACTACTGGCATACGTTTTCTCTTTTCTTCATCAGTCTGAAACAAAAAAATAAATAAATTGAATCTTGAAGATAATTTTCAAATTTTTGAAGAATTTCTGGACATCTAATGGGCGTGGTTGGAAAATTGAGGAGAAATTATAAGGTATGCGTATTTTTACTCTAAATATGTTGTGGATATCTTTGGAAATATAATTTGTAATATTTTTGAACTGATCACTCTAAGAAATCGCTCATTGTAAGGAACAAAATTTTTGTTCTCATAAAATATGCTAAAAACCTGAAAAATTAAAATGATTCTGTATTGCTGAAATTTTAGGATCTTCTAATTCTCAGGAAAATTCTTATCGTTTGTTAGATTTTAAAGAATCATTTACTTGAATATTAGTCTATCATTTTTCTTCTTGAGGAAGAAATATCAATTATTCAATAAACATAAAATTCACAGGATTTAAAAAAAAAAATTTTAGAGTTCGCTATGAAAAATGGCCAAAATAGAGGCAAAATGAATCAAAATCTATTTTTAACAACAAATAAATTTAAGAAAAATTTATTTGGAAAATTACTACAATAGTCTATACTACTGAATCGTCTTTAATAATTTTTTTCAGATAATTTTAACCGAATCTAAGGACTTAATAATTAATGATTTCTCCCTCCTTCCATTATTGGAAAAAATTTTTTCCTCTCAGAAGAAAAAAAATCTAAACATATTTTTCAACTTCTCCCTTATTTTTTCATTAATGAAAGGGGGAATCCCGCAAAAATGAATATTCCGAAATTAGATAATCGATTATTGGATTTCTCGATTACTCACCTGAGTAAAGTATTCTTCGGCTATTCTTTTTGCCCATTCAATTGAGAATCTCAAGGGTCTAGTGGGATTTGAGACATCAGCACACTTGATCATCATAGTTTTGATAACAGTGACATTTTCTGGCTGCAAAAGTGTCGCCATGTCTGGCCCATCAGAGTAATACTAGAATATCAAGCACGATAAATAGATTTCTAAATAAATCGAAATTAAAAAAAAAATGATCCAGTGATTTACCTCATCTCCTCGTGTACTGCAAACATTGACGAATTTAGCTAAATGCTCAAAGTGCTTTGTCATTTCCGTTGCAAGAATCATATCAATCACATTTTGCCTGATAATTTTATACGTTTCTCTCTCTAAATTCTGATGATAACACAAATAAGAATGAAAACATAAATATCTAAAATCGTAGAATTTTCATTATCAATTTTACAAACCTTGAAAATATTGACACTGTCGTCAGCAAGTGTTAGTTTGAATGTAAGTGCAGCATGATGAGACTCAAGTACAGCAAGATCATTGTAGAGAATTGCTAATTTATTATCAGCATTACATAAGAATTGACTGGAAAATTAAATAATTTTCTTTAATCATGAAGAAAATGAATTAAGGAAATCGTCATGCGATGCCTCGCAATCATCGCCATTAAAAAATCAATTATCAAAGTACAATTTAATCGAAAATTACGAGAAAAAAAGTGCAAAAAAATTGATCCGAAGAATATTCAGCACTTGGAGTGCATTTTATCAGTCAAATTTTAGCGAAAACTACGATTAAGATAGTATCCCAGAGTACGGTTGATAAAACAGAAGAAATGAGGATCTGTAGATTAGTTTCCAATTAATTGCTCATAATTCGGGGAAACGTGCTTTAATTTACCCAAAAAAGTGATTAAACGATTCGAAAGTCATATCTTCAGCTTGTGAATATAATTTTTTTTTTCTCGAATTTTTCTTACAATACTGATCTTCTATCACGTGCATGAGATAGAAAGAGAGAGGCTAATAGACAAAAATTATGGAAAAATTCAGAAAATGTAAACAAATATCCTCTTTGATACGGAATCAAAAAAATAAGGGATTAACTGTACTCAAATTCGCTGGGACACTACCTCAATTAGAAAATTTCTCATACATTCTCTCGCAAGTATTTAATAATTAACAAAAAAGATTTATTGATGAATTTCCATAAACCTAATCATTCTTGAAATATTTCAAAAATAGACCACTTAGAGTAGAAATATTCTTAGAAAGGCTCAAATTAATGAAAATTTAGAACCGATTCATCTAAAAATGAATCAAAGTGATCGTTTCCTCTCTCATTACTTGATTACTTCTTCAATAATCAATAAAACGAGTCAAAATAATCTCCAAAATCCAACGAAATCAGTCATAATTCCAAAAAAAACTTACCTCGATTTCCCAGGATGATCTATATCATGTGCAGCAGCTGCAATTAATGCAGCAACTTCATCTAATGGCTCCAGTATCATCTGCAATCTATCAGATTGCATAAATCTAGCCGTTGCCTGAAGCACATCAGCTGCATGCGTTGAATTATGATAACTATTACTCGAATGATATTTATATTCTATCACAGTCAACCAATTGTGTAACGTTTTTTCCTCACAATTCAAACGTGCTAATACATTATAACGACACATTAGATTCATTCCCAAATGTACCAATGGCTTTCTCTCAGTCAATACTTCAAGTGAAAATATATCAAAATCCCAATTAAGACTGTGATCAAGTATTTCTTCAAGTTCCTTTGGACACTGTGGATTTTTCATTTGTAATCGTGTATTTGAAATTGTTAAACGTGCCTGTGTACTTCTAGTTGAATCATTCGACGATCTTCTCGAATCTCTTATGTAATGAGAATTTTTCTGAAATATCAAAGAATGAGGATTAAATTCTGTGAAACGAAATTCTACTTTTTTGAAAATAATTTTTGAAATTTTTTTTTTTTACTTACTGATAAAAGTGCTTCAACAAGATCTGATGCAACTGGATCATTATAAATCTTCGTGTCCTCTCTGAGATAAGGCCTGTACAATTCAGTAGTTTTCAATGTCTCAATTGCCTTTAATAATGATAAAAAAAAAAACACAAATTATATCATTAGATAATTACTATCGTGACGAAGAATAGAAGAAAGAGAACAGAAAAAAAAAATTACCTTATCAATTTGTACAGCTAGATCCGGGCTTGTTCCAGCAATTTCTGTCATGGCATTTGTCAATAATAGCATTACCTTTGTAATTGGTGCCTCAAGTGGTAAATTATTTAATTTTTGAAGGCTCGAACGTCTCTGCGCTATTTTTTTTTTTCATTTGGAAGGAATAAAAAAAAATATTAGGCGATAAATTTCATTTTTTTTCTTGTTTTTTCGGAGAGAAATACCGATTTTTTGTAGAAATCTCTTTTTTTAGAGCAAATTAAGGTCTACAAAAAAAGGTTTTCCATTAAAAAATGACGTTTTTCATAAATTTCGCGATATTTCGAAAAAATGAGGGCTCAAATGCATTGAAAATTTAATGAAAAAAAATAGTGAATATAGATCATGGTCTCTGATCATTAATCCCTGGCAATTAAAATGATTAAAAAATCGAGAATAAAAGTAAACAAGACGATAAAAGCCACAGATAATGAACTCAAAATTGCGTAGGCCTATTTAACACGATAAAAGAGAAAAATTGAAAAAAAAAATAAGATAAATTGTGATTAATGGAGAATTTAAATTTTTTTTCATACTTCCAATGTCACTTCCAATTGATTTAACGTCAAATGAACCTCGACGAAGTGAATGCAAACTTCCTCTTGGATGTTGTCCACCAAGTGTTACTCCAGCTACACCCATATTCTCCAGTAAATACATGGTATCATGTACATAAACGTAGTGCGAGGGCTTCCTGAAAGAAATTATGATTTTTTTTCAACTGAAGAAATTATTATTTTTTGGGATAAATGATGCAATTTGAGAGGAAAAAAAAAAACATACTTTCCCGTGGCACAGAATGGAACAATTCGACAGTTAATCGTGATAGTGTCATTGAACTTTCTCCTGCAGTTCATATTACCCTCGAATTCTCTGCCTCTTTGCAGCTGCTGATCCATAAGTACGAAATTTTCACATGTTATTATCTCGGAAAGATTTCTTCCCAACATTTCTTCGTATTTGTAACCCAACAACCTTTCACTGGCCTTATTAACAAACTGGAACACAACGAGGCATTATTAAATTTCATTGCTACTTTATTTTTTGATGTCTTTCATCAATTTTCAATGATGAAAAAGCGAAATTTGATGAAAAAAAAAAAACGGATTTTGAGAGAAGGTGTTGAATTTTTTGAAGCGTGAAGATTCATAATCGAAAGGGCGGAAAAACTTTTACTTCTGGTAAAAAAAAACTGTTAATACAAGAAGCTTTGCTCCGATGTTTTTTATAGAAAGAAAGGGAAATTAGGAGGCTTTTGAAAAAAGTGACAGTGAAGTAACGAAAATGAGTCGAAAATTCTATTTATCGTAAGAACAAGTGGAATTCGAAAAAGCTTGTAAGACACTCTTTTTGTAGAAAAAGGTGAGAATGGGGCAAAATGACTCAGTGACTCAAGTGAAGGACTCAATGAAAAAATCTGAAAAAAATTGGGGAGATGCTCAAATATGTCGACATTGTTGGTGAATTTTTTCAATTTTTTTCATAAACTCATTCACTCTAAAAAAAAATCCTAAATCATTTTAACCCGAAGGTCCATTTTGCCCCGGTCATCCCAAAGTAAGAACTACAAAAAAAATCTCTTCAATAATTTTGATAGCCTGTAGATTATTTTGGAAATATTTTCGAAATGATTGAGTTGATGAAAAAAATCTTTCAAAACCTTTTTTTTTATACTCTTTCGATAAATTTCCATTTTTGGAAAATCTCGGGGAAATTCAGAGCAAAATTTATTGCATCATGGCATTTTTTCCATAAGTAATCCCCCCCCCCCCTTTTTTTATAGAACCGGAAAAATGTTGGAAATCCTTCAACTATAGCATCAAATTTTTCCTTGAAATTTCGAAAAATTCGTTTATTTTCACATTCTAAGTAAAATCAGGTTAAAACCCATGTTATTTTCAATCAAATGTTGTTTTATTAATCAGAATGATTGTTTTTCTTACTCTAACAATGTGTTGATCGTCAGTAACATGAACCATATCCCTGCATCTATCTACAGCAACATAGAGCGCATGTGCAGCTGCAAGCTGCATTCTTGGCTGAATTTCACTCGCATAGATCCCGATCAATTGATTGCCAAGTAGACATTCATGTGTGCACTCCATCATTGCCTGAAAATCGGTGGAAAATCATCGACCACAAAACTAAATCATTTTTTTTTAAATTGAAGAAAAACTAAATAATTAGTCTCTTATTTCCTACTTCTTGATTACTTCAGAATCACCAAAAAAAAGAAAAAAAAGGATTTCTGAAAAATTAATGTTTTCTTAAATCCTTCAAATAAAAGATTAACTTTTTTTTTCTAAAAAAAAAGGATAAAGCAATGCTAGTTATTACTCACTCGACTATAACCGGTATTGAGCAGATCTAGTGTCACTATCTCATCTTTATCAGCTACCGTGAAGAACCTTTTTTTTTTTTAATAGATAGAAAAAAAATAGAATTTTTAGAATTATTAGTCAACTATCTTTGTACTATTTTATTAAAAAATTCGTTCGATTACTTGTTTACTCACGACTTTTTAACTAATGCTAATATGACACTGCTGTGATGACAATTTGTTGCTCTTATTGCTCTGAAATTTTGGGAAAAATATCAATTAATTAAATGATAATTAAATTTGCAAATATTTTACAATTTTTTGGATTTTTTTAAACAAACAAATTATCTTATGAAAAATATGTAAAAAATTTGCACTTATAATTTTTAAAAATTTTCACATTTGTATATTTTTTATTTTCGTTAATAATTTATTTGTTAGAAAAAAAAATTATCTTATATTCGCTATTTTCAGTATTATATTATTTTAAGTATCATTTAATTAATTAGTCATTTTTCGTAGTAAAATGTTAAAAGTTGGAAAACATCTATTCCATAGAAATCACATTTCTCAGAAAAAGTATAGTTGTACTCCATTTCATCATTAATTTCTAATATATTTTCTGGATTTCATTTGAATTAATTAAACAATTAATTACCGACAAACTGCATCAGCTTCGTTAGCACGATGACCCCTTCTGTCAATAATAACTAAATCATGTGAACGTGTTTGAAATAATTCCGCAGCTTTTTCTGCATTTTTAGCTACTGATACACTCCATCCTAATTTTCTTGAAACTGTACTGAGTATCTCAAGTTGCTGATCATCACGCGGAAAAACCAGTAATATCTGTTTATTCAAAATCAAACACTGTTAAAAATTTCTGCCTGAATTTTCCATGCGAAATCCCGAAAATTTCAAACGAGTCACATTTCTACTGAAATTTTTGATAATTACGTCATTGAAAAATGAACGAATATTCGATTTTCAAATAATTTTACGTTTGGTTATCAATGAAATTTGTAAATTTCAGTTTAATTGTTTCTTGAAAACTTTGTAAAAATAGTAAAAATTCAAAAAAAAATTGAAAATTCAAGTCATTTTGATTCTGAATATTCATTTTCAGTTGAAAATTCAAGTAAGTTGCAGAATTTCCGTCTCATTTCTATTGAAAACTTATAGATTTCTCTGAATTTCTTCTGAAACTTACAGATTTCATAACAATGTTGCCATTAAAAAAAATTCAATATCACGTTTATGAAAATTCCCATCAAATTGTCTATGAAATTTTCATTTTTTTCTAACAGTGAACTCTTAATGAAAATTTTTTGAAGAAGGAGGATCTAATAATTACCTTTACCACTTGAGAGGGCGCTGTTATCGATAGGGTTGAATTGAAATCCTGTGGTCCCTTCTTGAACAGAATAAAAAAATTAAATAATGTTTATTCATGAAAATATCTCAATAATGATGATTCACGATAATTCATCAAAAAACCTTTTTCATGGGCTCAAAAATTCTCTATAAAAACCATTTTTCGACAAATTCCTCTAAACGCTCTTTTCATAAATATTTGCAAAAGAATGTACAACAATTTTTTGATATTCTTTCCAGAGTAGAAAAAATAATTAAGATTGTTGGAAAGAAAAATATATGAATATCAACAATTTTTCTTGACTTCTCTTTTTTTCGCCATTTTCCAAACGTAATTCACGAAGATTGACATTGCAATCTTTTCGAAGCAATTGAGTTTAGCGAAATCCATAAAGAGGCTTTTTTTGTAGACAATTTTATAATCTACAAATAAGGATTTTTGATAAATTCTCGTGAATCTCAGGGTTTCATGAATGATTTTTCAAAAAGATCTATTCATAAATTCCGAACTTGTTAATTTTTTTTATTTTTCCATTATTTTCGAAAAAGAGGGGAGGTCGAGGCATAATGATCTAGGATTTTCCTTCAGGGTGAAAAATTTGGCAAAAAAATTTGAAAAAAAATTTAGAAGACGCTCTAACATATCTGCATTGTTGGGTACTTTTTTCAATTTTTTTTTGTAAAATCCTCCACTTTACAAAAAAACCTCCAGATCATTTTGCAATGCTGGTCCATTTTGCCCCAGTCACCCCTAAGCTAAGAACGATGAGGTTTACTAAAACGTAAAAAAAAACAGTTTTATTCTAATATTTGAAATTTTCATAAAACTTTTATAAAGATTTTATAAAATTTTAACGAAATTTCTTTCGAAATTTTTTCGGATATTTTCTCAAATTGAACTCCAGCAACCTTCTTTTGCCCACATACATTCCCAAAATCAGTTTTATTCTAATATTCTAAATTTCATTAAGAGAACTTTTTCGTACAGACCAAAATTCTCTAGAAAAATCGTTTTTTTCCCATTTCTCTAAACCTTTCCATTCCAAAAATATTCAAAAAAGAATTTAAAATTTTCCAAAAAAATTCCTCTTCATCCACCACTTCAGTAGACTCTGGTTACTCTTTAATCACCAGATTGTAACTAACATCAACTGTACAATCAACAAATATTATTTCCCGCATTAAGCACCTAATCTCTCATCAAATAAACGTAATTACGACTACATCAAGTGCTCATGAATTTTTTATTGTCCGATTATTAATTCACCGATAATATCATTATCAATGACGAAACAATGAATGATCCACATCATTTCAATGAATACAAAAAAAAATAAAAATATCAATTTAATAAACCTACAAAATTCAATTCATGTAATTGCGGTAGAACGAGCACTTGCATTTTATCTTTGCTCGCAAATAATTTACGTTTCCACAATCGTCCACAAAATATCGATGAAATATTAAAAAACCATGAATTTGTTGTTTCTTCATTTTTTATCATGTCCTCATTGGCTGTTGGGCCAGAAATATAGAGAGTTCGATGCGTTAATCGCCGAGTATCACTTATTTCTTCCATGTGTCAAATAATAAATAATAATAATAATAATAATAATAATAATAGAAAAACTTCAAAAAATCACGTTAAAAAAAATTATAAATAAATAATCACTTTCGGTCAATCGATACGAATTTTCGATTTTTTTTTCACATCCCTCCAAGAAAAATAAAAAAATAAAAAATAGAAAAATTTTCAAAAAAAAAGAGAAAACACTCGTAAAATGCACAGAAATTGTTAACACAATGTGTATTCTCTCTGAATGGCCCTAACTGTTTAACTTTGCTGAAGCTAAAAACATTACTGATCGCCAATTGAGTTTATTTATCACGATACAACTCAAGCCTCGACGTAAACTATCTGAGATAAGGGATATTTTACGATGTCAACTCGTATCTTCAAAAAAAAAAAAAAAAAAAAAAAAAAAGCTTTTTTTTTTTCATTGTTATTATTGTTTATTATTGTCGAATGATAGAAACTTTTGTGCGACGAGAATGACGGCATCTAAAATGATTTTATCTGTTTTTTTTTTTGATTTGATAACTTTATTAATTCAAATTGTTTTGTTGACGTGAAAAAAAAATTTTCTCAATCATTTTACAGTTTTGTTTACAAAAAAAAAAATTCAGACGCAGAAAATTTTTTTTTTTTTTTTTGAAGAAGAAATCAGTGAATCTCACGAAGGAATAGAGAGTCGAGTTATAAATCAAGACAGACCTTGGGTCTTGGCTATTTATGATTCATCAAAATGATCGATGACCCATATTTTTTTTTTTCATACTGTAAGAAACATTGTCCATATGAGTTAGATTGAAGTGAATTCATCAAGGGCAGAATGAAGACTGACTATTGCCAACGAATGAAAAAATCGCAGACGCAGGCGCAAGGGGTCAAAGACCGTATGGGTCAGACAACCCTTTTTTTTCCTAATTTTTACTTCAATTTCTCTTCTTTTTTTTCCCTGACAATGTCCACGTGTCCCAGGGGTTTTGCCTTTTTTTAGGGGGAGGGGAGAGACGTTTAGTGAGCATTTATTCTTTCTGAAGAATAAAAAAAAGGGTTTTTTTTCTGTCCTTTCACCTGTTTCTACCGCAAAACTCACTTGTTCGAGGGAAAAAATCGTAGAAATTCTATCTATAAACCTTCAAAGGTCTTTGAACTGTCAATCTCGGTGGAGAAAACTTCAAACTTCCTGAATATTTAAAGAGAAAGGGGTTTTTTTTTTATTTTTAAATTACCAACCCCTTCTTCTGCCTTTTTTTAACAACAGCAATTTGTGAAGCAACTATTATTGCAGACTGGAAAAATTATTTCAGTAATTGCACGATTGTTTCAAAGTTTTCTTTTTTTTCCATGGATATATAAGCTTTATACGAAGTTTAGTGGATTTTACCGGGAATTTATTTATTATTCATAAATGTAAGTCACGATTGAAAAGGAATAGGGGGGGTCGCTGCAATTGTGGCTGATCGATCCAATTCATTCTACTTGCGGACTTCAAGAGAATCACTTCAGGCTTGGACTTTGAAATTTTTTGAGAAATTTACATGTGAATAGTTGGAGGAATAGAAATGAGGAATTAGTGGAGACGAAAAAAGATTGAGCAAATGATTTTTTGAGGCGGTGATTTTTTGCTGCTGATTCATCTTGACAAGTAGGTAATTGTGATTTTATGTCTGATGAACGATGTTGTACTCGTTCTTGAGAGTTTCTCTCTTGAAGAGTTCGCAGAATGAGTGGAATTGTTTGTCCCATTTTTTGATGGAGTGGTGAAAGGAACAGGAGGAGGGGAATTTTTGTGAAGTGTTGAAAAATGAGTTTTAGAATGTCAGAATTATTTGAGAAATATCTTGAGAACTGTGTGAGGTTTATGGAAATTTGTAGAGAGACGCTTTTTACAGGGCACAATTTTGCTGCAGAAAATGTCTTATAATTATTCTTCGTAAACTCGATTGTTTCAAGGATATTTGCAAAAAAATTCATTGAGTTATTCGTTTTTATTTCATTAGTCAATTTAAGGAGATTATTTTTGGAATATGTTTGAAATAAGTGGCATTAAGAAAATTCGAGAAGAAACTTTTTTTTTTGTTAAGAATTTGATGCACTATTTAAAAGTTCTTAGCTATTCCCTCTGAAATTGCTTGTTTGAAAGATTTTTTCGTAAGAATTTAAGAACATGAAGGAAGAATCAGGAAGATTATTATTGGAATATCTTTGGAATGAGTGAATTTTGATATTTTTCTTCTTAAGAAACTTTTTTTTTTCAAGAGAATTTCATTATCTTCAAAACAAGTCCAATCAAAATTTTTCCTAAATCTCATTATTTCAGGAAAATTGTCAAAATAATTTGTAGAAAAATCTTTCGACTTATTTTCTCAACAGAAAAACATTTTCGTTTTCTTCAAAAAATTTCTCATTAACAAATTAAAATGATGGCTTTGGAGATATTTTTCTTCTGAACTCTAACAAAAGAAGATTGTATCCAAAAAATGTGAGTAATTCCAGCAATTCTCAAATTTCGTAAACTTAAAATTTCCTGTTTTCTTCTTTTTCAGATACGAACTATGAAAAATATCTAGAATCTCCTTCGAATTCCACTTATGATGAATGACTCTTCAAAAAATAGATTCAGATTCTTCAATTTTTTGATGAGCGAAAAGAATTCATCTCCAACCATATCATCAGAATCTTCGTTCTGCTTTATTCTCTTCTATTAACTCTTTCAATATGGCGAATCGAAAGAATCAGTTCGAGTGTGCCCCATTACCGAGAACAGTTATTTTCTTCTCCAGGTGGTTATTATGATGAAACAACTTTTTTGCCTAAAAAGCTGAAGGTCTGGAAGACGTATAAATGATCCCATAAAGACGCATCATTCAAAAACAATGATTTTACAAACTTCATTGGTGGGGCAGCACTCGTGATGTGACCAAAAAATCTGGCATGTCAGTGACGGGTTATATGACACGTCAGTGACCGTCACATGACGGAGCTGAATGCCGACCGTTTTTGTCAAAGTACCAAATTCTGACCGAATTATCAACTGACGGTCAGATTACATCTAAGTAAATGATGCGCTATCTGCGTCATAAATTCGATGATGGAAATTTTGCTAAGTTCTCTAAGAGAAAGCTACACTAAAAGTCAGGGACCGAGAATGCGTTCTATTTTCGTTTTCGTTCTTCAATCGAAGAACGAAACGAAATCGGAACGTTATTCACATAAACGAAATTGAGAACGAAATTCGGAATAACGTTATTCAGAAGAACGAAACTAAGACCGAAATTCAGAGTAACGTTATTCGGGAGACCGAAAATAGAAACGAAATTCGGAATAACGTTATTCAGAAGACCGAAAACGGAAACAAAAATATCCACAAGAACGAAATTCAGAACGAAACTACCCAAAGAACGAAATGAATTTCGTTCCCAAGAACGAAATTAATTTCGTTCTTCGCTTATTTTTGTTTTCAGTTTCGTTCGCTTGAATAACGTTATTCCGAATTTCGTTCCCATCTTCTTTCGTTCTTAGGAACGAAAACGACGTTTTTTTTTTCGTTCTTCGCAAAGTTCACGGTCCCTGTTAAAAGTTGACGTAATATTCACACGAATTTATTAAAAAATATGTTAATGATAAAATTCACATATTCCCCTAATTTATTAAACAATATTTCATATCGAATGATTATTAAAAAATACATTAATCAATATTTTAGATGTTAATAGATTGTTGAATGCGACTTAGTTTTTGATAAAACTCAAATATATCCATTTTACCCCTATGTCCGTTTTACTCCACTTTTCGCTAATATTGAGAATTTTAATCAAAGTCAAATACGAAAAAAATAATGATTCCAGGTTTTCCAAAAATTATAAAAATTGAGAACTTGAAAATTATTAAGTTAAAATGAAAAAAAATAATTCATTTCTTGGTCTCTCTCATAAGTACTTATGTCTTTGCAAATCTTTATGAATCTACTGAGAGCCGAGTAAAGATAGAAGTTCTCACGGGAGAGACCAGCAAATATAAAAGTTCTTACGGGAGAGACGGCGAGACAATTCAGAGACCGAAAAGTCTTTCTGGGAGTCTTTGAAGACCGTAAAAGACTCTCAAAAGACTTAAAAATTTTAGCCCGGGAATGACTGTCATTTTACATCTAATAAGATGATATGTGGCACATTTGATGATCATGACAGGAATTCTGACCCAAAAAGGGCTTGACGTCACATGACTGTCATAAATCTGTCACATGACAATTTTTCAAAATGATCGTCATTTCACATCACTAGATAGCACATATTCCACCCATAATATTGACAGTTACCGAACTTACAACCGAAAAATTGTCAGAGAATTGAATTTCGGAAAAAATAGGGAATGCGCAAGCGAGATGTGAACTCACAACCTTGAAATTGTTAGTCTGATACTCTAGTAATGTGAAGGGGTTGAAGAATTGAATCAACTCACCGCCATTGTACACTCCATATCCTCGTCACCAGCGAACATTGGAGAGCCCACCATGGTTCTTCCCTTCCAATCATCCAAATCTGCATTCTCACCTGGAAAAATAGATTTTTCAAACTTCAATTCTTAGACATTAAGGCAGAAGCAAATTAAGGTAGTTCTATTCGAAGGGGATGTATAAAAATTGGGGCATAAGGCCCTCCAGGGAGAGGGTTTCCGGTGCATATATTACATATTGATGTTCATTGTCATATATTTAAAATTCATTTATTCGATATTCAAGTGTGAAATTTCGCATTTCATTATGAATTTAGCGAAAATTTTAAGATTTTTTAGTAAACTCTCGATATCCCCCGAATGATGCGGTGCTTTATGCACACATCTAAACATTCATTGCATGTATAGGACCATAGAGCACACACAACTATGCCGAACGAAGCAGCCAATCACCGGCCTGCTGATTGCTTCACTCAATCTTGAATTTTACCAAATTTTCCTGTCTTCAAAATTAAAAATAAACAAGAAATACACGGTGAAAAAATCTGAATTAATTTCAAATTACTCCGAAATACTGGAAGAATCCCTACATATTTTCTTATCGAAATCTAACGACTGGATTTTGAGAAAAAAAACGAAAACCCGCCGAATTTGATTAATTTTTGAGGTTACTCCATTTACTCTCTGTTAAGAATTGGAACTTTGAGATTTAATATCTCATTAACAATACGGTCAAAAATTTTCAAATTTTCCACAAAAATCGGAAATAACATAATTAATTATTTCCCAAAATCTGAAGAAAATCTCTCGATGCCTTGAATTCTGTTACAACTACCTTAAAGCGATCAGCATCAGAGTTTTTTGGGAAACATCTCAGAATCCAAACAAGATACACAAATTTTCATAAAAACCTTTTTTGTAGCACAAAAAAAGACCTACAAAAAAAGCCTTAACGAAAAAAAAAATATCTCTATTAGATTCCGAGATAATCTCTAAAAACTTGAATTCAATTAAAATCAATTTCACAACTTCGCTTCAAAGCAATCAAATATTAATGAATTCTTCAAAAGAAGCAAATTAAAATTGCTGAATGAGCATTTAAACACTCGATAGAAAGTAACAATCATCTAATCATCCGAATTAAGTGCGTGACCATTTAACCAATTACTTCTAATGAATTAAAATAGCTGCATAAAGCTACTCAATAGCACGTGTCTGTCCTTATTTGTTCAAACAATTTAGTTTCTTTTTCCTTCTAATTCTCTTATTTTTCACTTCTTTATTTCTTTTGAAAAAAAACTCGTGTCCTTTGACGGACCGACGATGGTATGTCTCACACTGGTGTATGATTGTATTGCACAATTGACTTTTACAGTGAATGTGTAACATTTTTAGAGTATTACGTCAGGTCAATGAGGCACTTTCTATACGAGAGACATATTGCCACTTTGGGGGAGAAGCAATTTGTGTTATAGACTTCTTTTCTGTTCACTTTCGGGTTCAGAGCCTTAGGCAAGTGATTCGATTATTCTGTAGCATTTATTTTCTCAAGGCCAATTGACCTAGAATAATCGTTGGATGTCCCTTTTTTTCGCTACTTTTACAAAGCTCTGATATTTTGACCATTTAAATAGCGAAATTAGAAAGTAAATTAAGGTAGTATTCCAGAGTATGGTCGATAAAACAGGGAAAAATGAGGATTTTTAGGTTTGTTCCCAATTAATTGCTGATAATTCGGAGGAATGTGCTTTAATTTAGCTGAAAAATTGATTAAACTATTCGAAAATCATATCTTCAGCTTGTGAATATAATTTTTTTTTCTCGAATTTTTTTTTTTACATTAATCTTTCATCACATGCAGGAGATAGAGAGAGAGGAAAATAGTTACAACTACCTTCTAATTAAAATTTCTCAATAACCATACGGTGAATTTGATATTTTTTTCTTCTATTATTTAGTTAAAATGCTATTCTCTTCGCCAATTGTTTTTAAATAATGGGTCAATTGTGTGGTTTTTTAGTAATTTCGTTATTTCTGTTCGATTTAGGGCGTTTCATCTCCACCACCGCTATTTTCAGTAACTTTGATAATTCATATCTCGTAAACTACACGGACAAAAATTTTAGGAAAATTCAGAAAAATGTAAAAAAATATCATTTTTAATAAGGCATCAAAAAAAATAAGGGATTAACTGTACTCAAAATCAGCTCAAACACATTAATGCGTGAAAAATATAACGTTTCTCTTGAGCATGATTGTTCATCAGTTCATGAAGTTTCATAACCGTACCCCGATTTTCCTGTTTTATTCCTCCAAAATTCTATAAATTTCCATAAAAACGTAGGAAAAAGGCAAAAAAATGGGTCTACGCTAATAAAACTCTGCGATTCAATAAATAATGATGCCACCGAAAAATTTCACATTCTTAAGCATCAATCAAATAGATGATTTGTAAAAAATCTCCAAAAAATAATAAAAAATGACTAATAGCGACTGTACATTTTCAATCGATTTTATAAATCGAATAATTCCAATTTTTGTTCTCGAATATTTCCGAAAAATGGAAAATAGCAAAATTGTTGTGAAAACCTTTTGTGCAAATCGAAATTTTCTTTGCAAAAAATGTTTCTATAAAAATTACTCTATTCCTTTTATTTCCACAGATATTTCACATTTCATAATTTCACTAAAATCCTTTTCGAATCTTCTCTTTTTTTCAACGATTCAATCATGATAATTCAGCCGAAAACTTGGGCTTATCACTTGATTAGCTATTCAACAATATGGAAAACACTTCAAATGTATAAAAATCATCATAAAATATACAGTTAAACTCGAACAAATCACTCACATGTTTTTTTCAATTATTTAAAAGGTTTTTTTTTTTAACGATAATGCAACAGTAAATGCACAAAATTATATTTTTTTTAACAACGAAGTAACACGTATAGTAGACAAAATAATTTATGATGAATGATATTGAAGACGCGTTACAGTCTACCGATAAAACTAACTGAGTTTGATTAACATCGTGACGTAAAACCTGGTTGCCAAGGTAATGTGTCGAATAATGAAAAAAAAAAAAAAAAAATTAAAAAATATCCAATGTTTGATGTTTTCACTTGAAAAAAAAAGAGGCAAGCACAAAGACCCCATTTTATGTATTATCACTGGATTTTATCCCCATAAAGCTCTCAATGCAGTGTAAAATAAAAATAAAATAAATTCAAGAAATTATTTTTACCATTTGCAACTTGTTGTGATTCGTCCAGATTCTCTTCATCCTCATTGGATAAATAAAAATGACTTGGACTCGATGTCATAGGGAGAATAAACTCATGCAACCATTTAAAGCCCAATGAACTCGTACCAAATAAAAAAAAAATAACAATTTTTCCTTCCAATTGTTGATTTTATAATTCTACATTATTTATTTTTCTATAAAAATTGAGAGAAAAATTATTTTTTCAAGTGAATTTGCTCTGAATATAAATAGATTTTTTTATCGATAAATGAAGATTTATCGATTTTCATTTTTCCAAGATCAAGGAAATCGATGTTTTTCCTCATCTTTTCTATTTTTTTTCTCTTCTTATCTTTAAAGAGAAAAAAAGAGGACAAAAAAATCACACAAGTCTTCTGCGATATCAGCGGCAGTAGATAATAATGGGGGAAAAAAATGAGAAAAAAAAATCCATAAAATATGATATTTGTTAGTGTCGCGTGTCAAGTGTCACGTGAAAGTCACAACGCAGTTTGTATTCAAACGTTCAACAATGAATTACCAATTTTTTTTTTTTTTTTAGTCTCTCATTGAGATGAAAAAGTCCAAAAAAATTTGCATAGATTTATATAAAAGAATATTAAAAGAATCTCAGAAGCGAAGAGATTCACGAGAATTCATCAGGATACCTTTTTTGTAGGCCGAAGAATTTCCTACAAAAAAGGTCTCTTGACAATTTTTCCTAAAACTACTCGCTTTAAAGATATCTTTAAGAGAATAAACAAAAAAAATTTCCGCCAGAAAAAAGAAAATAAAAAAAAATTTGCATTGATTTATTTCAAAAGTATCTCGGAACCGAAGAGGTTTACGTTAATTCATCAAGATACCTTTTTTGTAGACCAGAAAATTCTCTACAAAAAAGGTTTCCTGACGATTTTCCCTAAAACTACTCGCTTTAAAGATATCTCCAAAAAAAACAAAGAAGAAATATTTTCTATAAAAAAAATTTTTCTTTAAAAATTCAAAACAACTGGAAATATAAAACGATGAATTAAAGCGAACCAGAATGACTTTCGTGGTGCCATTCTCCTCGTAAGAAAAACAAATAAACCGATTTTTCATCGTTTATTATCGGCAGCTATGTGCGTCAAATAATTCCAATGCCTGTGATAAATCGTTTACGTTAGACAACACGATCGATAATTTCCATGTGATTTAGGATCCATAAAAAAACTGTTTTTTCCCCCAAAATTAACTGATTTATCTTGGAATTTCAACTAAAAAATGGCTACTTTTTTTTTACATTTTTTTTTAAACGTAAAGAACAATTTTTTACGTCAAATTGACGCAGGACACTGAGATAGAGGCTTCGAGTATTTTTTATTTTGATAAAAAAAAGTAAATAAAATGAGCTGAAGTAGTAGAAAAATTAATACGTCAGTCACGAACTGTGATAAAAAACACTGTCACACGCACTTTCATTAAATTGATAATTAAACAAATCGAAACAAGAAAAATCACGAATTTTCATAAATAATTCATTCACTTTTTATTATTATTACTCTGGAAGCTCACAAGAATATTAAATGCACTTTTTGCCAATTTAATATGAGGTTAAATAATTATGAAACTGTTTTTATTTCCAGTACAATGAAGTCAGGTGATTAGAAAATTTTCGGATTAAATCACGGATTTCTTGAGATTTCATTGAAATTGAATTTTCTCTGAGTGCGTGGACCATCGTCAGTGGTTTTACAACGACTGAACTAAAATATACGAGAGAGTATATTTTACCCGTTTGGTAGAGTGAATGGGAGAAGGTTTTACACATATATAATATATAACCATGAAGAAAAAAAAAGGAAAAAAAAAATACTTTCATGAATAAGCTTTCAGCTTGGGGCTATGGAATTATTACGATATATCATTATTCCATTCACATATACAATAGCAATGGCTTCTGAATAAAACAAATATTTAAATAAAATTGTGTACTCTTTGTTTATCATGTGATTTTCCTCACTCTGAATTGAGTGTCTATTTTTTTCCACATTTCCATGTTTTTCTCAGGAAATGCGGAAATTCCACTAAAGCCTTTGAAAACAAAATTTTATAGTTTATTTTGATAGGCACTTTGAAGTGAGTGAATTTAGAGAAAAATGTCAAGAGACCTTTTTTGTCGAGAATTCAATTCTCCACAAAAAAGGTTTCCTTGCATTTTTCTCTAAATCTACTCATTACAGAGTTATTTCTAAAAAAAATATCGTCTGAAATGTGTTTTTTATCGATTTATCGATCGCGATTTTTTTAATGGGAATTTCGGTAAAAAAAATAGAAAACAATTGTGCCATGTGATGAAATACCATCGGCATTAATCGCTGTTATACAATCAACAATAATTTGCCATTTTGATGTATGAAATTGATTCGATTGTATCAACTACCGTTGTATTACGTCACAAAACCACATTTTACCATAGTGAATTGATATTGCAGATCGATTCGATCAATTAATAGAAAAACTTGAGTGCTGCAATTGATCAGGCTCATGATAATAAAGGAATAAATGATCATAACAATAATAGAGAAATTTAAAAAACTGTGAATATTGAATAATTATGTAAATTTTTTTTTTATCAAGATAATTCTTTTATTTGAATGACAATGTTTTTAGATTATCTAAGTTCAAAAAAAAAATCCTCACTAATTTTTTTGTCGGAAAATAAACTTTTTTTAAATTCTGGAGGAACTCCGATAAAAAAACGAGAAACACAAAAATTAAGAAATTAAACAGTAGTAAATTGACAGAGAGAATGACTTCAAAACAGAAGGATTCAAGAGACTTTAAAAATAAAAAAAAATCACTTTTTTAGACAATTTTATCAGCTACAAAAGAAATGTTTCTTGACATTTTTATCTAAACCTTCTCAGTTTTTATTATTATTATTGTTATTATGTCATCAGAAATGAAGTGGTGTAAGTGCTATGCTTATACCTGGCACTTATGCCACTTTCTTTCTAAGATGACGACAGAATAATAAAAAAATGAGCAGTTCAGAAACAAAGTGGCGTAAGTGCTACGCTTATATATAGCACTTACGCCACTTTCTTTCTAAGTTGACGATACAGTAATAATAATAATAATAATAATACAGTAAAATGAGCAGGTGCTATATATAAGCATAGCACTTACACCACTTTGTTTCTGAGGCAACCATAGGCTTTTCTACCATTTTCTAAGCGTTTATTAGCTCAACAATAGATCAATCCTTGTATAAATAAATACATTTTTCATTAAATTTGTACATTTGAATTTTTTTAAAATTCTGCAACTCTAATTATTTTATATTCTAGTGTCTATAAAATATTTTTAATGTTCAGTTGTAATTAGCAGTGTTTCCTCATCTTTTTTAATACACGTAAATTCATCGACTCATTTTTTACACTTCATCCCTGAATTCAGGAGATGATCTTCTCAATATATCTAAAACGAGTAGAATAGATCTAGAGGAAAAGGCCTGGAAGCCTTTTTTTTTGTGAAGAATTTCATGATCTACAAAAAAGGTCTCTCAATAAATTCGCGAAAACCTCGTTTTATTAAAAGTTATGTAAATAATTAAATGGTTCTCATATTTTTCTCTTCAATTTCTGATTATAATACTCATTTAGATTCATCCACTATTGATTACATATCGATTGATCCAAAATTTATGATCATGGCACTGCGAATTTGCTACTGGTTATTTATTGGATGTTTAAGTTATATTTCAGTTCTTTCTCGATTTTCATTAACTATCTCTTTATTATTCAAATTCAATTGATTTTTACTTCATCTATTACATATTTTTCCATGCATAGCTGCCTTCTGCATTTTTTCTGTGTATTTTGCCTATTTCATACACTCTAATAACCCCCAACTTTTCCTTAAGGATATTTAGAAGGTACAATCGGAAAAAAAGTTTATTTTTTCAAGTTCAAAATCGTTAATACCAACTTATACAAGATGAAATTCTCAAATTTGATGAGAATTCAGTGATACTGTGAGGAATGTGATGAGAAATGAAATAAGCTCTAGAGACACAAAATTAATTGAAAACTAAAAAATTTTCATTATTATTTACAGTCTACATTGTACAGTCTTTTAAATTTTGAAAAATTTCAAGGAATTTAAAAAATAGTACCAAGTTTTCAATTTTCAATTAATTTTTGCTTTCTAGGGCTCATCTGTGTTTCTTATTACATTTTTAAAATAGTCACTAAATCATTCTTGAGGCATTTATCTTGGACACGTTGTTATTGAACAAATTCATACAAAAAATTAACTTTTTTACCGATTGTACCTCCCAATGATCCTTAACCATCTATCTATTGGTCGTCTTCTCCTATGTATTCTCCAATATCAATAAGGAACAAGTGGATAATAGTATTGCTTCCCAACTGATATAGCTTTTTCTGCTAAGACTTTAGCAATATGCTTCCAAATGGAAGTGATACATTTTTTTTTCAAACCATCGTCAAAACATCAAATTTTGAAAAATTTATTAAAACGCCAATAACTCGAGAACTAATCATGCAAATAAGCTCAAAATTTACAGGCATCTAACTGATACAACTCTCGAGATAATATATGAGTACAAATAACATCAGTTGAATAGTTTCCAGAAATTCCATTAAAAACTGATTTTCGAAAAATGGACATATCTCAAAGAGTATCGATCGGATTCTCTTCAAATGAAGCTTAAAAAATAGAATTCGTCGAGCGGAAGTTTTCCACAAAATATGAAATTTTTCTATAAAACCGTTTTGCTGTAATTGAGATTTTTATGCACACATAGACATACACACACATGCGCTAAAAATATCATTTTTCCTCTTTTTAAACCATTTTCAGTATTTTCTATTGAAAAAATTACAATAAAAAAATTCTTATGATTACATAGCTTCAATTCGGAAGCAAAAACTCACCAATTGGTACTAATGACTCGTCAGTTTTCCGTCCCTTGAACTTCTGCCGATTTCTCATACACCAAAGCATTGTACTGGGCGAGCTGCCCATTTCCCAGGCATAAAAATCACGGATAATCAACCATTTCACCATTTATCCAATGAATTTTCCCCGATAAAAGACACTTTACCAAAAATAAAATGAAAAATTCGCGTATTTTATCCATGAAGTGTCTTGAAAAAAATTCCTGAGGATCGTAATAAAGACGAGAGAATAAATATAACGAGGAAAATAGTAGTAAACACATAAATATATTTGCTGGCAACTAAATCGAAGACACAAATACACATCAGTAGCTTAAAAAACTGTATTAAAAAAAGAGCAATAAACTAGTCTCAATAAATTCAAATTGATTACTTTTTTTTTTCTTCTTCTCATTCCATTTATTTAAAAATTGGAAGTTTATAAATTCACTCGAGTTAACTTTATTTGTACTTAATTTTCTTCCAGTACATTTTTTTTTATTTATTTTTTTTCAACTACACAGAATCACTCAGTAAATCACTGATGAAAGAGATAATCAACTGCTGAATTTATCGAATGAGTTATCAGTACCTTTTGTGTTTAATCAGAAACCGCAAATTGAACGATCGTAATTACACATCAAAGGGAAATTACCGCGAAAAATTAAAATTTGCAAATTAATTGACTTTAAAAAAGAAAAAGTCTTCAATATTTACGGAAAAAATTAGTTAAAAAAAAAAAAGTTTTATTATCAAATTTTTTTTTTACATTTTCCTTCACTTTTTCATTTAAATCATTAGAAAAAAAGGCTTAGATGTCCCCAGGGAGTTTCGCGGTTTTTTTTTTCAAATCACGTTGTCCTCGAGCAACTCTCAAAAATCACAAAAGGTAAATTCACAGTAACTCACAAATAAAAAAAAATAAAAAAACAAATTTAAAGGAAAATCATGCGATAAACTGAATTGAAATTGAATTTAAATGGATTTTTTAAATTTAAATGGAGATAGTGGCACGCGAATTTTCACGTCACAATTGCATGATAAAAAAAAATCTGCACGTTGCAAAAACCACCGCAATTCGCATACTGATAGATACAAAAGTTAAAAAACAATTTCATACACTTGCGGCACAAATTCGTTTAAATGTGTTTAGTTGTGTAGAATTCGCATTTCTCACTTCCACTACTACTTGATTTTTGTCCTCTGGTGATTATGAAGATACACACACATAAATACATACACATGCACACAGAGAAAGAGAGACATAACTTACGAATACAATGTTGAGGTGAAGAAAAAAAAAAGTGCTTCTTGTCTCATTAAATATTTACGATAAATATCATTATCTTTGGCATTTTTTAAACGTTTGATTAAATAAAAGTTATATTCATTGTAACTTAATTTACAAGGTTGACAAGTTGTTTCTTTTTCATTTTTTTTTCTCATTCTGCTCGAAGATAATAATTGTCGAGTGTTTCCTAGTACGTAATTGAATTTTTTTTTTTATCATGCAAGAATTTTTATTCGATTGGAAAATTTGAATTTCGCTAAATTCTTCTTTTTTTTGTGGGGGGGGGGGGGGGGGGAAATGTGTGGATTTAGTGCTTTTTTTTTTTTTGGAAATAATCCATGACCGTATTTCAATTGTTGCAACTGATGAAAGATTCAGGTATGAGTGTCCTTGAATTGTTACATTTGAATTATTCTCATTGAATCGTAAATTATTTGTTAATACGTTCTGGAATATCAATGAACTTTTTTCGTTTTTTTTACAACTTCTTCATTTTTTTTTTTCATGAATCAATTTTTATCAATCGATTTAATCTCTTTTTTTAATTGTTATTAAATCATTTTTCATCGGTCTCTTGAAAGAAAGCAATGAACTTTTTAACAATGACTTTTACTTGCATTTTTGAATTTCTTTTCAAGATTATTGCGAAGTACAATCAGGAAAAAAAGTTAAATTTTTGTATAAAATCTTTAATAACAATTTATACAAGATGAAATTCTCAAATCTAATTCAGTGAATCTGTGAAGGATGTAATGAGAAATAAAATGAGCTTTAGAAACAAAAAATTAATTGAAAATTGAGAAGTTTTCACTATTTTTTACATTTTTTCAAATTTTTCAAGATTCAAAAAAATGTGAAAAATAATTAAAATTTTTCAATTTTCAATTAATTTTTCGTTTCTAGGACTTATTTTATTTATTCAATGAATCTGATTTGAGAATTTCATCTTGGATAAATTGTTATTAAAGATTTTATAACAAAAATTTAATTTTTTTTCCTATTGTACCTTCCAATCATCCTTAATTGTGACGTAAAGTTATCGTCACAGGATATATATATGCGTTAACGTTAGTTTTTTGTTTGTAACACTTTTTTGCACGTACAAAGAGAGTGTTGTAAATGTTATTGGTTAATGCAGTAACGTAATACGTTATTCACTTATTTTCTTTATCATTGTATTAAATACGTGTATATTTGTTGGTAGAATACGTGACTGCATAGCAATAATATTGTTTCTACTAGTTATTAAAAAAAATTTAATTATTATTTTGAAAAGAAAAATAATTAAAGACGTGCGAGGATAATTGCTTTGCTAGAGAAACACATTGTGCAATTTTTTTTTCAAGAGTAATGATTTAACAATTGAGTTTTTTTTTCTATTTCTTGAAAATAATTAATTTTCGAAGAAAAGTTTCGTGTAATGAGAAAATAAAAATACGGAATTAATCAATTTCTGGAGAAATATTTAAGAAAATCTTTGAGATAAGGAAATTTTTGACATTAACGCTTTGACAGAGCAAAATTAGAGCAAAAGGGATTTTCAGAGAAATTCCTAAATATTTCATGGGAACTGTATAATACATTTTTATAGATTTTCACATTTTTTTGAATAATAATGTAGATGAACTATAAGTAATTATTTTTATTATTGATTTTTTATCAGCCTGTGATAGGTCGAAAATTTCTTTCATTATTTTGATATTGATGATATAAAATTTTCGCTTCATTGAATGAATGAACTAATAAAAAAAAAAAAAAAAATTGAATGAATGAATAAATGAAGTTCATTCATTAAAAAGAAAAAAAATTATTATTTTAAACGTACACAATTATTTTCTGCATATCTTAGAAATTTTCGAGTTTACGAGAATTTATCAATAATTTTTTTTTGTGGACTATGAAATTTCCTACAAAAAAAAAGGTGTATTGATATATTGACAGAATGATACACTTACAATTTTTCAAAAAAATTCAAACCTATTACTTCTGTAATCATTATTCATCAAATATCTTAAGAACCATTGAGCTATTGAGAAATTCACAAGAAACCTTTTTTGAAGCTGATATAATTCCCTGAAAAAAAGTTTTTTGACATTTTTCTCTGAGCTCACTCATTTCCAAGATATTTACAAAACATTTTGCATGATATTCCATTTTTTTAGATAATTATTTTCATAAATTCTCGAAAAATCAAAGATTCTTGAATAAAAATCGATGTTTTAATTATTAATAATTATTAATAGTCTCCGGAAAAATGAATTTATTCAAATATAATTTGACTCTTTATATGTGACTCTCGGATTGTTGTGAATTCCTCTTTTTTTTAGTGCTTATAGTGAGATAGCAGAATGAGCCCTCATGAGGCATTGGCTGCATTGAGAAAAAAGCTCCACCATCTGGTGATTTTTCCATTACAAGTGGCTTTTTACCAGTTCCATTAATTTCTTCCATCATTTCCTCGACTGAAATTGTGTTGTCACCTCTGCTGGGCTGTTTAAATTATGTTCTGATAATCAAGTAAATTCCAATTGACCAAAGTAGAAAAATCAGAAAACTCACAATAAGCTGTGCCAATTCTGAAATTGTCATTTTTGCTGATGGAGCTGAACTGAATGGCTGCTCCAAAATTTCTCGCTGCATATTTAGAACCAAGTGATGCATCAAGTCATTCCTAATCTCCATTTCAACTATACTCTTATCGAATGCCATTAAATATTTCAACCACTGAACAACTAATTTACGATCTAAAATTTTATTTTTTATTAAATTGATGTTGCGAAAAAAATTGGAGGATTTAACTGTGATTTTCTCGCAGATATAGGCGAGTGGATTTAGAGAAAAATAGCGAGAGACCTTTTTTGTAGAGAATTTTATGAGCTACAAAAAAGGTTTCTTGATAAATTCTCCTAAATCTCTTTGTTCTCAAGATATTTACAAAATGAAGGAGAGAATTTTGCAATTTTTCGATTTTAAGGTAGTTCTTCCTGAAAGGAATGTATAAAAATTAAGGCACCATGCCTTCCATGGAAAGGGTTCTCGATACATATATAACGTATTGATTAATTAAAAAATCTGAATTAATTTCAAATTACTCCGAAATACTGGAAGAATCCCTACATATTTTTTTATCGAAATCTACCGACTGGATTTCGAGAAAAAAAACGAAAATCCGCCAAATTTGATTAATTTTTGAGATTACGCCATTTACCCTGCGTTAAAAATTGAAACTTTGAGATTTAATATCTCATTAACTAAACGGTCAAAAAATCTCAAATTTTCCACAAGAATCGGAGATAACATAATTAATTACTTCACAAAATTTGAAGAAGATCTATCGATGCCTTAAATCTGTCACAACTACCTTAAAGCCATTTTTTACCCTTTTACCTTCGAAGCTCTTTACCTTGGAGTTTTCGCATATTTTTTATCAGACGCTTCGCCAAAAGGAGATTGTAGTTGCAGTCGTAATTGAGTGTAGCCCTCTCATTGCTCTCCATTTTTTTTTTCAATGGAATTGACCGGTCAATCTTTGCTTTAATAGAGCAATCAGAAAATTTACGAGGTACGGACACGCAGTTAATTAATTTATTATTCGGTCAGGCTCCTCTTTCTATTGCTGTAAAAAACAATGAAGGATAGATAAAGTATGTTGTTAGAAATTCATTGATTTATTGTTGCGTTTTAATTAATGGACTTGTTCCTGAAGATGAGTGGATTTTATTCAGCGAAAAAAATTATTTGCAACTATTTCTGTGTAGAACAAAAAAAATCAGTTTTATCATCTCGAGAAATTCGAAATTCAAGTTTTTGGGTCATTTTTCGAAATGTTGCCAAAATGTTCGCAAAATGTTCCCACTTTTTTCAAAATTTCCCCAATTTTTCTCCGGCAACCTTCCTTTGCCATTTTAAAACATAATAATCAGTTTCATCATCTCGAGAAATTTGAATTTCAAGTTTTTGAATCATTTTTCGAATTAATGAATTACTACTAGGAACGAGGGTAAATTACAATTTTTAATAAGGATTATAGAAAAAGCTTGTTTTTCCACATTTTTAGTGGAAATTTTGAGAAAATTAAAAATAAAATGATGCAGAAAAATTGATTTCTTAATGAAAAAAAACACTAAAAATTCATTTTTATCAGAAATTTTTTTCCAGTTTCGTTTGAATATCTCAGACTCTGATTATCGCAAAACTGTTGCAGGTGTTTTTGAAAATGAGCTGAAGAAATTTCCAAATAATTTCACTTTAATCGAATCAATTCTCAATGAAAATTGAGTGAAATATCGATTTTTATCTGAATAAAACCTCTCAAAACAAAAAAACTCAGCCGAAATAGGGTTTTTAATCAACTACTTTTCCCTATCGCCTAAATCAGTAAAAAAAAAATAGGATTATTCCTACAATTATTATTAAAACGTCAATCGAATGTATGTAAAAACGCAAGGGCTGAAGCTACGTTAATAAAAAATTTTTAGATGTTAAATGTTAAAAAAAATTAAGTCTCTAATTTTTGAAGTTATTAACAAAAAAAAATTACCTTAATTCCCAATAGTTGAGAAAAAAACCTTAAAACCCATTATTTCTGAAATATTTTTAAAATAATTTTTTTTAATACTTGACTATAAAATTATTTGGATGGATACTGCTCGCTTTGGTGTTTTGATTTTACAGGAAAACTGGAATTTCCAAGTTTCTACTGATTCCTGAGGATCGATGAAGGATCGATGCATCAAAGAAGCTTGGCGCGCTTTCATTCAAATCTACTCCAGCGTAAGTTGAAAAAAAAAACTAAAAAAATTGTATTAATTTCCCTTTTTACGTATCATGATTACTTTACTGCTCATTGATTTTTTAGCATAAATGGAGTTGGGGTAAATGGATCGGATGAGTCACAAGGGGTAAACATTTGACACCTGACTGAATTCGTTGTATTTCTACTGCATGTGAAAACAATGGGTTTGTTACTATGGAAACAATTTCCTATTTGCGTTTTCATAAATTGAATTGAATCACAATTTGAGTTTTATTCTCGTTCGAACGTGAATGCAAAAGTTCTCACTAAACTCATTGATGAATTGTGAAAAAAAAGGTCAGTTAACGATTAACGAAAATAATTGAGAAGTTATCTTAATAACAGGATGGTAAAGTTAATTACTATCAATTGAGATAAAATAAGAATTTCAATATTATTGAAGTATGGAGAGAAAAATGACAAGAAGTGAGAGAATGAGATTCATGAGAAATTTCATTAAATTGAAACAGCAAGGAGAATTTATTGAAAATAGTATCGAAACTTTTGTCATGGGAATGAAATTAAATGTTGATGTCATTCAGGATTTGATAGAAACGAGGAGAAAATGTGCTATTGAGAGGTAATTTATGAATTTTTTGGAAGAATTAATAATTAATTTAGGGAAGTCATTAATGAATTTATGGGAAATAATAATCAATTACTAGTAATTGATTGAGTGAAGTAGAAAAATATGATTTTTTAATCATTTATTCGTTTTTTTGCTACAAATATCTTGAAAACGAGTCATTTTGAGGAAAATCCTTAAGAGCCTTTTTTTATAGAAAATTTAATGGGCTTCAAAAAGAAATATCTCGATAAATTCTCGTGAATGTTATGTTTTTCGAAATATTTTTAAAAGAAGCTACATATAATTTTTTAGTAATTTTTTTCTGATCAACTCCACTATTGAATTTTATGAAGATTTTTCTTGTGAATATTTTCTAAATGAGTGGGTTTAGGAGAACAAAAAAATTAAAAGACTTTTTCTGTGGAAAATTCCATGGGCTAAAAAAAAAACCTTTGATAGATTTTCGTAAGTCTCATCGTGTTTACAAAATCCTCTGAAGAGAATAAATTTCGAAAAAAAATGGAAAATAATTTTAAAAAATAATTTCAAAATAGTTTCGAAAATCAGGAAATTTGGGAAGTTACAAAGGAAAATATAACGATTTTTTGAGAACAAATGTGGGCAAAGGAAGTTCGTCAGAGTTTAATTTGAGAAAATTCTGAAAAGATATCGAAAGTAATTTTCTAAACAATTTCGAAAATAACATAAAAAATTCTGGAAAATCTCAAATGGGAAAATATAACTGATTTGATTTGTGAAGACATGACATCATGTGATTTTTGTCATAAAACAAACAATATTTTTACCTGAAAATTACAGAAGAGAAACAATAGATCCCCTTTATCGCAGTGCCTTGGAGGTTTCTAATGATCTAGCCAAAGTTAAATCAAGGATTGATCAATTCCAAGCGGGGAAAAAAATTGGTATTCAAGAGTTACACAAATTACAAATTTTAAAAACAATTTAAGAATAAAACGCATTAAATTATAATTTTTATTGAATAGATCCGGAGGAAATAAAATTAATGCTACTATCCTTATCAAGGAAACTCGATAATTTCAAATTTAATGAAGAGCTCGAGGCACTTGAGGTAGAGCAGAAAGAAATTGAGGATCATTTACATGAGTTTAGAGTGAAAATGGAGAAATACGAGAAACCGAAGAGTGCAACTGTGAATTATAATATCTCATTCAGTAATAAGAAACACTGTGAAGCAACAGATTATGATGGAATTGAAGACTTTAATGCTTTAGTTGCAAAAACTGGTATAAAATTCTTTTTTAATTAAATTTAGTTCTCTTCAATCAGTTCATTAGTAAAAAATGTAGAAGAAAATGAGTAAATTTTATTCTGTCATAAATTTTTTTAAAAATTTTTTCTAATTCGAGTGGATACAATATTCTTCGTAAAGACCTTTTCTGTAGAAGATTAGAGAAACAAAAGAGGTTTTTTTGAAAAAATTTGATAATGATGAAATAACATAATAATGAAATTAGCACACATCTGACAGTTTTTTCAAATTTTTTTAAAACAAATGCATTATAAAAAAAAAAATATTTAAAAAATTTGCACTCATAGTTTTGTAAATTTTTTATATGTGCTTATTTTTCATTTTTCCAAATAATTCACTTGTTGAGAAAAAAGAAACCAAAAATGTTCAGATCTCTACTATTTTTAGTATCATGAAATAATGCAAATTGTATCTTTTTCGGTTTCTGTGTTTTCTTTCGCGAACACTGCGGTGTTTGAGAAAAATAAGAGCTCTGCAAAAAGTTATTGCCAAAAATTTTTCTATTTTGCATTTATTCAGATGTAGAAATATTTTTTTCAAAACTGATGACAGAATAAAATTGAATTATTCAATTTTGCCATTTTATCACTGAATTAATCGTCACTGCAAAGTGAGAAAGGCTAATTAAAAGTACTTATAAAAGGCTAATTATGAGAATAATCCTAATTATAAGCACTTACGCCTTTTTCACTCTACAACGATGATATACAAAAATTATGCAGGCCATACCCAGCATTGGAAAGAGGAAGATCACTTATTTTTCCTTAAAATTCGTAAGAAAAAACAAAGCGTACCGGCAATGGTATTAGAAATTCAGAAACTTTGTCCAGATTTATCAGCTCGAGAAATTGTTAATCACGAGGCATGGTACAAAGTTTATCTTGATTTACGTGAGAAGCAAAGAAAATCAGTTAAAGAGTGGAGAAAAAGGAGAGAATTAGAGAAAATCGAAAAAATTCAAACATCAAAATTTGATGATAATGATGAGGATAAAAAGAATTTAGCAGAAAAATCAGTGAAAAATGAAGGGAATATTTTAAAATTAAGTGATGAGAATTCAAGATTTTGTAAAATTTCAAAGGCAAAAATTTGTCAAGGAAATGATAAAAAAGAAATGATTAAAAAGTGGAAAATTGAGAAGGAAAATGCTAAAATAGCTGATGAAGAGAGATTGAAGAATCAGAATGAAGGTTTACGTTCCTGGAGGGAACAGCAATTTTTGTTGAGAACTATCGAGATAAAAGCTGCTCTCGATGAGTACAGGGCGAAAAAAATGCAGCAGGAATTTTCTAAAAATCGAAATAAAAAGAAGAGTAAGATAATTAAATCGCCCGGATTAATCAGAAGTTTTAGGTAATTTCTTCATTAATTCTTGAATTGACTGTTTCATGATAGAATAGAATTATCTATTAATTACGAAAATAATGACACAATTTAGGAAACAAGACCAGACTTATTTGCGGAAACGAAAGAATATTTTGAATTCAAAAAGTCAAAAAAATGAAAATGACAAAATTAATGGAAATAGTCCAGTGAGATCAAGGAGTGGATCTACTTTGATGAAACCTACGAAAATTTGGGAGGAAAAGTGTAAACAGCGAGCGACACATGAACAAAGCCCAAAGGAAGTTATGTACATAAAAAATCTCCCGAAATTGTGAGTAAAAAAAATTAGAGAATTTTGAGAGGTAAAAAAATATGAAAGTTTAAATTTTGTAATTTTAAATTTTAGATCTACGTTCAATTGGAAAAATCAGGAGTCAATAATTTCTCTGTGAAATGCAAATAAAATGATAAGTTTATTGATTAGAATTGAGTTGAAGGAATAACATATTTTTTATTAGAAATATTTTTCTCTTTGGAAAAGAGTAAAAAAAAGGCAATTTAGCAGTGAAATAATGAAAAAAAATGAGCGGGAAAGTTTTTTTTGAAACTAGAGGATTCAGCGAGAATCTGCAAGAGACCTTTTTTGTAAAGTATTTCATGGACTACAAAAAAGGTTTCTTGATAAATTTCCGTAAGCCTTATCGTTCTTAAGATATTCATAAAATAATGTGAATTGGATTATTAAACTTATCACTCGTATAACACTTTGCTACTAAAACGATTGGTTTTAAGACTACATTTATTTTTACGGTAGCTGCATGTACCAATTAGGAAAAAAAAATATTTCTCAACGAATCCATAAATTTTTTACATAAATTCATGCAATGAATTGTATATGAAAGATGATAGAAAAAAATTATATTGAATCCGTAATCAAGAGATGAAAAAAAATAAGTTAATTTTTTTTGCCATTCATTAAATATTCCGGAAAATAGGGGAGATAGTGCTAATCTTGCAGGCACCTTTTCCATAGAAGAAAATCAAAGCTTCAAAAAAGATGCACGCAAAAATTTTGCTATCGCTTAGTTTTCGGGGCATTTAATTTAAAATAATCGTGAAAAAATAATAATAGGTCGATTTGTTTTGTTTTATCTCTTAATTACTCAAATAGCTTCCACTCATTACGAGTGTGTTTTCAAAACGTGAAAAAAAAACACTGATATTCCTCGAGTGATTGATGAATGAAAAATCTTCATTGTCCTGCCAGCTGTGTATACCACTCAGGAAGAAAAGCGTAATCTGACGTAGGTTCTAACTCAGTCACGACAATATCTCCACGAGGTTTCTTCTCGAACTTGTAAATAGTTTCATCATAATCCTTTTTCACAGTAACTTTCACGAAATTCAAGAATTCGTTGCCAAAATTCATGCAAACTGTAGGACTCCAATGATTCTAGAAAAAAAAAAAAAGTTTAATGAAGCTTTTAGATTAAAAAAAAATGATCAAATAAGAGAGACGGGGGCAAAATGGACCTGTGAGTAGAAATGACTCGGGATTTTTTTTGAGAGTGAATGACTCTTCAAAAAAATCTGGAAAAAATCACCAAAAATCTCCACATATTGGAGCATATTCTCAAAAATTTTCAGATTTTTCCACCAACTCCTTCCCTCCGAAAAAAATTCACGAATCATGTTACCCTGGAGGTCCATTTTGCCCCACTCTCGCATTTAAGAGTCTTGATGTACAAATACCTCGAATTTTCCAGGCAAATCAGAGACTTTTTTTGTCTCCAAACGTCGAACAATTCCCTCCTCAATAGATCTCAAGCCACAAACGATATTTTCAATTCCAACGAGATAACTCTGAGTCCACCAAGCAAGAGATGAAAATTTGTTCCAATTGTATTTTCTTTGTCCAGTTGGGGCACCATCCCAAGTTTTTAATTCCACAAATTTCAATTCATCCAATGGTAAAGGATCCTCAACTTTTTCATCAGAATAGAGCGCGTCTAGTTTTGCTGCATAAACTAGATTATGATCATTGAGACAGCTTTGAAAGACACCACAGAATTTCTCGGATTCATTTACTGCTTTTGATGTATCTGGAGCTTGACCCGGAGCCCCTAAAATATAGAGAAAAAAAAGATTATAACAAAATAAGTCGATAATAGTATTGCTTTTCAACTGATATAGCTTTTTCTGCTAATACTTTAGCAATATGCTTCCGAATAAAAGTGATACAACTTTTTTAAAACCATCATCGAAATATCAAATTTCGAAAAATTCATTAAAACGACAATGAGTCGATAACTAATCATGCAAATAAGCTCAAAATTGACATGCTTCTAACTGATACAACTCTCGAGATATAGGAGTATGAATAACATCAGTTGAATAGTCTCCAGAAATTCCATTAAAAACATTTCGAAAAATGGACATATCTCAAAAAGTAACGATCGGATGCTCTTCAAATGAAGCTTGAAAAATAGAGTTCGTCGAGAGGAAGTTTTCCACAAAATATGAAATTTTTCTATAAAACTGTTTTGCTGTAATTGAGACTTTTATGTACATACAGACATACACACACTCACAGACATGTGCTAAAAATATCATTTTCTCTCTATTTAGATCATTTCAAGTATCTTCTATTAAAAAAATTACAATCGAAAATTCTGATGATTACATTCGGAAGCAAAAAGAAAGAATTTTACGGTTGATTAGAAAATTTTCATAAGATACCAGTCAACATATACTGCTTGAACTTAAATCCCCATGTCCATTTTTCTTTGAAGTCTTGGCTTCCATTCTCTCTTCTCACTTTTTCTTGTTCAGTATCAAATGGGCAAAAGTAAATTGTACCCTTGAATTTAACAGCACAAATGATCCATCCAAATGCATGGATGTAGGGTGTCTTGATTATCCTTGCGAGTATGCCACGATAAAAGATAAAATCCGGTTGCAACCTGAAAAAAGAAAACGGATCAAAGATAAATAAAAATGAATTTTTGCCTCTGAATTATCTTTTATAATGTTTTTTTTTCAATATCTTCATTTCCCGTAATTTTCTAAATATCCCATTGAAACAAAGCCTGAATTTTATGCTAAATCCACACTTTAAAAAGGATTATTTGGTTGAGATACCACAGAATCCATGAATTCATACGTAAAGTGATAATGATTGATTCAAGAAAAAAAATGAAAATTCGTTGAAAAATTTGAACATACTGCATTTGCGAATTTAGAAGATTTAAAAAAGTGAAAAATTATGAATTGTTTCTCTTTAATTACTATCACTAAATCTATGATACTGGAAATAGCAAACATCTGACAATTTCTATTCATTTTACTTTTAACAGATAAATTATTTTTAAAGAAAGAAAAATATGCGCACATAGTCATTTCAAAAATCTGTAAGTGCGCATTTCTTTAATAATAATTTATTTCTTCAAAAAAATGCACAAAATTGTCAGATGCCTGCTAATTTCATTATCATCCAAATCTGTATTACAATTCCGAGAATCGAATTTCGCATAACTAGAACCAACAACTTTCACTCATGTCCACTATCTCATCTTCATTCTTGAAATTGATCAAATTTATTGTCAGAACAAAAAAATCGTATATTTTTAAAGTTCCACACTCCGGAAAACTCTCTCAGTATTATTACCATTTGTCACTCTCAGAATCATCCAAAATTTTTTCATAATTCTTCTGAATCCATCTTAGGATATGATCACATTTCTCATCATCCAGACTATCCGAGTCTCTCTCAAATATTGATGAGCCCACCTTCAAATCATACTCAACGTTTGCCTGTTTGAATGGCGTGTAATAACGCAATTGCGATGAATCCCAATGAATTTGTTTATTTCGATCGAGACTCCAATAGCCAATGATTTTTGGTGCTTTGAGTATTGCAGAATCACTTTTGTGATTCAAATGAACAGAAAAACTCTTTTCTTGGCTGATTGGCATCTTTTCACGTCTCTACGACATCCACGAAAGAATTGTGCAGTAAATATCTTTAGACAAATGTCGAATAGAACGTATAATTATTTATTAACAATATTTTAGAAGACTGAAAAATATTAATACTCAAATACTAGATAAACTACTTTAGCAATTAAAGACAATGATATAAAAGTAATAGCGATGGACCAAACGAAGTCTTTCGAGATCAAAGTCTCCAAGAGGACTGCCCTCGTCTTCCTCGTTGTTGGGCCAGTCCACCACGAGCATAGTCGTTCCTTTGTCCGATCGTATCCCAATTGTTTACAATTGGGATAAACAATCTCGACGCCTGTGACGCAATTTTTTTCTGGCAATCCATGACTAATGTGGCGCAGGCCCTGGCCACTTGAGAAATGTCATACACCGAACATAAGCATCTCGAAAAAATTGCCTTTCTCAGAAAATCCCTTCACAATTGCGTTTCTTATACGTTCAATAGATTGATTGAAGCTGCGTTTGAGAAAATGCGTTTTACAATGGGATTGAAATTAATTTTTAGTTTCCTCAAATTGTTGCGCAAAACTCATTTGCAGGAATTTTCCGAATTATTATCATCGAAGAGACTTTTCGTTGGGAAAAAGGAGAACATATCTGTGAGAAAATGTAGAATTATGTATCTATATTGGCTGCATCCGTCTTGAATGCTTACGCACTTTTAGCACGTATATATAGATATACATTACATGTAAAATGCTATAGGATGTGGTGCTTACAGCACTCAAAGCGTCCAAGAAGAAGAATGCAGCAATTATATCGCCACCTTAGAAACAAAGGGGCGTAAGTGCTATGCTTATACACAGCACTTATGCCCCTTTAACACTAAGGCGACGATATATGCGCGTAGATTGGGGAACCCCCGATATCTCGCTCTCCGATGAGTCACGTTATTGGCTGAAATATCGGCGGCGATGGAATTTGAATTATGGAAGGAAATTTAGAGCGAAAGGATAAATCTATGGAAAAAGTGATGGAATATTTCTCCCAATTTTTTTTTTTTTTCTTCTATGCTTCTAAGTAATATTTAATTAATATTTGAAATAGAAAATTTTCGTTAAAAAAATATCTATTTTAATTAGTTTTTCTTTAATTTCTCAATTCTTCTCTGATTTTTCCATAAAGACCGTCACTGAGAAAACAATCCTGTTTTTATCTTGCCTCATCAATTTACTGGTAAATTAGATTTGAAAAATATGAAAAATATCAACTGAAGCATTGAAACATAGATAATATGAGAGGATGGATGAAAACTTGAAAAGTAAAAATATCGTCATCGATATTATTTTCTTCGAAGCAATAATACCATGATACGTATTATTTATCAACTCCAGAAGTATTCAGATTCTCTTTATAATTCTCCTCAATTTATTTGGAAATATGATCGTTAGAGAAGATATCTATATTAATTTTTTTAAATTTTAATTTGCATTTATTTGAGGATATTAACAATTTGTTAATCCTTTGTAAATCAGAGAAGCTATAAATTGATAGATAATTTATGCATAAAGCAAAGGTGATAGAAATTCTTCATGCAATATAAAATAATTTCGAACGAGCACATTCATTCTTGCGACAGCTTTATATACCAATCGGGAAGAAAAGCATATTCTGACGCTGATGCCAATTCAGTGACAACGATATTTCCATACATCTTCCTCTCGAACTTGTAAATAGTCTTATCATAGTCGTTCTTTACAGTATCCTTTACGAAATTCAGAAACTCATCACCAAAGTTCATGCAAATAGCAGCATTCCAAAATTCCTTAAAATCAGAAAAAATATCATCAAAAATCAATCAACAGAAATTTTAGCTTTTCTAACTATTCTAAATACCTTCGAAATTTCTTGTAAATGAGAAACATTTTGCTTCTCCAAACGTCGTACAACTCCTTCATTGAAATTCTTCAATCCATAAATAATGTTTTCGACTCCAGTGAAATAAGACTGTGCCCAAAAATCGAGAGATTTATGTTTATTCCAATACAACTCTTGTTTCGGAGTCATGGGATGATGACAAGTCTTCAAGTCTATGAACTTTAATTTATCCAATGGCAAAGGATCTGTTAATTTTTCATCAGAACAGAGCCCATCCACTCTTGATCCATAAAGTAAATGATGATTATTCAAACGACTTCGATAAACTCCATAAAATTCCTCAGATTCGTTAATTGCTTTCGATAAATCTGGCTTCCCATTCGGATTCTCTGAAATGTGAGAAATCAATTGGAATGGAAAAAATCATGTAAAGATTACTATTTTAATAATATACCAGTCAGCATGTATTGTTTAAATTGAAATGCCCAGATCAATTTTTTTCGACGTTCTTCAGTAAAGTTCTCATTATTCGATTTCATTTCTTCAGTATCAAATGGGCATAGGTAAATCGTGCCTTTCAATTTGACAGCACAGATTATCCATCCAAATATAGGTGTATAGGGTGATTTGAGAATTCGTGAGAGTACACGACGATGTAAAATAAAATCTGGCTGAAGCCTGTTGAAAATAAAAAGAAAATTAGAAGAATGATTGAAGTTAATAATTAAAGTGATAAAGACAAGTCGAATCAATTACTTTTTATTCAAATTTATGTTTATTCGCTAGATTTTGGGATATTTATGGAAAATTGATTTCAAATAAAATCTATTTCTCTACCACTTCACGAAATTCATCTCATTAACGTGAGTTTTTGTAAAAAAAAAAAAAAAAACACTATTTTATTACCACTTTTCACTCTCCGTGTTGTCCAAAAGGATATTATAATTCCGCTGAATCCATCTGAGCATGTGTTCACATTTTTCATCATCCTCAAAATATTCTTTTTTCTTAAATTTCGTTACGCCCACTTTCAAATCATACTCAACATCTGCCTTCTCGAAAGGTGTATAATAGCGCAATTGCGATGAGTCCCAATGGATTTGTCTAGATCCATCGATGCTCCAGTAGCCAACGATTTTTGGTTTCTTAAATAATGGAAAAATGGTGCTATAGTCTTTGTGCACGAGGAAATTTCCATTTCTATTGTATATAGTGGACTGCATCTTTCACCTGCACTATGAATACTACGATAGAAACTCACATATCTTCGGCTTTTAAAGGATTAGAAGTGCTTAGTCATTTTATGGATAGGATAATTAAGAAAATTGAAGTGATCGTCATCGGTTCACTACAGGAGTCATTGAAATCATGAATTGTATATCATGATTAATTATTTAGAAATAGAAAAATGAAATTCATAAGGATTTATGTAAAAATGGTGCAATTCATGTGATTCTCAGTAAAAAAAAAAAACTATGTCATCCTTTCTGGAGGAGAGAATCCAAAACTCATATTGCGTAGGAAATTCGAATTTTGTTCATGATGAAACGTTCATTAGTCGGGGAATCCCCTACTTACGTCGCTGCTTATATATGTTGAAACCAACGCCCAAAGGTGATGAATAATAGGGAGAAAAATAGAAACTCAGATTTCTGTTTAAAAAAAACATGGTCAAGTATATATTCCTGAAAATTCCTCTCTTTGAAAAAAAAATGGAACAATTTAAAGTAGCCGGAAACAAAAGAAATAATCGGTTGGTACTGAGAAATGTCAAATTCTTTTGATAAGGAAGTGAAGGTGGATTTCCACTCTCCGTTGGTGCGAACGACCCGTCATTTGAGTTGGGAAGAAATTTTTTTTAAAAATGGCAAAGAGAGAAAAAATGCATTTTAATACCATTATATTTAATCACATTAAATCATTATATTTAATATCATTTTAAACAAGTGGATAATAGTATTGCTTCCCAACTGATATAGCTTTTTCTGCTGATACTTTAGCAATATGCTTCCGAATGGAAGTGATACAACTTTTTTCGAACCATCATCAAAATATAAAATTTTGAAAAATTCAGTGAAACGCCAATAACTCGAGAACTAATCATGAAAATAAGCTCAAAATTGACAGGCATCTAACTGATACAACTCTCGAGATAATATATGAGTATTAATAACATCGGTTGAATAGTTTCCAGAAATTCAATTAAAAACTGATTTTCGAAAAAAGGACATATCTCAAAAAGTACTGATTGGATTTTCTTCAAATAAAGCTTGAAAAATAGAGCTCGTCGAGAGGAAGTTTTCCACAAAAAAAGAAATTTTTCTACAAAACTGTTTTGCTATAATTGAAACTTTTATGCACACACAGAGATACACACACACATAGGCATGCGCTAAAGAAAATTATTTTCGTTCTATTTAGATCATTTTAAGTATCTTCTATTAAAAAGTTACAATCGAAAATTCTGATGATTACATAGCTTCCATTCAGAAGCAAAAAATATGAAAAAGAAAGAAATTGTAAAAATTGTCATTTAATAAGTCTTGACGAAATGATTGAAATAAATAAAAATATATCTAATAAGGTTGAAATGAATAATTTGAATTTGAATTTTGAAGATTCAAAATAATCAATGAAAACTAAATTTGAAAAAAAAAGTCAGAGGATGTCCGGATTTCTCCATAAATATTGCTCTGGACGTTCCCCGATTTGACTTCTCTTTTCGGAAATAATTTTCATTCATTATTTCGCATTTTTTTTCAAATTTTTTATTCCATTCTTTTTGTTGGGGATTATTAAATGTCAATTTCTACATTTTTTTTTATTTTAAGGATTTTTCACATTCTTTTTATCCTAATATAGAATATGATTTATCTTTTCCATCAACTTTTCTCAATGAAAAATTCATTCATTTCGTTTTTATTGCGTTTTTTTAAGAGAATTTAGATTGAAATCAAAATTCATGAGAATTGCAAAGGAAGAGAGTCAATGAAAATTCTTCTCAATTCTAGATCTAAAGAATTAAAGATACACTGTATATGAAAAATGAGTGAAATTATTTTATTCATTTTTTTCTTTTCCATTCAATTGGTTGAATACATAGTCAATTCCTAAAATCTGTGACTCATCATAAATTAAAGAGAAATTGCAGACAATCATTACCTCATTGGCAATGATATAATAAAAGCAATTAATATCAATTATTTTACTCAATATAAATTCAGGGTGGGAAAGTAAAAAATGACTCTTTAATAGCAAAAAAACATAGTGATGAAAAAATAATTCAATTTCAATTTGAAGTTCATTTTCGAAAAAAATTGGGAAATATAGGAGGAATAGACAAATTTTAGTGAATATTTTTTACAGAACAAAGTAACGGAAACAAAATGTTTTAATGAAAAACTGGATATCTCCATATATTTTTAGATATTTCGAAAAAATTACTGAAATAATACGATTATTTGAGTGAATAAATTCATTTCTTTGACAGGTTTATGTACCAATCAGGGAGGAAGGCATATTTCGATGTTGGTTCCTCTTCAGTGACAACAATGTCACCGAAACTTTTCCTCTCAAACTTGTAAATCGTCTTATTATAATCATTCTTCACAATATTCTTGATGAACTTCAAAAATTCGTCACCAAAATTCATGCAGATTGCCGCATTCCAATAGCCCTGGAAATTCGGATGAATCGGATAAAGAGAAAAGAACGAAGAGAAATTCAGTAGCGAAGGAGGGAGTCAAGACGAATTGCTTTTCCTAAGAATAAAATTATTTACAATATCTCGGAAATTAAGCAAGATAGCACGATTTTGTCTTGAGCATTTCTTGCAGAAAATTTCACGGGCTACATAAAAATATTAAGAAATGATCACGCTATCTGACTTAGTTTCGGGATATTCTCAAAAAAAAATTTGAAGAAAAAACCGACTCATTCTGTTCTACCTTCTCGCTACTGAATGATTATGAAATGTATAAATTTAAACATAAACCTCTGAATCTCTCTGCAAATCAGAAACACGCAGTTTCTCCAAACGCCGAACAATTCCATCCTCCCAATCTCTCTCGCCATAAATAATATCCTCAACTCCAATGAGATAATTCTGAGCCCACCAACAAAGAGAAGTATTTTTTTTCCATTTCTTCATTTGATCCCCTTGAAGAGGATCGCGTGTCTTCAATTCCACCAATTCCAATTCATTTAGTGGTAAAGGATCCTCGAGTTTTTTGGCAGAACAAATTCCAACTACTTTTGCTGCATAAACTAGTCTATGGTCATTGAGATAGTTTTGATAAACAGAACAGAATTCTTCTGACTCTTTCACGGCCTTTGATGTATCTGGGAGTTTGCCGGGAGCATCTAAAATCAGAGAAAAATGTTATTTTAAAAAACAGCCCCTCGCTTCAGAGATATTTGCAAAGGAATCAAAAAAAAAAAAAATTGGAATATTCTCCCTCATCAGTATGCTACTAAATTTATTGCATTATCCTATTCTACCATAACTTCTTCGATGACTTGATTAATCAAAATTTTTACAACATACCCGTTAACATATACTGCTGGAATTTTAATCCCCATGACCATTTTTCCCTGCTTTTCTCCGCTTCATTTGCTTTCCAATATTGAACGTGATCATTATCATATTGGCATAAGTAGATTGTGCCCTTAAATTTGACAGCACAAATTATCCATCCTATGTGAAGCATGTATGGAGCCCTGATTATCTTCGCCAGCGCGCTACGGTAAAGAATGAAATCCGCCTGCAGCCTATGTTGTACATTAAATACATTTTATGCAAAGAGGAATCATAGTATATTGATATTATTTCATGTAATTGAGTCAATAGAGAAGTTCTGAGGCGGTTTGATTCTCTCATGCAGATGTACTCATCCCCATCACAGCTTCCAGCAACGTGGGAAGCCTGGGGCTAACTCTTTATTCCTCACCTGAGGTGTACAGAATACTTGAAAATGTCATTCAGCGATTCTTCAACTAACTTTATCGTTGATAAAGACAATAATTCTTAGATGCCTATTATCCCTCAAACTTCCAACTATTTCATAATATCCTTTTTTCATTCTTTTTTGGGTACAATTTCCTCTACGAATAATTTATTTTACGGAGAGGAAATGGTATTAGATTTTTTTTGTTAAGGGGGGGGGGGGGGGGGTGGGGTAAGGGTTTATGCGTGGAGAAAAAAACACTTTTTTTACGATTTTTTTTTAGACGTATAGATTAAGCAAATTTATTGAAACCTTTTGAACATTATTAAGCATGGATTGAACAACATTGAGTAATTTTTTTATGCAAAAATATTCACTAACAACGGAGCTTTTCTAAGAACGTTTCTTTGAAATAGACGATTTGCGGTGATCACTGTATCTCAGCTGGAAATTATCAGAAATAAAAATCCATTGAAATTTAGTCCAAGTATCATTAAATCCTCCCCCCAACGTTTTCTGATTATTTTTTTTTTTTACATTAAAGGGGTTTTCTACCAAAATTGTGCCACAAAATAGCGCAATTTTTCGTAAAAAATAGCAGTTTTTACTTTAAATGACCACCAAAAATTGAAAAATGAAAAAAAAAATAATCAGAGAACGTTGGGGGGAGGATTTGATGATACTTTGACTAAATTTCAATGGATTTTTATTTCTGATAATTTTTAGCTGAGATACAGTGATCACCGCAAATCGTCTATTTCAATAGACGTTCTCAGAAATGCTCCGTCACCAGCTTGTTTGTGGATATTTTCGTATAAAAAAATTACTTCATGTTGTTGAATCCATACTCAATAATGTTCAAAAGGTTTCAATAAAAATGCTCAATCCATACGTCTAAAAAAAATTCGTAAAAAAAGCGTTTTTTTCCACGCGTAAACCCTTACCCCCCCCCCCCCCTTAACGAAACTATTAGAAATTCCAGCTATTATTAGCATTAAACTTTCCAGAATCATGGGGCTGATTACGTTCACTTCTTTTTACTCTCAGTTTCCTGGGAATATCTTCCAATTTAAGGGGAACCCACGGTGAATTTCAAAAATCTCTGTTTCATGGAGGGATCCATGGAGTGTCATTTGGCACACGATGGGATATATCAAGAAACCTCAAAAATGTGGAACACAATTCATTTTGCCCCGTATTTCGAGATAAAACATCATTATTCGGATTTATTTTAATAATTCCTCATGGACCATAATTTTGCTTCGAATCAGATTTTTTTTCTTTTCAAATATTTGTTAGCCGTCCGAGGATAAAGTTGGGTATCCGTTTCATATTACAAATTATACATCACTGAAAAATGAATTTTTTCAAATCAAAAAATAAAAAAAATTCCAATAAAAAAATAAGTGAATTCAAAAAATTCATTTTCTCGTGATCTATGATCACTTGTAATATAAAAAAGATACCCAATTTTATCCTCGAGAGAATAACAGATATCCTAAAAAGAAAATAATCTCAATTGGATCAAAATGGGGGTCCATGGGGCATTATTTAAATGAGCCCGAATAATGACGTTTTATCTTGAAATATGGGGCAAAATGGATTGTGTCCAACATTTTTTAGGTTTCTTGACATGTCCCATCATGTGCCAAAGGTCACTCGATGGATTTCTGCATCAGCCAAAGACAAAAATTTCTATATCTCTTTTAGATTTAAAAATATTTTCAAAAAACTGAAGCCAGAGTCAAATTACACAAAATCGTTTAATTATTTCACTCACTATTACCATTTTTCACTATTAGAATTATCCAAAATCTTTTCGTAGTTCTTCTCAATCCATCTCAGAATATACTCAGACTTTTCGCTGTCTAGAAAATCTGCTTTCATCTCAAATATTGATGAGCCCTCTTTCAAATCATACTCAACATTTGGCTGCTTGAATGGCACATAATAACGGAGTTGTGATGAATCCCAATGGACTTTTCTATCCTGATCTAAGCTCCAGTATCCAATGATTTTCGGTTTACCGAATGACGGAAAATTTTTACTTTGCTTGTTATGTACAGGAAAAATTGCACCTCGTTTCGATATCATCTTTGGGAATTTTTCACCTGTTTGACGTTTAAAGAATACGCGTCACTTTAAAAATCGAGTTTTTCTAAGTTTTGAAATATTTAACAAACCGCGATAACTTTTAGTAGATAAATTACACAGAGTGAGCAATTAGAATTGATGGAAATATATTGAAGCTACTTCGATGATTTTTGTTGAAATGGAGAATGAATGTCACAGAGTCTTGATATGAGAGTGGAAGTAGACGGAGGTAATTGTCTCAAATCCACCGCAATTATCGTAACATGCAATTGGTTTTAACGCTTTTTCACGTATGTCCAAATTATCTCCATGAGACACAGTCAAAATAAGGGTTAGTCACCATACGATAAGCATCGTACCGTTACAATGAATCCATATCAGCGTACGATGTACTATCATATAATATTATCGCGTGCAAATATACGATAATTCGGAGTATCGGAAAAAGTCAAATGTATCCAAAAGCAAAAACGTGTATCCAAATATACTGATAAAACAATTAGAGATTTATATGAGAATGCAGAAGACTTAGATACCCACGATGATGATATTGTGATACCAAATAATTTCTAACTCATTTTCTGATAATTTCATTAGACACAAATGCATATCGATTGATTTTATGATTAGTCATTAATCATCAAATTTAGTTAATTTATAGAGTATACTTATGGCGTATCGAAGTCTCTAGTAGATAAGAAAATATACGCACTAAATCGTGATCCCACAATGCGAACGGTTAGGTAGAGTTCACTGTATAAATGTGCATAGATTGGAGAGCTCGTGGCTTCAAATAGGAAGAGTAAATTAATCGGGAACTTTTTCTTTTTTATGGCTCTGATCGTTTGACCATCCGGCCGAATTAATCGAGAACGAATGGAATGATTTTTCTAATTTTCTTCTTTTTGTTTCTCCTCTTCCAAATAATATTCAATTGTTATTCGTAATTCACATTTACAATTGAAAAAATGGAGATAATTATCAACGCTTGAATCAAATTTCAATGAAATAATCTTATCTTATTTTGATCTGCCAATATTTCAATTAATAATTGAGCAATAAAGGAGGAAAAAGATGAATTGATTTTTTTTTAACTGAAGTTTATTTGAGAATATCAACAATTTGTATTCCTCTGTAAATCAGAAAAGTTATAAATTGAGATGAAAAATTTTTCATGTACTATAAAATGCTTTTAAAAACACAGAAAAATATAAAAATTGTTCAAATATCGATCGGATAGCACATTGATTTTTCTCTATAGCTGTTTATCTATTATTCAAGAGTGAAGAAATATGTTTATGAAAAATATGATTCGAAATAAAATATTATTTTGAAGTTTCGAAAGATAAGAGGGATATGCAAATTCTGGTAAATGTCCTGTGGAGAGGTAAAATGACTGAAAAAAAATTATTTTCATCATGAATACCGTGTTTCCATACATTTTCAGATATTTCTATGCAATTACTAAAATAATACAATGATTCAAATGAATAAATTCATTTCTTTGACAGTTTTATGTACCAATCAGGGAGAAAGGCATATTTCGATGTTGGTTCCTCTTCAGTGACAACAATTCCACCGAAACTTTTCCTCTCAAACTTGTAAATTATCTTATCATAATCATTCTTCGCAGTATTTTTGATGAACTTGAGAAATTCGTCACCAAAATTCATGCATATTGCTGCATTCCAATGGCCCTGAAAATTCGTATAAAGTAGATAAAGGGTAAAGAACAAAAAGAAATTCAGTAGCAAAGGAAGGAGTCAGGACGAGTCGATTTTCATGAGACCCAAATTTTTCACAATATCTCGGAAATTAGGAAGGATAGCACGATTGTTTGTTGAGCTTTTTTTGCAGAGAATTTCACGGGCTACCCCAAAATTTTAAGAAATGATCACACTATCTCACTTAGTTTCCGGAATATTCTCAAAAAAAAATTAGAAGAAACAATCGACTTATCCTCTTCTACCTCTTCGCTACTGAATTATAATGAAATGCATAGATTTAAATATAAACCTCTGAATCTCTCTGCAAATCAGAAATACGCAGTTTCTCCAAACGTCGAACTATTCCATCTTTCCAATCTCTTTCGCCATAAATAATATCCTCGACTCCAATAAGATAATTCTGAGCCCATCGGTGGAGAGGGGAAATTTTTTTCCATCTAGTTACTTTGTACTTCTGAAAAGGAAGGCGTGTTCTCAAGTCCACAAACTTTAATTCATCCAGAGGTAAAGGATCCTTCAGCTTTTTTTCCGAGCAAAGTCCATTTACTCTTGCTGCATAAACTAGATTATGGTCATTGAGATGGCTCTGATAAACACAACAGAATTCTTCTGAGCTGTTCGTTGCCTTTGATGTATCTGGAGGCTTGCCTGGAGCATCTGGAATTAGAGAGAGATGGCATATTAAAAAATTGTGATTGCAATCATGGAAATGCCTTCATAAAAAAGTATCATAATCATTTTTTTTAAATCTTCTTGCTTTAGATATATTTGCAAAAGAATCTTGAACAATTTTTTTAAAAATATCTCCTCCTATCAGAACATCACTGAATTTATTGCATTATTCTATTTTACCATAATTTCTTCAATGACTTTTTTAATCAAAATTTTTTACAACATACTCGTTAACATATACTGTTGGAATTTAAATTCCCACGACCATCTTTCCTCGCTTTTCTTTGCACCATTCGCTTTCCAATGTTTAACGTGATCATTATCATATTGGCATAAGTAGATTGTGCCCTTAAATTTGGCAGCACAAATTATCCATCCTATGCCAAGTGTGTAGGGAGCTCTGATGATTTTCGACAACGCACTACGGTAAAGAATGAAATCCGCCTGCAGCCTGCGTCATACATTAAATACATTTCATTTAAAGGGGAATCGTAGTGTAGTCTGAGAGTCAAAACGGCTTAAGTTTTATGCTTATGCATAGCACTTACGCCTCTTTGTTTCTACGACGATAATATTTCATGTAATTCAGTCAATAGAGGAGTTATAAAGCGGTTTGAGCCAATAGAGAAGTTCTGAAGCGGCCATTCAGTGATTTTATAACTCACGTCATTGTTTATCGATAGAGACAATAATTTTTAGATGCTTATTATCCCTCAAACTTCCAACTATTTTATAATATTTTTGTTTCATTCGTCTTCGATGTAATTTGTTCAACGAATCATTTACTTTACGAAGAGAGAGCTTTCTGATAGAAAGAAAAACAATTTTTTTCATGAAATTATTAGAAATTTCAGAGATAATAAAATCTTCTGTTACCCATTTTTTTTGCGCCAAATCTGATCTCCCCACAAAAAGTTCTATATTCCTCTTAGTTTTCAAAATATCCCCAAGGAAAGTTTCCTTCCGGAAGCAAAACAGAAGCCAGAGTTAAATGACATTAAATCGTTTCATGACTTCACTTACTATTACCATTTTTCACTCGTAGAATTATCCAGAATCTTTTCATAGTTTCTCTCAATCCATCTTAGAATATGCTCAGACTTTTCGCTATCAAAAAAATCTGGTTTCGTCTCAAATATTGATGATCCTTCTTTCAAATCGTACTCAACATTTGACTGCTTGAAAGGCGTGTAATAAAGAAGCTGTGATGAATCCCAATGGAGCTTTCTATTCCGATCCAGGCTCCAGTATCCAATGATTTTTGGTTTATCGATTGACGGAAATATTGTACTTTGCTGCTTATGCACAGGAAAAATTGCGTCTCGTTTCGGTAGCATCTTCGGAATTTTTCCTCCGTTCTGCATTTAAAAAATACACGTCTCTTTAGAAATCAAATTTTTCCAAATTTTCAAATATATAGAACAAATTGCGAACTTTCTAGTATGAAAATTACACAAAGTCAGCAACTCGAATTACTGGAGATATATTAAGACTATGTTGATCACATTTGTTAAGAAAACAATGAATGCCACAGAGCTCTGATGTGAGAATGGAAGTATAAACTGAAATGATTGTCTCAATTCGGCCGTGATTATCTTAATATACAATTGATTTCTACGATTTCTCACGTATGTTTGGATTATTTCCATGAGACAAATTCCACATCAGGATGAGTAAACATACAATAACTTCATATTAGCGTATGATGCACGATCATATAATATCAGCGTGCAAAAATACGACAATTTTGAGTATTGGAAGGAATCGAATGTATTTAAAAAAAAACTTGTATCCGAATGTACACATAAGATAATTAGAGATTTATATCTGAATGGAGAAGACTTAGATGATGATATTGTGATGAAAAATAATTTTCAAATAATTTCTAACTTATTTTTTAAATATTCCTTTACACATCCCCCAGTCAAACAGTGATTCTTTATGAAAGAAATGCATATCGGTTGAATGCATGATTAATCATTAATCATTTCATTTTTTTATTTTAGAGAGTATACTCACTGAAGTCACGAATAGATAAGAAAATATAGATACACTGAGAAAAAAAATTCTGGTCCCAAGAGTAAATATGAAAAGTTTGCTCAAAAAAGTATTGATCATCGATATCTATATCTATAGAAGATTGTGTACAGAATCGAGACCCTGTAACGTGTTTAGTTTGACAGAGTCCACTGTATATGCTGTGCATATAGATTCAGGACCTTACGATTTCACTTGCGATTTTCTTCTTTCTGTTCCTCTTCCTTGAAATGATATTCAATAAATGTTCGCAATTTCAAAATTGCAATTCAAAAATTGAGATAATTATCGACGCTTGAAGTAAATCCCAATAAAATGATTTACCAATATTTCAATTAAAAATAGAGCAATAAAGGAGAAAAGAGATGAAGTGATTTTTTCTTAGTCTGACGTTTATTTTAGTATGTTTACAAATTGTAATTTCTCTATGAATCAGGAAAGTTATAAATTGGAGTGGAAAATTTTTCATGTAATATGAAATACTTTTGAAAAAAGACAGAAAAGTATAAAAAAATGTTCAAATATTAATCGGAAAGCCCACTTATTTTTCCGACAGTTGTATGTACCAATCCGGAAGGAAAGCATATTCTGAAGTTGGTTCTAACTCAGTTACAACAATATCTCCATACAGTTTCCTCTCGAACTTGTAAATATTCTCATCATAGTCGTTCTTCACAGTGTCCTTTATGAAATTCAGAAATTCATCGCCAAAGTTCATGCAAATGGCAGCATTCCAAAATTCCTTAAAATTAGAATAAATGCCATCAAAAATCAATCAATAGAAATTCTAGCTCTTCTAACTATTCCAAATACCTTTGAAATTTCTTGTAAATCAGAAACATTTTGCTTCTCCAAACGTCGTACAACTCCTTCATCAAAATCCCTCAATCCATAAATAATGTCCTCGACTCCATTGAGATAACAGGGTGCCCAAAAATCGAGAGATTTGTATCTATTCCAACTCAACTCTTGTCTCGGAGTCATGAGATAATGACGAGTCTTCAATTCCATGAACTTTAATTCATCTAACGGCAAAGGATCTGTTAATTTTTCATCAGAACAGATTGCATCTATTTCCGCTGCATAAAGGAGATGATGATTATTCAAACGACTTTGATAAACCCCACAAAATTCCTCAGTTTCGTTAATTGCTTTTGATAAATCTGGCTTCCCATTCGGATTCTCTGAAATGCGAGAAATTCATTGGAATAAGGAAAAAATGATGACAGATTTGTATTTTAATAACATACCAGTCAACATGTACTGTTTGAATTTATGTGGCCACGGCCATTTTTCTTTTAATTCGTCAGTGAGATTTCTTCTCTTAAATTTCTCTTTTTCAGTATCAAACTGGCATAGGTAGATTGTACCTTTCCATTTGGTAGCACAAATTATCCATTCGTCTGCAGGCATATAAGGTGATTTGACAATTTCTGTAAGTGTACGGCGATGTAGAATAAAATCTGGCTTCAGCCTGTTGAAAAAAGAAGGAAGAATGATTAAAATTGAAAATCAAAATAATATTTCAACCCCCATTGGTTTTCAAGGAAATCTATGTTTTCCTGATAAATTTCGAATAATTTACAGGAAGCTTACTCCAAACGAAATGGATTCTTGTATCATTTTGCGATATTTGTCATCCACATGAGTTTTTGAAATTAAATAACTTTGTTATTACCACTTTTCGCTCTTCGAGTTGTTCAAAAGGATATGATAATTTCTCTGGATCCATCTCAACATGTGTTCACATTTTTCATCATCCAAACAATCTGGTTTCTTCACAAATTTTGCTGAATCTTGTTTCAAATCATACTCAACATTTGCTTGCTTGAATGGTGTGTAATAACGTAGTCCCGATGAATCCCAATGAATCTTCCTAGATTCATCGAGGCTCCAGTAACCAATGATTTGTGGTTTATCGAATATTGGAAAATCGGTGCTGAGATTTTTATGGACCGAAAAGAAATTTTTTCGATTGATTTGCATCTTTCTGCGAAATCAACGGTATAGTCGCGTATTTTATTCCTAATAGTCTAGAAAAAAATGTGATTCAAGAAATAACACTTAGTTCTATATTTTTTTCTTCAGAAAATTGTTCTTTAGAGAACACTTGTACGGCACGTTTGGAAGGTACGTCTTCCCTCTAGCAAATTCTAGTCAAAACTAAAAAACTGCGGAAACGGAAATAAGGGCTCCGTTATTCATTACGCACTTATCACGACAATAAAAACGAAATTAGGATCGATCGAACATAGCGTTCTCAGTATATATAGTAGATTACTTTTAGGACTTTACATATTCATAAATATAAAGAAAAAAAAACAAGATAGATATAATTTACGACCGATTCATATTGGACGCTGCTCAATGAATGCATGAATCCAGAATCAGCTAAAGAGACTCACAAATGAAGTCGTCATCTGCGAGAGCACGATAGCACAAATATTCAGAAATGAGATATCATTAAACATAGATAATGAAGTGAAATTAATCGGCAGAATTCCCTTAAATTATTATCTGAGTGAATTTTTGTCAGACGAAGTAGGCGTATATCTCTGAAAGAGAATCCCCCGAAATTGTCATTTAATTAGAAATTCGAATGATTGAGGAATAACAAAGTAAGAGAATTGCAATTTCATCATTTTAGTTTTCGATTTACATTAAATTGGAAAAATCAGGGATCAATTATTACTCAGAGAAATTTGAATTGAATAATAATTTTATTGATAGAGATTGAATGAATAGCGTATTTCTTTTTGGGAGATAAAATTCTTCAAGAAAAAGGGGAGGAGATAATTTAGCAATGAAGTAGTAGAGGAGATAAGTTGTCAAAGCTCCTTGCAAATTCAATCTGAACTTCATGGACTACAAAAGCTTCATTGTTTCAAAGATATTCATGAAAAAACTGTAAATTTAGTTATTGAAACTCATCCTCCTTCATTACTTCGCTATTAAAATGATTATTTGTAAGAATACATTCATTTTTTCGATAGTTCCATGTACCAATTAGGGAGAAAAATGGATTCTGAAGTTGGTTCCATTTCAGTAGTAGCTATGACCCCACGTGATTCTTCCTCAAATTTGTAAATAGTCGTATCGCAATCCTTTTTCACAGTACTTTTAACAAACTTCAAAAATTCATCAGCAAAGTTCATGCAAATAGCGGCATTCCAAAATTCCTGCAATAAAAAAGAAAAAAAAATTGAAAATATTAAAAAAAAAACAATTGCAAATTTTTGAAGAAATTATTTAATTATTTAGATGAAATAGGTGAAAATTACCTTGAAATTATCTTGCAAATCAGAAACTTTTTTTCTCTCCAAATGTCGTATTACTGTGTCATTCTCATCTATCAAGCCACAAACAATATCTTCAAGTCCAATGATATAATTTTTAGCCCACCAACTGAGAGAACCATATTTACTCCATCGTGTCTCCATTTCCTTATTCTTGGGAGGAAAATAAGCTTTCGTTTCAATAAATTTTGATGCCTCGAGAGGCAAATGATCCTCGAATTTTTCGTCGGAACAGAGTCCATCCACTTCAGCTTCATAAAGAAGATGATGATTATTCAGACAACTTTGATAAACGCAACAAAATTTTCCAGAGGTATTGGTTGTGGTTGATGTATCCGGAACTTTACCTGGAGCCTCTGAAATGGAGAAAAGTGAGTTTTTTTAGTAAATATATGTATATATGTACGCATATTATTGATGGGAATCTCAATAACATACCAGTGAGCATATACTGTTGAAATTTGAACCGAAACCATGTTTTTATCGTACGCCTCAAAGCAATGGTTATCGGAATGTTTTCCTCATCAGCATGGTGAGAGAATAAGTAAATTGTATTTTTCCACTTTGCAGCACAAATTTTCAATTCAACTGTTGGAGTATAAGGTGCTTTTATAATTTTTGCAAGTATGTCACGATGAAAAACAAAATCCACTTGCAACCTGTCAAAGATACGAGGTCTTTTATATTAAGGTAGTATCTAAGCGAACTAGAATACAGTTAAATACTTATTTTTTTGATGCCATATCAAAAATTATATTTTTTTACATTTTTCTGAATTTTTTCATAATTTATGTCCGTGTAGTTTAGGAGATATGAATTGTCAAAGTTACTGAAGATAACATCATTTTAACTAAATAATAGAAGAAAAAAATATTTAATTCACCGTATAGTTATTGAGAAATTTCCATTAGAAGGTAATCGTTACTATTTGCCTCTCTCTCTCTATCTCATGCATTTAATAGGAGATTGGTAGTGTGAAAAAAATTGGAGAAACAAAAAAAAATTATATTCACAAGCTATGACTATGAAGATATGACTTTCGAATAGTTTAATCACTTTTTACGGTAAATTGAAGCACATTTCCCCTAATTATCAGCAATTAATTGGAAGCAAATCTGCAAATTCCCATTTTTTCTGTTTTATCGCCCATACCGTGGGATACTACCTTAAAAAGTATTTACAAGAGAATAAAAGATGAATTTTTCCACTTGTCTCATCTCATCATCTCACTATTGAGTATTAAAAAAAAATAGAAATAAAAGCAGAAGATTGAAATACTGATAAAATGACAAAAAATGATGAAAACTTGCGATTAAATAATAAAATGATATTTACCATTTCTCACTTCCAGAAGTATCCAAAACCTTTTCATAATTCCTCTCAATCCACCTGAGAATATAATCACTTCGTTCACCATCTAGACCCTCTGGTTTTCTCTCGCCTGTAAACGATTCTTTAGTCAAATTGTACTCCACATTTTGCTGTTTGAAAGGCGAGTAATAACGCAATTGTGATGAGTCCCAATGAATCTGTCTCGATTCATCGATGCTCCAATATCCAATTATTTTCGGTTTCTCAAAGAATGGAAGAATAGAACTGTGCTTTTTGTCCACAGGAAAATTCCCATTTTTATTGCGAGTATCGGACTGCATCTTGTAATTGCACTGCGAATGCTATGATAGAAGAACTTATATATCCTTGACTCCTAGAGAGTTAGAAGTGTTGAGTTATTTCATAGATAAGATAGTCTAAAAAAATGAGAGTAATCGTTATCAGTCCACTAAGGGAGTTACTTCTAAGATGATAATAATTTTTTTTACAATTTATTTAATGCATTTGATATCTGCTGATCGATTCTGCTAAGTACATGTATATATAAAATAATAATCCAATATTCACAAACATATTTGAAACTGAAATTCATTAAAATTCCATAAAAATCTTACAAATCGGTATAATTTTGAGTGAAAATAAATATTTTACATTTCTCGAGGAAAATATCCAAAACTTATGTTTCAAACAGAAATTTAATGATTTTTTTATCGAAATAAAACTTATACAAATCGTGGAATCCCACACTTATGTCACCGCTTATATGTTTGAGCCAACGCCTATGAAGCATTCCACGCTATTTCACTCACTTTTCGGGTCATATTTTTTGATTTTTTTCATTTTTGAATATGTTGTTCAATTGGTTATCAAGAGTCATTTCCAAGATTTAAAAAAAAAATATAAAATTTTTTTTTTGATCAAATTATGACCAATTTTGATTTTTTAAAAATGGCGCATGTGCTCATTTCTTTGTAGCTGTGAATGCTCATGATAGATACACGAAAAAACTGAATTGTTCTGTCTTAGTCTAAGAAAACTGGAACTAGAAGATTTTTTTCAAGCAGCTTTGAAATTTTACTCCATTTGTTTATTTTGCCCCGTATTTCACATTTTCCTATTGGAATTCATGGCCTTCCTCCTGCGTATTTCCTCAACAGGTTTATTTTCCCATTCTCATTATCTTATCATAAAATATTATTTATCTTTTTTTTCACTAATTTTTTCCAACGAAGACTTGATTCATTTGGTATTTATTGCATTAGAGGAGAGTGAAAATTCAGATCGAAACAATAATCGGGAAGGGAAAGGGTGAGTGGAGTCCTCTCTAAATTTCAAGTCTGAGCGAAAAAATTAAACACACAATCTACATGAAAAATGAGCCAAATTTCATTATTCATTATTAACATCTGCATTCAAATAGTTGAATATATAGTCAATCATTAAATATTCTAATTCATTAAAAGTCGAAAGAAATTGGGGAGAGTGCTTACTTCATCGATAATCGAGCAATATAAAAAATAATATCAAGTATTCCATTTGATATAAGTTCACTATGAAAATGTTAAGAAAAAGGCGCTTGCGAAGTGAAGTACAGGATATATCTATAGACTACAATTTGTGATGTTTTCAAAAAATTACTAAAAAAAATGCGATTATTTGGCAGAATGAATTTAGTTTTTCGACAGTTTTATGTACCATTCAGGAAGGAAGGCATATTCCGATGTTGGTTTTTCTGCAGTAACAATAATTTGATCAAAAGGTTTTCTCTCGAACTTGTAAATCGTCTCATCATAATCATTCGTCACAGTACGTTTGATAAACTTGAGGAATTCATCCCCATAATTCATACAAATTGCCGCATTCCAAGCGCCCTTGAAATAAAAATATAAATTAGATAAAAAGGAAAGAACAAAGATAAATTCAGTAGTGAAGGAAGGAAACGAGATAAATTAATTTTCCTCCAAGACAAAAAATGTAATTATCAAAATTTTTAAATTTTTTTCAATGAATACTGAAACGAAATATTATCGAAAAAATTGAATATCTCGTTTTACATTTTCACTAAATAAACTTTTTTCTCTTCATTAAACTAAATAAACTATTATAAAATGAATTAATGTGATGATAAACCTCTGAAAGTCTCTCCAAATCACAAACCCGTCGATTTTGAAGATACCGAACTATTCCTTCTTTATAATCTCTTTCCCCGCAAACAATATCCTCAATTCCAATAAGATAATTTTGGGCCCACCACTTTAGGGTTTTAAGGTTTTTCCAAGTAAGCTCTTGTTTCCGATTACGAATAGGTGGATGTGTCTTTAATTCGATGAATTTCAATTCATCAAGGGGTAGAGGATCCTCAAATTTTTTGTTAGAGTAAAGTCCATCCACCTCTGCTGCATAAAGTAGATTATAGTTATTGAGACGGCTCTGATAAACACAACAGAATTCTTCGGACTCGTTGACTGCTTTTGATGTATCTGGAGGTTCATCCGGATTCTCTGAAATCAGAGAATTTTTTTAATCCCGGGAGAATCACCATAAGGTCTAGTAGTGAAGTAGTAGAGGCGAATCAGTCCACAAATGAGACATTAATTATTTTTTAAATATCTCAGATTAAAGAGAAATGGAATTCAGGAAAACTTTCTGCAACAAAGGTCTCATGATCATTTTATCGAAAGGCTTTTGCTTCAAAGATATTCGCAAGAGAATCTGAAAGATTTCTTTAGATTACCATTTCTCTTACTACTTCAGTACGTCAATTTTCCGACACATCCTTCATTCCGACAATTCTCCATTGATTTTATTAAGGGGGGGGGGGGGGGTAAGGGTTTACGCGTGAAGAAAAAAACACTTTTTTTACGATTTTTTTTTAGACGTATAGATTAAGCAGATTTATTGAAACCTATTGAACATTATTAAGCATGGACTGAACAACATTGAGTAATTTTTCTATGCGAAAATATCCACTAACAACGGAGCTTTTCCAAGAACGTTTCTTTGAAATAGACGATTTGCGGTGATCACTGTATCTCAGCTGGAAATTATCAGAAATAAAAAACGCGTTTTTTCACGCGTAAACCCTTACCCCCTTCTTAATGAAACTTTTCATGACATACTGCTCAACATGTATTGTTCAAATTTGGAACCCCAGGACCATTTTTCTTTTATTTCCTCCAGTTCATGTGCCTTCTCCAGTTTTTCTGCTTCAGTATCAAATTGACACAAGTAGATTGTGCCATTGAATTTAGCAGCACAAATTATCCATCCTTCGTGATAAAGAAAGGGGGATTTGATGATTTTTGCTAGCATGCTACGGTAAAAAATGAAATCTGGTTGCAGCCTACGTCAAACATCAATCAAAATTCATTATTTTTTGTTGTTCTCCATCGTTCTCAAATTTTATTATCAGATGCATTATGCATCTAATTATTTATAGCCCGATTTTTAAGCAAGTCTTGAACTTTGTCATTACGGATGCAAATACCTTAAGGTCGCGTTTTGACATAAATGAGCCAATAAAGAATTTATGAGACATCCCCAAGACAACATCCACTACGGACTGATCCTTTGTTCCTTATCTGAGGTGTACACAACATCGAAACAGTTGTTTTAGCCATTTTTTACCTCACTTTATCGTTGATAAGGACCATAATTCTGATATGCCTATCATCCTTCAAACTTTTAATAATTTCATAATATTTTTCTCATTTTTTTTGAATGTCATTTTCTACATGAAATGTCCCTTTAAAAAAGAATTTTTAAAAAATTTGGCCAAGAACAAAGGATTACATGTATTTCCTTCTGATCTCAGTTTTCTATGAATATTTTCAAATACGCATGCAGATTTATTTGAATACAGAGAAGTATTTTTGGAAGAAGTTCTTACAAAAATATCTGTATCCCCCTAAAATTTCTCAATATTCCCAAAAAAAAACCACAGTCGAAGTCATACCATTTTTTATCGTCAGAATCGTCCAAAATCTTCTCATAATTTTGCGCAATCCATCTCAAAATATGTTCACATTTTTCATCATCCAGACACTCCGGTTTCCTCTCAGCTTCTGCCAATCCTTTTTTCAAATCATAGCGAACATTTGATTGCTTAAATGGCTTATAGTAACGGAGCTGTGATGAGTCCCAATGGAGTTTTCTATGCCTATCAAGGCTCCAGTATCCAATAATTTTTGGTTTATCAAATGACGGAAAAATTTTACTGAAATCCTTGTGGACCGGAAAAACAGAATTTCGATGGGACAGCATATTTTACACTTAGTGAGCGTTGGATGATTTAAAAGAAAAACTCTGCACTTTATATGGTGTGCTGAACCGATTGATTAAAACCGTTGATTCATGCCACGGCTCAAATAATTTGAAACCTAAAATTAATTGAAAACCTTTTATCGCTAGGATTTTTCACAGTTAAAAATTCGAATCGATTATCATTTTTCATAAATAGAAAATTGAAAGTTTGAGAAATTAGATTGGAAATATAAAAATTAATTTAACTTTAAAAAAAAAAAAAAAAAAATATCGAAATATTGTGATATGTAAGTTTGAACCGGAGCGTTTTCAGGCAACTATAAAAATTAAACTATCAAAATTTAGCTCGTGGCGAAATCTGGAACTAATTCCCCTACTACCAGATTTGGCATTATTCTGACTGAAAAACAATGCATAATCAATGCATAAAGAAGAAGGAGAAGGAGAATATCTCATTTCATTTGATAACATTCCACGTATCCTCATTCCATTGTTATGATAAGCGTAAAAATACACTAAAAATATTTAATTAAAGTTCCATGATTTCCTTGCATTAGCAATAAAATAGCGTAAGTGCTGTGTGTATAAGCATAGTGCTTGAGTTACTTTGACTCTAAAGCGACGAAATGATGAATAGAAAAAGCGAAAATATCGAGGAATCGCCTCTATTAATGTTCGAACAGAACTCAACTCACTGGCTCAAATACTGTGGGCGGTAAATTTTGAATCAAGATGAATCCAATTCTAAAAAGTTCATATACGTCGAATGTAATGCTAGAAAAACTGTCACCTCCATTCCCTATTTCTCATTGATGGGCCAAAATTGCGCGCTTGATTCAAAAAACAAAATAGAAATAAAGAATAGAACAATTTTTTAAAGTAATTATCGATTTTTCAATTCAACTCGAAGGATAATCATCGAAAAAAAAAATGAAAAAATAAATTTGAACAAAAAAACTGAGATCATTTTCCGTACCCTGAAGCGCGCGATCGGTCTCGTGATATAATATATTGATAACAATTCTAATAGATATAGAAAGCATATATGAATAGTATTTGAAGTGAATGAAATATTCAAAATATCAATATTCTATCCCATCACTCCCTTCGTGGGGTATTTTCCCAGCTGTAATTTTGTAATTTTTTTTCTGTCCTATTAAATATTATTTATTTTATTCATTAATTTATCCCCGCAAAAAATGAATTTATTCTGTGCCTACTGCAATTTAGACGCAAAGCTCAGATCAAAACTTCAATTCGAAAGACAGGGGATGAAGAAAGCTCTCTCTGAATTCTAAATCTAAGTAAAACAATTAAAGACACAATTTACGTGAAAAATTAGTGAAATTACTTTATTTAATTTTCATATCTGCGTTCAATTAGTTGAATACATAGGCAATTGATAAATTCTCTGATTTATCATAAATAAAGAGAAAATGAAGAAAATCATCACTTCACTGATAATTACATAATAAAAGCTATCAATATTAAGTATTTTATTTGATATAAATTCTGGGTAGAAATGTAGGAAAGGCTTTTCAATAGTGAAGAAATATGTTTATAGAGTAATAATTAGATTTCATGTTGAAGTTCATCTTTGGAAAAATCTCGAAATACAAGAAGGATATGCAAATTTTGGTGAATCGTCTCTGCGTATTTTATTACAAATTCTGCACCCCAATTATATTTTTAAATATTTCCAAAGAATTATTAAAATAATGCGATTGATTGAATGAAGAAATTCATTTTTTCACCAGCTTTATGAACCAGTCAGGGAGAAATGCATATTCTGACATTGGTTTCTCTCTAGTGACGATAATTTTAGCATAGGGTTGTCTCTCAAATTTGTAAATCGTCTCATCATAATCATTCTCCACGATACGTTTTAGAAATTTCAAGAATTCGTCACCAAAATTCATGCAAATTGCGCCATTCCAATAGCCCTGAAAATCAAGATAAATGAGTTATAGAGGAAAGAACAAAGATGAATTCAGTAGCAGAGAAGGGAAACGAGATGAGCCGATTTTTGTTCAGCACCATATTTTAGGAATATCTCAAAATCTGGTGAAAATACGAAATTTTTCACCAGGACAATAAATGTCCTCATTAAATTTGTGATATTTCTCGTCAATTATTACCGGAATGAAATATCACCAAAAAAATTAGATGTCTCGTTTCACACCTTCACTGAATAAATTATTATGAAATGTATTAATGTAATGATAAACCTCGGAGTATCTCTCCAAATCAGAAACACGTTGCGTGTCCAATTTTCGAACTATTCCGTCTTCGGAATCTCGCTCTCCACAAACAATATCCTCAACTCCAATGAGATAACTCTGAGCCCACCAATTCAGAGATCTAAATTTTTTTGAATTAATTTCTTGTTTCATAGTCTGAATAGGAGGGCGTGTTTTCAATTCCATGAATTCCAATTTATCTAGAGGTAGAGGATCATCAAATTTTTCGTCAGAACAGAGACCATCGACTTCTGCTGCATAAAGTAGATTATGGTCATTGAGACGGCTCTTATAAACACAACAAAATTCTTCAGATTCAATTACTGCTTGTGATGTATCTGGAGGCTTTCCTGGAGCATCTGAAATCAGAGAAATAGGGAATAGAAAAAATGTTGATTACAGTAATAGTGGGTTGTGATGAACAAATCGTCGCTGTTCTTAAAGCAGAGACAGTAGGTGAAAACCACAAAAGAAAATGAGAGACCAGTGATTCGAAAGTACTGCTCATTTTGATAAATCAACCACATGAGCCTTCTCTTGGCCAGTATAATTTTGGTTGTCTGAAGGATTATATCAAAACTGTGTGTTTTGTATGAAGAGTTTTGTGTCAACTCTTAATGTATTTTATTTGGAATATACTTAATTCAAGATGAGTTTTTTTTTCTCCTCGTTTTGTAGCTAACATATCATAAATTCTGGTAGATATTGTTCCACGTGATGTATACAAGGGATTGCCAAAAAGTGAAAGAAGTAATGAAATTAAATTTTTAAGGACTGAGCAGTGATGCCAAATCTACTGTTTTAACAGGAGGTCTTCATTTTTTCGAAAAAATCCTCTGTTCTATTACTAATACCCAAAGATCAGCGGCTTTCCCTAACATCAGATGATAGTGAAATTAGCAGAAATTTGGAAATTTTCCGGAATTTTTTTAAAGATAAATTATTATAAAAAAAAATTATGATTTATTTTGTAGAAGAGAAAAAATCTCAAAGTTACCATATATCTGCTATTTTCAGTGTTATACCCTCAGCGATGAGTTACCTCCAATGATGGAGAAAAACCGAAGATCTTTGAGTGTTAGCACTACACTAGGAGATTTTTTCTCAAAAATTAAACATCTTCAGCATAAAACAGTAATTCTGTCAACGCTACGCCTGATGAAAGTAAGGTGGAGCTGTGTATCGATAACAAATCTTCAATAAAAAATCCCGAATGTCGTTAATAGGATGGTTCGTAATAGGTTCTTCATCGAGGCCTATGCACCACTACGTCCACGCCGTGGCCTTGGGTTATGCAAAACGTGGTGATAATCTCAATCCCAATAAATGATTCTCTTCTTTTTTTTTGCTAGAAACCTCCAAAAAAAGTTCGCTGTTATTTAAAGAAAAAAAAAATTAATGAGGATTCTCCCTATTAGTTTCGAAATTTTGTGACTGATCCATGACCAATGAAAGGGCATCAGTTTAGAAGTCAAAATACATGAAAAAGAAGTTCATTATAGTTGGCTGAGTGAAACTACTTATTTACCGAGTTCATCAACAGTCTTTTTTTGTAGTCTACCATTTTCTATGCAAAAAAGGTCTCTTGATCATTTTCAATATTTTTTTTTCTCGAAAATTATCTTGTCTTATCTACTTTTTCATAGATTTTTTCAATCAAAAAAAATTTTTATAACATACCAGTCAACATGTACTGTTCGAATTTAAACCCCCATGACCATTTTGCTCTATTTTCCTCCGTTGCATTCGCCTTCTCTAATTTTTGTTTTTCAGTATCAAACTGGCATAAGTATATTGAGCCCTTCAATTTGACAGCACAAATTATCCATCCTTGGGCAGGAATGTAGGGAGTTTTGATGATTTTCGCTAGCATGCCACGGTATAAAATAAAATCCGCTTGCAACCTATGCCGAACATCAATTAAATTTTATTTTAAAAAATCATGTAGAGATATCATTTTATGTGAATGAGTCAATAACAGAAGATATGAGGCGATTTGACCCTCCAAAGCAGATGTCGTCATCCTCATAACAACTTTCAGCAACGTGAGACGGCTTGAGTTGATTTGCTTTGTTCCTCACTTGAGGTGTACAGTCATCAACTAAAGTTCGTAAACGAACTAGATTGAGTATGTGTGTAAAATTTCTACGAACTTTAGTTGACGAGTGTACAGAATATTCCAACAATTTTTTCAGTGGTTTCTTATTTCGCTTTATCGTTGATAAGAAACAATAATTCTACGATGTTTATTACTTCCCACACATTCAATTATTCTATCGGAGAGATGAAGGCAAAGTGGACCTGTTGGTCAAAAGGATTCGGATTTTTTTTAAGAGTGAGGACCTGTGAGAATAATTTTTAAAAAATCCATCAACAATCTTTACACATTGAAGCATCTTCTCAATTTTTTTTCAGATTTTCCATGAAGTCCTTCACTTTGGGAAAAATTCCTGAATCATGTTGCACTTGAGGTCCATTTTGCTCCACTCTTCCCTCAAATTTTTTTTTCTATTTATCTTTAAAAACAGTCTCAAAAAAAAAAATTTCAAGAAATTAGGTGAGGAACAAAGAATCGTGTCAATTTCTTTTTGCTTTCATTTCCGGACAATATCTTAACACCTAAGAGAGTTACTGAAAATTTTATGGACATTTTTCTTGTAGAGCCGAATCTGATTTACAAAAGAGGCCCCTACAAAAATTTCTGTGTCTCTCTCAGACTTCAAGATATTCCTAAAAACTCATTACTTCACTCACTATTACCATTTATCACTTCTAGAATGATCCAGAATCTTCTCATAATTTCTCTCAATCCATCTCAGAATATGTTCACTTTTCTCATTATCGAGAGAATCTGGTTTTCTCTCAACTTCTGATGATCCTTCTTTCAAATCGTACTCAACTTTTGCCTGTCTGAAAGGCGTGTAATAAAGAAGCTGTGATGAATCCCAATGGAGCTTTCTATTCCGATCCAGGCTCCAGTATCCAATGATTTTCGGTTTAACGAATGATGGAAAAATTGTACTGTGATTCTTGTGTACAGGAAAAACAGAATTCCGATGGGACAACATTTTTTACTCTCACTAAGCGTTGAACGATTAGAAGAAAAACTCCGCACTAAATATCGCGTGCTTCTACGTCAAATCGATTGATGACAATCGTTGACTCAGCCCACGGCTTTAGTCATTTGAAATATAAATTTAACTGCAAATTTATTATTACTAGAAATTTTCATATTTAAAAATTTTAATTAATTATTATCATTCAAGTTAATTAGCAAATCAAAATTTTGTGAAATTACAGAGAGAGATAGAAATTAATTTAACCTTTTTTTTGAATAAAAAAAATACTTACAAAGTTTTGATGTCATCACCTTAGAAACAAAGTAGCTAAGTGCTATGCATGAGCTATGGCACTTACGCCTCTTTGTTTCTAAGACGAAGATGTGAGAGTGGGGATAAGCCGGAAGGATCGTTATTTGCTGTTCATTATTATATTGTGATGTTTCCGCTATTTTCATGGTTTTCCACGTATCTTTATGGTATTTTTATGACATTTGCAAACATTGAACTCCGGCAGTTGCAGTTAGATAAGATGATCCAAAAAAAAATCGATAAGTTGGGGAATCCCAGCCATTGCTGCCATTCAATCACGACTCATTCCCATTGGCTCTGAAGCCATGAGCGGCAAATTTTGAATTGAAGTATGACTAATGATGAACAATATAATGTGATATAAAAATATAAACTATGGATCAATGGGAATACTTTATCATTTTTTTATTTGCATTTAATTGACCCAATACATAGACACCTCATGTTGTTCCTGATTCATTAAAAATCAAGAGTAACAGAAAAGAATTATAAATTCATTGGTGAAATCGGAAAAATTAATATAATAAAAATTAAAATGATACAAATTTAAAAAAATTAAAATTAGATATTTTAGTTGAATATATAAACTTGCTGCTGGGAAATCAAAAAAGCACCTCAGTAATGAAGAGCTTTTGGTCTTGGAATATGTTTATCATGAAATGGATCACTTTTATTATCTAATCTGATATTTGGAAAATATCTGGGAATAAAAGTGAAATATAAAGACATTTTTAAAAAAATAAGATCTACAAATAAAGTTCTCATTTAGACTCAGAAATTTTAATTACTTTGTGAGATATTTCCAATAAATTTTATGGAAGAATTTTTATTTTGTTTTATTACTTTTTCTCTTGCGAAAATGATTTTTTGGCGGAGTATATTTATTTTTTGACAGCTCTATGTACCAATCAGGTAGGAGGGCATATTCTGATGTTGGCTCCTCTTCAGTAACAACAATTCCATTGCAGTATTGTCTCTCGAATTTGTAAATCGTCTTATCATAATCATTCTTCACAGTACGTTTGACAAACTTCAGAAATTCGTCACAATGATTCATGCAAACTGCCGCATTCCAATAGCCCTTAAAATTAAGATGAATTAGATGAAGAGGGAAAAAGAAAGATGAATTAAGTAGCGAAGAAGGGAAACGAAATGAGTCAATTTTCGTTCAGAACGAAATTTTTGGGAATATCTCGGAATCTAAGCTATATAGTGCGATTTTATCCTATAGTGCAGTAAATCTAGATTTATTTATGTGTGTTATATAAAGTTGGACCGCAGGGGATGAACAATATGTCAATGTGTAGAAAAAAAATCCCTAATTATCATATCAAAATGTTTAAGCAGCTAGAATTGTCCAGCGAAATCTCGCGATTTGTGAATAATTGATGCTGTTAATAATTTTCCAATATCCCTATGAACAATTATAATATTAATTTCAAGAGCCTTAGAAAATAATTAAGGCAACATTGAGCGATGTCACTCAGTTTCCAAGATATTCTTAAAAAATTGATGGAAAAAAATTGAATTATCCTATTTTATCGGCACACTACTGAATGTTTGTAAAATGGATAAATTAAGGAATAAACCTCTGAATCTCTCTGCAAATCAGAAATACGTAATTTTCCCAAACGTCGAACTATTCCGTCATCAATATCTCTTTCTCCATAAATAATATCCTCAACTCCCATTATATAATTCTGGGCCCAACAACGAAGAGATGTAAATTTCTTCCATTTATTTATATCATCTTCGTGCTGAAGAAGACCACGTGTTTTTAATTGCACGAATTGCAACTCATCTAGAGGTAGAGGATCTTCAAATTTTTTGTCAGAACAAAGTCCATCCATTTCTGCCGCATAAATTAGATTATGCTCATTGAAACGGCTCTGATAAACGCAACAAAAATTTTCGGACTCATTGACTGCCTTTGATGTATCTGGAGTTGCACCTGGAGCCTCTGAAATCAGAAAGAAATGGCATTAAAAAAAATGGAAAATGCAATCATCAAAAATTACGCAAAAATATAAAAAAATCAATGATTTTCACTAAATTCTTTCGCTTCAGGCATATTCGTAAAAGGAACTGAAACTTTTTTTTCAGCTCTTCAATGATTCTATTTAATCAAAATTTTCCAGCATACCCGTTAACATATACTGCTCGAACTTGTATCCCCACGACCATACACTCCTCATTTGTTCCGTTCTATTTGCCCTCCAGTGTTTATGATAATCCGTATCAAATTCACATAAATAGATTGTATCATTCAATTTGACAGCACAAATTTTCCATACAATACTAGCAGCAAAGGGGGCTTGAATGATTTTAGCCAAAATGCCACGATAAACAATGAAATCTGCCTGTAACCTATATTATTAATCAATTAATCAATTTCATTGAAGAACGAATCATGTTCCATTGTTCTGGCGGACCCGTTATTGTGCTATTAATTGTTGGTCGTGTACCCATATCGATATATCCACTCAGTCCATCTTTCATCGGTCAATGGTTGATACAAATTCTGAAATCTTTTGAAAAAAAAACGGATTGACTCGCATTTGCTGCCTGTTCAAGTCGATTTTATTTCAAAAAAATCAGTTTTATTTCAAATAATTTGAGATTTAACCAGAAATATGGAAATTTCGCTATCTCTAGAGTTTTTTGAGATTCTTGGTAACTTTTGGATTTTTTCAAGTTTCTATATTTCTGTTTCCCAAAAAATGTCAAAATTCATATCGATCATTGACTGATGGAAGATCGACTAAGTGAACATATCAATATAGGTAATCGATGGGTCCGACAGAGTAATATTATTTCATGTTAATGAGTCATTCCCGAAGCAGTTATCAGCAACATGAAGCGTCTTAGGCTGACTCGTTATGCCTCACCTGAGGTGTCCAGAACATCCCATCAGTATCTTCAGTGATGTTTTACCTCACTTTACCATTGATAAAAACCATAATTCTGAAATGCCTATTATCCCTCAAACTCTCAACCATTTCATATTTATTGGATTTTTTTCTGTTCTATGTCAACTTGGCTGCAATAAAGTCCTTCTTCAAAGAGGAAGTGACATGGAAAAAAAATGAATTCCTTCCCATGAAATAATTGAAAATTCCAGGAATTACAGGCCTTCTTGAATCATGATGCTTATCATGTTTACTTTTTTCTGCTTTCAATTTTCTGAAAATCTTTTCGAATCTGAGTGAAATAAGCAAACTTTCGTGTAAACTTTTTCTCGTAGAGCCAAATTTGATCTATAGAACGAGTCCTTACAAAAATTTCTATATTCCTCTTAAATTTCAGAATATTCTCAAAAAATTCAAGCCAGAGTTTTTTAAATCACATAGAATTATTTCATCACTTCACTCACTATTACCATTTTTTACTATTAGAATTATCCAAAATCTTTTCGTAGTTTCTCTCAATCCACCTAAGGATATGCTCTAATTTTTCATTATCCAGAGAATCTGGTTTTGCCTCAAATATTGATGATCCCTCTTTCAAATCATACTCAACATTTGACTGCTCAAATGGCTTATAATAACGGAGCTGCGATGAATCCCAGTGGAGTTTTCTATCCCGATCAAGGCTCCAGTATCCAATGATTTTTGGTTTTTCAAATAATGGAAAAATCGTACTTTGCCGCTTGTCCACATTAAAAAATATCTCTCGATTGGCTAGCATCTTCGAAATCTCTTGAGCGTTCAACGTTTTGAGAATACGTGTCACTTTGAAAATCAAGTTTTTCTATGTCAAACGGAATGATAATTGTCGTTAAGTCATCCTTCGCTCGAGTCTTTTCAAATAAAGAACGAACCGCAATTTTTTTATTATGAAAATCACGAAGTTAGGAATCCAAATCAACAACGGAAATATAGTGTAGAAATACCAGTTTTTGGCTATATTTGCACCTTTTTTGACCACTTCAAATTTGAGTTAATGAAAAAAAAATTCTCAAATCAGAATAATATTTTTTTATAGAATTCTGAAATCTCCATAATTATACGAATGTAACTTATAAAATGATTGTACTTATAAAATGATTCATATTCGAATTTGAATACTATGGTAGACCCGGTTGCCGAACAGGTCCCAGTTTCCGGATGCAGCAGCATAATATACTAATAATTAATATTCAAGTGAAAAAATCGAGTTTTTCAATACTTGCAAAATTTTAAAATAACAATCGAATAAATTGTTTGATTCATTTAATTGAAATTTTTTATCATTTTCATGATTTAAATCTCACTTGTCCGGGAACCGATACTATTGCCTTAACCGTCCGGTAACTGGTGCCTTCGCGGTATAGAGTGGCCAAAAAAAGGGCAGTGGTCACGAACGGTATTTCTACCCTATTGAAACTGATTTGATTCCTTTTTTACAATAAATAGGGTAGAAATACCCCTTTCGGCCACTCTGTATCCAAATTCGAATATGAATCATTTTATAAGTACAATAACATTATAAGTAATTTATTATCTTTGTGACATCACTTTACCGGCAATTTCGGTCATATAGGCGTTTGTTCATGAGAATTTCAGCTGAACTTGAATGAAGATGAGTCCTAAATTTGCTTGAGTATTCAAACTTTCAACCTATTCACGTTAGAGGAGTTGAAAGTCATATTACCACGTGAAAATGTAAATTGAAGAATTAAATCAATTGAATTAATCAAAATGCACAAGCTTCCGATTTTTTTTAACTCACAAGTTAGATTTGTATAATTATGAAGGTTTCAAAATTCTATAAAAATATTATTCTGATATAAGAATTTTCTCTTTATTAACTTGAATTTAAAGTGGCCAAAAAAGATGCAAAAGTTTCTAAAATTGGTACTTCTACTCTTAATGTAATAGAGCTCTGATGTAAGAGTGGAAGTGAACTGAAAGAATTGTTCAAGCTGATCATGATTATACATGTATTTGTCACGTATGTTCAATTCTAATTGTGCACACAAGTCACTAAGACGAGTTATGTAAACCTGTAGTTTCAACGATGTCGAAGTTGATAATAGTGCAGTAACAATATATCAATTATGCGGTATAGCTGCAGTATGCTTACAGCATTGAATGTACGGCGATGAGTATCAGTGATACGATTGGAGAAAAGTCAAAAGCGTATGTGTCCGGATTTTCCCGACATTATTATGATTCGATGATTATATCCGAAGCAATTTACGATTAATAACAAAATTACCGCGAAACGAATGAATAATGCCATTGATATTTGAATGATGAAATCATTTTTATTGCAACGTTAATGAGGTAGTACTGTGGGAACAGTTGAAATCTATCCGAAGATTAGAATTTCAACGAGAAAAAGAATGAATTTTGTAAAAATTCGAAATAAATTATTTGGAAAATGTAATGAGTGCTTAATTTGACTTCATAAATTGGATATAAAGTGAATGAATTTTTGTAGAAATTATTTAATGAATGAAAAAAATTCGCGATGTTCAATTCCCATTGTGAACCCAATTACCGGACATACCCCAATTTACAGACGTAGTGGCAAGATGTAGTAATAATTAATATTTAAGTGAAGGGACCAGATTTTTCGATACTTGTAAAGTATTTTAAAATAAAAATCAACTGAATTGTTTGATTCACTTAGGTGCAATTTTTTTATCATTTTAATAATTTAATTCTCACTGGCCGGATGCTAGTGTCATTTCCTTGAATGTCCGATAACTGGTGCCTTCATGGTAATTACAGAGGTCAATTCCGGGAAAATAATGCGTCAAAATTCCCTGATAAATGACTTGATGTCGCATCACATTCCTGGAATTCCTGCAGATACCATTAGATAGTATTTATCTTCATGATTTTTTCCCCGCAAAAACTTCATTTATTTCTCATTTACTGTGTTTTGGAAACAGTACAATTTGAATCAAAACACTGTTTCGAAAGGGAGAGGGTGTGATAAGGTCTCTCGGAATTCTAGGTCTAAGTAGAAAAATCTGGGACAAAATATACGTTAAGAATGAGTAAAATTACTTTATTTTATGTTCATATCTGCGTTCAATTGGTTGAATACAGAGGCGATTCGTGAATTCCTTAATTTATCAAAAATCAAGAGAGAATGAAAGAAATCGCCACTTCATTGATAATTTCATAATAAAAGCAACTAATATTAAGTATTTTATTTTTGTTATATAAATTCAGGGTAGAAAAGTAGAAAAGGCACTTCAGTAGCGAAGAAATGGGTTTATAGAAGAATGATTCGATTTTATTTTGAAGTTCATTTTTGGGAAAATATCGAAATATAAGAGAAATATGCAAATTTTGGTAAATTTTCTCTGCGTCTTTTCATGAAAAATTGGGCACCTTCAATAAATTTTTCAATATTTCCAATGAGTAACTAAAATAATGCGATTATCTGAATGAAGAAATTCATTTTTCCGCCAGCTTTATGTACCAATCAGGGAGAAATGCATACTCTGACGTTGGTTTCTCTCGAGTGACAATAATTTTACCATAGGGTATCCTCTCGAACTTGTAAATTATCTCATTATAATCTCTCCTAACAGTACTTTTGACAAACTCCAGGAATTTGTCACCAAAATTCATGCAGATTGCCGCATCCCAATAGCCCTGGAAATTAAGATAAATTAGATATAGAGGAAAGAACAAAGATAAATTCAGTAGCAAAAAAGGGAAACGAGATGAACCGATTTTTATTCAGAACCATTTTTTAGAAATATCTTAAAATCTGGTGAAAATCCGAAATTTTTCATCAGGACTATAAATGTCTCCATAAAATTTTTGATATTTCTCGTCGATTATCACCGGAATAAAATATCACCAAAAAAATCAAATGTCTCGTTTCACACCTTCACTAAATAAATAATTATAAAATGTATTAATGTAATGATAAACCTCGGAGTTTCTCTTCAAATCAGAAACACGTTGCTTTTCCAATTTTCGAACTATTCCTTCATCGAAATCTCTTTCACCACAAACAATATCCTCAACTCCAATGAGATAACTCTGAGCCCACCACTTCAGAGATGTAAATTTTTTTGAATTAAATTCTTGCTTCTCATTCTGAATAGGACTGCGTGTTTTTAACTCCATAAATTTCAATTTATCTAGAGGTAGAGGATCCTCAAATTTTTTGTCAGAACAGACTCCATCGACTTCTGCTGCATAAAGTAGATTATGGTCATTGAGACGGCTTTGAAAAACACAACAAAATTCTTCAGACTCGATTACTGCCTTTGATGTATCTGGAGGATTTCCTGGAGCATCTAAAATTAGAGAAATGAGCAATAGAAAAAACGGTGATTGCAATAGTAGAATTAATTTTTAGATATTTTTAACAATTCTTTAGACAAAAGGTCTCTGGACAATTTTCCCTGAATTTAATCCTTCAGGAAATATCTCTAAAAGGATCACAAACAAATTCAATAATAAAATAGTAACATACAATAAAAAAATAAATAAAAAAATAGTAACAAAAAAAAATGATTCTACAAATTACAGACAAATTATTTGGTAAATATTTTGAAAGCAATTAAATTTATGGGAATTTATTAAGAATCCTTTTTTGTAATTTCCATTTTTTTTTGCAAATAAACTCTCTCGATCTTTTTCAACAGTTGTTTTGAATTATTATTTCTTATCCAATTCTTCATTAATTTTATCAATAAAAATTTTGATAACATACCGGTCAACATGTACTGTTCAAATTTGAATCCCCACGTGCATTTTTCATTTACTTCCCTCCTCTCATTCGCCTTATCCACTTTTTCTTTTTCAGTATCAAATTGACATAAGTAAATTGTATTATTTACTTTCGCTGCACAAATTATCCATCCTAGGATAGGATTGTAGGGAGATTTGATAATTTTTGCCAGCATGCCTCGGTAGAGAACGAAATCTGCTTGCAACCTATGCCGAACATCAATTAAATTTTATTTAAAAAAAAATCATATTTCCATACTTTTTTTTTTTTTTTTTACTAATAAAAAAAAAAAATTTCCATATTTTTTTTATGTAAATGAGTCAATGGAGAATCCGGGGAATTTTGTTTTTTTTACATAATTATATCGAATTAGACATAGGCAGATCTGAATCAGATATAATCATTCTTCAAACTTTCACCTATTTCATGGAGAACGGGGCAAAATGGACCTATTAGTCAAAATGATTTGGGATTTTTTTTTTGAGTGAGGGCCTCTAAAAATAATTCTAAAAGATTTACCACCAATTCCCACATATTGGAGCATCTTCTCAATTTTTTTCAGATTTTTTCATGAAGTCTTTAAGTCTGAAAAAAAATCCTGAATCATGTTACTCAGGAGTTCTACTTTGCTCCACTCTCCCCTAATTTTTTAAAAATATTTATCTGCAAAAAATGTCTCGAAAAAAGAAATCTCAAGAAATTAGGTGAGGAGCAAAGAATCGTGCCAATTTCCTTCTGCTTTCATTTCCTGAAAATATCTTCAAATCTACGGGAGATACTGAAAATTTTATAAACATCTTTTTTGTAGAGCCGAATCTGATTCACAAAAAAGGCCTCTACAAAAATTTCCGTATCTCTCTCAGATTTCAAGATATTCCCAAAAACCCATTACTCCACTCACTATTACCATTTATCACTCTCAGAATTATCCAGAATCTTCTCATAATTTTTCTCAATCCATCTCAAAATATGTTCACATTTTTCATCATCGAGAGAATCTGGTTTTCTCACAACTTTTGATGATCCTTTTTTTAAATCGTACTCGACTTTTGCCTGCCTGAAAGGTGTGTAATAAAGAAGCTGTGATGAATCCCAATGGAGCTTTCTCTTCCGATCAAGGCTCCAGTATCCAATGATTTTGGGTTTATCGAATGATGGAAAAATTCGGCTGTGATTCTTGTGTACATGAAAAACAGAATTCCGATGGGACGGCATTTTTTATTGACTTTCACTGATTGTTGAACAATTAGATGAAAAACTTCGCACTTGATATCCAATATCTCTACGTCGAATCGATTGATTACACAATTGATGAGTCATCTCACAACTGAAGTCACTTGAAACATAAAATCAATGCAATTTTTTTTACCACTATAATTCTCCATAGTTGAAATTTCAAATTAATTGTCACTATTAATTTCTATGAATAAGAAAAAAAATTTTTTGTGACATTACAGAAAGAGATAGAAATTAATTTGACTACTTTCGTAAATAACAAAAAAAAACTTGCAAAGTTAGAATGTGAGAGTGGGGATAAGCCTGAAGGATCGTCATTCACTGACTATTATCACGTCGTGCTGTTCAATCTATTTTCGTGATTTTCCACGTAGCTTTATACTGATTTTCATGACAATTGTAAACATGTACGGAGACAGTTAAGGAAGTTCATCCGGTATGGGATTTAATAGTACGAAAAATTGTCACGACTAGCGTAGTGGTTATACGACTAACGTAGTCGTAACCTGTACAGCTGCTATGTACTAGAAATTCTTGTTCGTCGATCATAATTGTTTTCTTGTAAAAAATCGAATTTATAGAAATAATTTTTTTGAAGATCAAATAGAGAAAGGTCAATTCAGCACATTTTCAACTAGTTTTGTATGATTTAATGTGCAAGCATAGCATACATTGCGTTATTCGGAAAGCATTCTTATTGATTTCAAAAAGCGCGCGGTTCTAACGTCACTGTCATGCGAGTAAGACAGAGGTTAACTTCCCAAAAATCAGCATTTTTCGAGACAAATTAATTTATTCTTAAATCACCAAGTATCTAATGCATTTGAGGAAGCTCTTAAACTGTTCTTTACATATTTATTTATCCATTATGGAAGTTTCTCCCCAAAAAACCTGTTAATTGCCACAAATTTCATGTTTATAGACGAAAACCCATAAGGGACCGTGTTAATTGAAAAATCTTTATTTATTAATTTCTCCCGAATAAGATATCCGAAGAGTTTGAAATTTTAACAGGTGACTTTTTAGATTTTTAGAAGTATATTCAAATTTTTTCATAATTATTGGTCTGTTAATTCAGTTACCGGATGAACTCCCTTAAAATTACATAATATGATCCGAATGAAAGGTAAATAAGTTGGGGAATCCCCGCTGTTGGTGTCATTCGACAGCGCCTCATATCAGTGGCTCTGGGGTCGTGAGCGGCAAATTTCGAATTGAGATATGAACAATTATAAATGATAATGATGTAATATGATAATTGAACCATAAATAAATGACAATACTTTTTCATTATCTTTATTTGCATTTGATTGATTGAATCAATAGACGTCTCATTCTTTCTCTGATTCATCATAAAAACTCAAGAAAAACAGAAAAACATCTAAAATTAAAAAAAAAAAGGAAATCCTTCTTTATTGGTAATACATTACAAAGTTTTATACTCTCAAATTGTCTTTTGCATCATCTTCTACTTCTTCGCGACTCCATGGGCCGGCGTCTTATTGCTGTACCACATTACGCAAAACGATTATTTGACGAAATATATTCATTATTCGACAGCTCTATGTACCAATCAGGGAGGAAGGCATAATCCGATGTTGGTTCCTCTTCGGTGACAACAATTCCACTGTAGCGTTTCCTCTCGAACTTGTATATCGTCTTATCATAATCATTCTTCACAATATTTTTGATGAACTCCAGAAATTCGTCACCAAAATTCATGCAAATTGCCGCCTTCCAACGACCCTTGAAATTAGCATAAATTAGGTGAAGAAGAGAAACAGAGAAAAATTCAGTAGGGGAGGGAGAAAGTGAGACGATTCCATTTTTATTAAGATAGTTTGATCACTTCACAAATTTAAAGATTAAAATATGAAATAAATTTCAAATGGAAGTTTATGAAAATCTGAATAATCTCGTGAAATTTCAAGTCGATTGAGTGTTTTGTATTGTGAAAAATAAATAGACGAGTAATAAAGATAACACGGTGTCTTACGGGCCAATGCAACATTTCACGCTCTCAGATTAGGTAAAAGATCAAAATTTGAACAATATGTTTAAAAAAGAGGAAAAAAATAATTACGATTGAATATAAAAATTATTAAGCGAGTGATCAATTTGTGATAAATTATTGTTGTTGCTGCATAGAGAAACACGTGACGTGAATACGCTAGTCAGATGGCATACTATTAGTCATGTGAGAAATGACAAGTAATTAATATAATTCATCAATATTCTTCTAATTCGTGTCTAATACGAACAAAAAGGTTTTCAATCATGAACATTATTTTTGGGTGTTTTTTTTCCTTCGTTCATTACAACCCATTCAACTTCTAGTGCAACATATGATCAAACTACTTTAAGATTTGCATTTTTTTAGAATATTCCGGGAATCAAGCGAAACAGCGCAAGTTTGTGCTGATATTTTCTATACAGAATTATTTCCCTACGAGAGTTACAAAAAAAGATCGAGAAAAATCGCACTATCTCGCTTAGTTTCCGAGATATTCAAAAACAATCGACTCATTCTGCTCTACCTCTTTGCTACTGAATGTTTATGAAATACATAATTCTTAAGTTAAACCTTTGATTCGATCTCCAATTCAGAAACACGGAGTTTCTTCAAACGTCGAACTATTCCATCTTCATAATCCCTCTCTCCACAAACAATATCTTCAACTCCAATGATGTAATTCTCAGCCCACCAATGTAGAGATACCCATTTATTCCATTTATTTATAACTTCTCTTTTACAAAGAGGATTGCGTAACTTTAATTCCATGAATTTCAACTCATCTAGAGGTAGAGGATCTTCTAATTTTTCATCAGAACAAAGTCCATCCATTTCTGCAGCATAAACTAGACTATGGTTATTGAGACGGCTCTGATAAACACAACAGAAGTCTTCAGACTCGTTGAGAGCTTTGGATATATCTGGAATCCCACCAGGAGTCTCTGAAATTGGAGAAACATGATATCGAAAAATGATACTGAAAATAGCAAATTAAAAAAAAAATTTGAAAAATCTGCCCTAGTTTTTTGGATTTCCTACATGTGCATATTTTTCATTTTTTAAAAATTAATTTATTTGTTAAGAAAAATACGAAGAAAATTTTGATAATTTTTTCTGAATTATTTTGCTTCCGAGATATTCGCAAATAAATCTGAAACAAATTTTTTGACCTATCTTCTCTTACCTCTACGCTACTGAATCTCTCTACTCGTATTATCCTGTTCTACTATCACGTCTTCAATGACTTTATTTATATCAAAATTTCAACAACATACCCGTTAACATATACTGTTCGAATTTGAATCCACACGGCCATCTTTGCTTTGTTTCCTCCTTTGCCGTCCAATGTTTTTTTTCATCAGTATCAAATTGACATAAATAGATTGTGCCATTCAATTTAGCAGCACAAATTATCCATTCTAGGGAAGAATCGTAGGGGGCTTTGATGATTTTTGCCAGCATGCCACGGTAAAGAATGAAATCCGCTTGTAACCTATGTCGTAAATCAATCAAATTTCATTTAGAATTCAATCATGGTTCATTAATATCATTTCATATAAATGAATCGGTAAAAAAGTTACGAGGCAATTCAGATTTAGTCATCCCCATAGGAACTCCAGCAACCGGAAGTACCTTGGACAAACCTTTTGTTCCTCGCCTGGGATGAATAGTACACTTCGAAAATTTCTTCAGTGATTTTTATCTCATTTTATTTTTAATGAGAACCACACGTCTGAGATGCCTGTCGCTCCCTCAAACATTAAACTATTTCATAATTTTTTTCGGCACACTGTGCAGAAAGTAGCCACTTTACGCACGCTACGCGTGCGGTTAGTGACATTTTCTACACGTTGTGCATAAAAAAAAACTGTACTTCACACATGCGGTAAAGATTTTCAAACTCGTGTGATTACAAAACTCGGGTCTAGGAAAATATTTCTCCACATAAATTTCTCGGAAAAAATTTTTCTGAAGAAAATTTCTCCAAAAATCTTTAGACTTTGTATGTGTTGAATATGAATTTTCGACAGAGAATTTTTTTTTAGAGAAATACATTCCGAGAAATTTTATCCGAGAAATTTCTGCCCGAGAAATAATCGACTGCTCCCAAATCTCTGAATCTAAACGAAATACAGAAAACTTCATACAGATCGTCTTTGTAGAACCGAAGCTAATCTAAGGAAGGGGTCGCTACAAAGATTTCTGTATTTCTCTTAGACTTCAATTTTCACTTCACTTCATATTACCATTAAAAAAAAATTAATATTACCATTTTTTACTCTCAGAATTATCCAGAATTTTTTCGTAGTTTCTCTCAATCCATCTCAGGATATGCTCCATTTTTTCATCATCCAGACAATTTGGTTTTGCCTCAAATATTGATGATCCCTCTTTCAAATCATACTCAACATTTGGCTGCTTAAATGGCGTATAATAACGGAGCTGCGATGAATCCCAATGGAGTTGTCTATTCCGATCAAGGCTCCAGTATCCAATGATTTTTGGTTTTTCGAATGATGGAAAAATCATACTTCGCCTCCTGTCCACATTAAACGTTATACCTCGATAGGATAACATCTTCAAAATTTCTTCAGCGTTTAACGTTTAAAGAATACGTGTCACTTTGAAATTCAAGTTTTTCTTGATCGAACGAAATGATAACCGTCGTCGGGAATGGCTCACCTTCTACTGTGAGAAGTACAGAATGAGGAATTGGGACTACCTATAGGGATATGCTAAAATAGTATATTGTATTACAAGTCGTGAGAGGGTTATTTCAACGATTCTGAAGTTTATGTTATGAAGTGAAGCCGAGTAATGTATTCACAATCGTTAAAAATGCCCTTTCCGATGTGTCAAATGGAAATGCGGTTTAACCGTCTGCAAAACGGGCAGTAAAAGCTCACAGTAATAATTTTATTACTTCCTTTAAAATAAAAAAATGAAGGTATCAGAGCTCAGACATGAGGGTAGAAGTAAACTGAAAGAATTGTTCAAGCTGATCAAGATTATTGTAATATGCAATATATTTTCACGATATTTCACGTATGTGCACTTCCCTTCTATGACAATTGTAAATGTGCTCTAACACAAGTCACATATCCATTATGCGATTAGAAAAAAATAAAAAACCCATCTTTTTAGCTTTCAAACAAATAGAGTTTAGCTTCATTTTAAAATATTAAGAACCAGAGAAAAAATATCAAAACGTATGTTTCTGAAAATTGCCAACATTATTATGATTCGATAATTATATTCAAAGGAATTGACGATTGATAACAAATTTTCCAGGGAACTAATGAAACATGCCAGTAATATTCGAATGATGAAATTACTTTTATTGCAACGTTAATGAGGTAGTACAGTGAGAACAATTGAAATTCATTCGAATATTGAAATGTCAAAGAAGAAAAAAATAAATCTTGTACAATAACATTATAAAGTTATTCATTATCTTCGTGACTTCACTTCAACTGCCATTCCGGTCATATTGGCGTTTGTTCATGAGAATTTCAGCTAAACTTGTATTCTTAAAGTTAAAGTGAAAAAGACGTATCTCCGCACTTACGCCTCTCTGTTTTTATAATTTTCTTATCTCATGAGAATATTTGGAGTGACCATCTTTTGTTTTTAGGATTTTTCATTTAAATTTTGGCACTTAAGCCTTTTTGTTTTTTGCGCTTTTTATCCAAATTATGACACTTACGCCTCTTTGTTACTAGTCAGTGGTACTTACGCCTATATGTAATTATTTTTCATTTTTTTACTAATATTGCGTAAAAGCCTTGGAAAGCCTATTGGAGCAATAATAGTGGTGATGCGCTTTTTTGTTATTTTGAAGGAAAAATATCTGAAAAAATGGCACTTACGCCCCTTCAACTTTAAGGCAACGATATAATGGGATATAATAATAATATAACTATAATCTTTCCTCTTACCTCACACACCTCGCTCACACACAATCGCTAGGAGAGTCCACGCTCTCCCCTCTCTATCCTATCATACCTTTTTTTGCACTCTTTTCTGCTCACACATTCGCACTCACTTATTTCCTCTTTCACTCATTCATTCTCTCTCTCTCTCTCTTACACACTGATCCTGTCGCTAACATGAATATAATAAAAATTAAAATTGAAACTATAAAAAAAAAATCAGGTATTTCAAATTAATACATACAATGCATATTCAGCATATTTTGCTATGGTAAAACGATTTTTCGCGGGAATTTATCCATTTTTTGCCAGCTTTATATACCAATCAGGAAGAAAGGCATATTCCGATGTTGGTCCCTCTTCAGTGACAACAATTCCACCAAAGCTCTCCCTCTCGAACTTGTAAATTGTCCTATCATAATCATTCTTCACAATATCTTTGATAAAATCCAGAAATTTGTCACAAAAATTCATGCAAATTGCCGCATTCCAATGGCCCTTGAAATTAAGATAAATTAGATGAAAGAGCAGAACAAAGAGAAATTCAGTCACGAAGAAGACGAACGAGATGAGTCGATTTTTATTAAGATTCAAATTTTCTAGAAAATCTTGGAAATTAAGCAGAACAGCGAAATTTTGTATTCATTTTCTTTCCATAAAATTTCAAGAGCTACAGAAAAAGATTGAGAAAAATCGCATCTCGCTCAATTGTCGAGGTATTTGAAAAAAAAAAAAAATTTCAAGAAAAAATCGATCGATTCTGTTCTATCTTTTTTGCTACAGAATAATTATGAAATAGATAATTTTGAATATAAACCTCTGAGTATTTCTTCAAATCAGAAACACGTAACACCTCCAAACGTTGAACTATTCCATCTTTATAATCTCTTTCTCCACAAACAATATCTTCAACTCCAATGATATAATTTTGAGTCCACCAATTGAGAGATACAAATTTATTCCATTTGGATATAATTTGTTCTTTCCGGAGAGGACTGCGTGTCTTTAATTCCACGAATTCCAACTCATCTAGAGGTAGAGGATCTTCAAATTTTTTTTCAGAACAAATTCCATCAATTTCGGCCGCATAAACTAAATTATTATTTTTGAGTTGGCTCTGATAAACACAACAGAAGTCTTCAGAGTCATTGAGGGCTTTTGATGTATCTGGAATCTCACCCGGAGCCTCTGAAATCGAAAAAAGATGGCATTAACAAACAGTAATTACAATTATGAAATTCTCTACAAAAAAGATCTTCACAAATTTCTCAAAATCTTCTTGCTTTAGAGATATTCGCAAATAAGTCTGAGACAAATTAATTTATTTATCAAAATTTTAAAGACATACTCGTTAACATATACTGTTTAAATTTGAATGCCCAGGGCCATTTTTTCTTTGTTTCCTTCACTTTTTCCACCTTCCGAAGTTTATTTTTATCAGTATCGAACTGACATAAGTAGATTGTGCCATTTAATTTAGCGGCACAAATCATCCATTCTATGGAAGTTTTGTAGGGGGCTTTAATTATTTTCGCTAGAATGCCACGGTGAAGAATAAAATCCGCTTGTAACCTATGTCGTGAATCAAAAAAAAATTTATTTAGAATTCAATCATGGTTCATTATTATTATTTTATGTAAATGAGTCGGTAGAAAAGTTATGAGGCAATATAACCCTCTGACGCAGATTTAGTCATCCCCATAGCAGCTTCCAGCAATCGGAAGCCCCTTCGTTCCTCGCCTGGGGTGTATAGTACAGAGATGGGCAAATCAATGTGTTTAATGGAAACACGAGTGTCATCAAAAATTATTTCTGTTTTTTGGAAACAATTTTTCTCGAAGAAAAAACGCACGTAGGCCCACACGATGCGTCATCAACAATCGGTACTCAGGAATATGCGTAATTGTATAATTGGAAGGGGGGCAGTTAATGGCCTCAGGTAGAAGGATTATTAATGGGATTAAAGCCTGGCGATCTTAGCTACCTGAAAGTTGCCCATCTCTGGTATAGTACACTCCAAAAAATTTTTTAGTGATTTTTACTTCACTTTATTGTTGATGAGAACCATAATTCTGATGTGCCTGTCATCCCTCAAACATTCACCTATTTCGTAATATTTTTTATGACATGAGCGTGCGAAAAAGGCACCTTTTCCGCATGCTTCACGCGTGAAGAAACGCCTTTTTTTTTGCTAGCATCATAAAATATCGTATGATACACATGGAACAAAAGTAGTTTTTACCTTGTGTGATTACAACAAAAATGACTTTTTTGCACTTGTATCGTAATATTGTATGTATGTTTTCGTGGATGCCATTTATTTTGCGAAAAATATCTTCGAAAAAGAAACTGAATGAATCAGATGAGGAACGAGGGATCACTTTCATTTCTTTCTACTCTCAATTTCTTAGGAATATCTCCGAATCTAAACGAGATACAGAGAACTTTATAGAAATCGGCATTGTAGAACCGAATTTAATCCAAGGAAGCGGTCTCAAGAAAGATTCCTGTATCTCTCTTAGATTTCACGATATTCCCAAAAACTTGACCAAAGACTTTATCCACTATTACCATTTATCACTTTTAGAATTATCCAGAATTTTTTCGTAGTTTCTCGCAATCCATCTCAGGATATGCTCCATTTTTTCATTATCCTGACAATTTGCTCTTGCCTCAAATATATATGATCCCTCTTTCAAATCATACTCAACATTTGGCTGCTCAAATGGCTTATAATAACGTAGTTGTGATGAATCCCAGTGGAGTTGTCTATCCCGATCAAGGCTCCAGTATCCAATGATTCTTGGTTTTTTAAATAATGGAAAAATTGCACTTTTCTTCTGGTCCACATTGAAGATTGTATTACGATTGGATAACATCTTCAAAATTTCTTGAGCGTTTAACGTTTAAAGAATACGTGTCACTTGGGAAATGAAGTTCTTCTTGCTCGAACGGAATGATAACCGTCGTTGAGAATGGCACACCTTCTACTAGGAAAAGTAGAGAATGAGGAATTAGGATGAACTATGTAGATATTTTGAAATAGTATACAACATTACAAATCGTGGGAGAATTATTTTGACGATTGTGAAATTTATGTTACGAAGCGAAGTCGAGTAATGTAATCACAATCATCAAAAATGCCCTCTCTGATATGTAATGTTTACAGTTTTCCTTGATTTTATGTGGAAATGCGGTTTTACCGTGTGCAAACGTGCAGTAAAGGCCCATTTCCGCACATAAATAATTTTATTACTTCCTCCAAAATAAAAAATAAAGGTATCAGAGCTCTGACATGATGGTGGAAGTAAACTGAAAGAATTGTTCATGCTGATCACGATTATCGGAATATGCAATATATTTTCACGATATCTCACGTATGTGCACTTCCTTTTTATGACAATTGTAAACGTGCTCTAACACAAGTTACATATCCATTATGCGATTAGAAAAAAATAAAAAAACGTATTCATTTTAGCATTTGAACAGATAGGATTTCGTTTCTTTCTACGATATAAAAGAGAAAAAAATATATAAAATCATATGTTTCTGGAAAGTTTCAACATTATTATGATTCGATAATTATATTCAAAGCAATTGACAATTAATAACAAAATTGCTGAGGAATGCATGAAACATGCCACTAATATTCGAATGATGAAATTATTTTTATTGCAACATTAATGAAGTAGTATAGTGAGAACAATTGAAATTTATTCGAAGATTGAAAAGTCAAAGAAGAAAGACATAAATCTTGTAAATATTGAAAATATGTTGTTTGGAGAATGTAATAAGTGTTTAATTTCACTTTATGAATGAAATATAGAGTGACTCTATTAGTAAATGAATTTTCGTAGAAATTACTGAATGAATGAAAAAATCCGCGATATTCAACTAATTACAGAGGTCAATTCTGATCATTATGAATAAGAAAATAAAGCGTCGAAATTCCCTGATAATTAACTTCGAGTCGCATCACATTTCTGGAATTTCTTCGCGGAAACATGATAGCGAATATGATATTATCTCATGTCCTGCACTATGCTTGCATTCAAAAGACTGTTTTTTAAAATTCTAACTTTTTGTCAATACTTTCTTCAACATTCCTCCACTTGGAAACACGAGAATTCGTATGATACTAAAAATAGCAGACTTCTGATAATTTTTATATTTTTTCTTTAACAAATAAATTATTTTAAGAAAAATGAAAAATATGTACATATAGAAAATTTACAAAATTATGAGTGCGAATTTTTCAATTCTTTTTTTAACAATAATTTATTTGTTAAAAAAAAATGAAATTGTCAGATATGTGATAATTTTATTATTATAAATTCGTTGACTGTTGCATTCGCTCTGCCTTAAATCTTAATGTATCTATTTCTAAAATCACAATTCTATATACCATGAAGGTAAAAACGCGTACTCTGATGTTGGAGACAATTCAGTCATTGAAATAACACCTTTCGGAAATCTCTCGAATTTGTAAATACATATATCACAATCATTAACAACATTTCGAGTTATGTGTTCCAAAAAATTGTCACAAAAGTTCATAGCGACTGCTGCATTCCAATATTTCTGTAACAAATTAAAAAAATTTCAGAGTTAATAAAATTTTTTTTGCAAAATACAAATAAGTGTCTAATTCATTTCACCTGCGAACGTTCTTCAATGTCAGAAACTTTATAATTTCTCAAGTATTTAATAATCCCAGCATCATCTCTGAATCCACACAGGACATTTTCAATGCCAACGAGGAAGCATTGAGACCACCAGTTGAAGAATTTGTGTCTCTTCAGTGTCTCCATTTGATGAGAATTATCTGGATCTTTGCTTGTTTTTAACTCAACAAATTTTAATTTCTCAAGTGGCAGAGGATCCTCCAATTTTTCATCAGAGCATAATCCATCCATCTCAGCACTAAACAGGACTGAATTTTTATTCAGACGTGTTTGAAAAACACAGCAAAATTCTGCAGACTCCTCTACTGGTTTTGTTGTATCTGGGAATTCATCTGGCGAATCTTAAATTGTAAAATAATTAATTTTCATAGTTTTCATGGAATATTTAAGAATCTAAGGAAGATAGACGAATTTTTCTAGAGACTTTTTTTTTTGTTGGAAGAAGTGAAAACTGCAAAAGATCCCAGAAAATTTGCTCGATTTTCCTTAGTTTCAACGATGAAAATGAATGGGAAAAGCATTTTTGATGGAATAATTACCTGTTACAATAAATTGTTCAAATTTATATCCCCAAGATTGCATGAGCTTTTGTTTAGCTGTTTCATTAGCTTTCTTGATTTTCATTCGTTCAGGCCAAAATTCACACATATAAATAGTGCCTCTCCATTTAGCAGCACAAATTATCCAGCCATCTCTGTGTTCATAGGGTGTTTTCATGACTTTCATCAGTAATCCACGATAGCAGACGAAGTTCGGTTCAATCCTGAAATAATAAATTCGAAAAAGAGCAATTAAAAATGACAATAGAGAATCGAAGGGTTCGTTCTTTTTTTTAAACTTTTCCCTATTCCAAATTTCCTGCTCTTTGAAACCCCACACTATCCTCACAAAAAACCACAAGATCACTTAAATATAAGTAAAAACCTATGGGCTGATACTATGTAAATATTTGTCTAGCTGTAACTGTAAATAATACTTGTTATCCAGTTTTGTATTATATGTTAATAAAATCGCTTGAACTTGAACTTGATAATGGAGACATTCCTATTACTTCATTAACATGTAATGAGCATAGATCGTCGGAAAAAAAATTCGCATTTTCAATTTTTTAATTTTTTTTATTTCTGTAATTTCCATCGAAAAAATTTTAATTACTTAATGAAAAATTTGGATTCAAAAATTTTTCATTAATTTGACAAATTAATTTTTTTTTTTAAACAATTTTGTTTACTATTGTAATTTAAAATTGGTAATTGTGTATAATAGAGCCCACAATAAAATTAATTAATTTAATTTAAATTACCTCAGGAAGGAAGGTGGCGAAAATGATGTAATATATCTTGGTCAAAAATTTGAAGGAAAGTATAGGAACTCGCAATAGCTCAGTGGTCAGAACACCTGATAATGAAAGCGTAGGTTATTTTTTTTAATCATTTTTTTAACTGTTCGCTGAGTATATTCATTATGAAAAATTAAAAAAACAAATTATTTACCACATAAAAAGTTATGCATATCGTTAGTATGAGGGATGTGGAAAGACAAATTGTTATCTTTTTCCTTTTCCTACATCATTACCTCATACCATTAAAATGTAGAAGTTCGAGAGATGACGACATCCATGAACCTTATTAGTTATAAATTATAACAGTAATGTTTATAGTTTTTTCTACACTGTTTTATACTGTACATATGTAAATATCTTTTTTTAATGTCAATAAAAACTGTTATAAAAAAAAAAAAAAAAATCAGAGCACCTGACATGTAATCAGAGGGTCGTGGGTTCAAATCCTGCTTGCGCATTCCATATTTTTTTTCGAAGATTTGACTTTGATAATTATTTAAATTTTATGGGTGCTCTTCTGCACAAATACCTTAAAATTTGACTGATGGAATTTCATAATTATTTTCTTTATTAAACTTATTAATATTTTTATTGTTAAATTGAATTATAAATTTCATATAAGCGTCCTCTAGATTGGATTAAATTATAAGTTCTTATTTGTGTTACATTTAGTTAACACTCTCAACTCAAAATTTTTGTCTGAAAGACGGTTATATTTGGGATGATTAAACGTAGTAACGTTGATTTTATTATAAAATTAATTATTCCAATCAATTGATAAGTAAGAAAGAATCAAAATTTCGAATAAGAAAAAGAATTATAAAATTTCATCAGTCAAATTTTTAATTACAATAGTAATCAAAATTGCTAAAAAAAAAAAATTAATTTTCAAACTAATGAAAAATTTAAAAATCCAAATTCTTCATCAAGAAAGTAATTAAAATTTTTTCGATGAAAATTACAGAAATAAAAAAAATTTAAAAATTAAAAATGCGAATTTTTTTTTTGCCGATCTCTGCTAATAAGTCATCACCTTAGAAACAAAGGGGCGTAAGTGCTATGCTTATACACAACACTTACGCCACTTTGCTTCTAAAGTGACGAAGTCATAATTAATAATGTAACAATTAATAAGTTAGAAGTTTCATTAACCATCTTCCAGTTTCTGGATTTGCTTCAATTTTAGTGTAATTGCTTTTAATCCACTCGAGAAGATGATCAATCTTGTCATAAGTGTCCTCCGGTCTTTTTTTTAACATCTCAATGCCATTATTCAAATCAAATTCAACATTTTGATTTTTATTTCGTTCTGGTGAAAAATAATGCAGTTGTGATGCATCAAAACTGACTTTTCTGGATCCATCGAGACTCCAGTATCCAATAATATCACTTTTTTTGAAATCCGGAAGCTCATGACTCCACTTTTGTTTGACGAAAAAGACATTTTCATTGTCTGAAGAATCCATTCTTGTTTTGTCAATTATTTAGAGAGCAAGGCAGAATAAATAGGGTTCTTTCGTCTTTTGTTGGTTATCTGGACCCTGAACATGAGGAATAGTGGGAGTGAACCGGATACGGGCCCTTCAGCAATTTCTCCATTTTGTTCCGTATTCCGTGGTAAACAGTCAAATGATCCTCCTAAAAACGATCCTGGGGAGAGATTCCGCGCGTTATAAGGTACTGCGTTATAACGTAAAAGCGTTAGCTTTGTGTTATATTTTATTTAATTACAATTAACCAATTAACTCTTAAACGATTTTAACAGCACTACAATCACTCGCGAACGAAATACTAACGTTTTAGTAAGTGCAATTATAAATAATTCAAAATTAAAAAAAAAAAAAGCTAATTGGATACTGCTTATAACGCGCGGAATCTCTCCCCTGCTAAAATTGATCCTTGTTTTTTAATCTTAAAAAAAAATGTCAAGAAAGCTTTTTTGTAGAGAATTTCATTGGTTACAAAAAAGGCCTCCAAAGGAATCCCCACAAAACCAATAATTTCTGAGATATTTACAGAAAAAATATTGATAAAAGGAGAAAGGATCTTATGACGTGGCACCGTATTCCGTTCTGCCCCATATTTCAGTCCACGCCATCATTCCCTTTTTCCTCGTATCCGGTTTCAGCCAATTTCGCGCGGACTCCACTTGACTCTACTAGCACCATTGTCACCAACGGTTGAAATTGTTAATGTCCTTATCTGTTCGTTATCCTTGGAAATGTACACCGAAAAAAATCAGGAGGCTACTGCACTGAGTCCTGAATGTCCCTGAATTTTTTCAGAATTTTTGGATCATCGGTTTGAGCAGAAAAAAATCGAGAAAATGATCTTCATGTAATAATGATGCTTTTGTAAAAAAAAAAATGGAATAAATATCGTTTTTTTTTCAATTAAAACATTATCTGTAATTTTTTTATTTCTCTTCCATTTGCCTGTTCCTGGAATCCTCGCAGAAAATTGAGCAACAAAAATTTCGAGATCAAAAAATTTTGATCTAGAATTTTAATGCACAGGATCAATTTGTAGAGAGTGTACATTTTGAGAATTAAAATAAACATAGGAAGTTACTGAAATCAATTCCATGAGAAATATATTTAAAGAAAACATCGGCATGATGAGAAGTCAGAGTCAGGAAATTATTTACAATAACAATAAAAAACTTAGGTTTTTTTAAGGAAGTTCATCCGGTATGGGATTTAATAGTACGGAAAATTATCACGACTAGCGTAGTGGTTATATGACTAACGTAGTCGTAACCTGTACAGCTGCTATGTACTAGAAATTCTTGTTCGTCGATCATAATTGTTTTTTTGTAAAAAATCGAATTTATAGAAATAACTTTTTTGAAAATCAAATAGAGAAAGGTCAATTCAGCACATTTTCAACTAGTTTTGTATGATTTAATGTGCAAGCATAGCATACATTGCGTTATTCGGAAAGCATTCTTATTGATTTCAAAAAGCGCGCGGTTCTGACGTCACTGTCATGCGAGTAAGACAGAGGTTAACTTCCCAAAAATCAGCATTTTTCGAGACAAATTAATTTATTCTTAAATCACCAAGTATCTAATGCATTTGAGGAAGCTCTTAAACTGTTCTTTACATATTTATTTATCCATTATGGAAGTTTCTCCCCAAAAAACCTGTTAATTGCCACAAATTTCATGTTTATAGACGAAAACCCATAAGGGACCGTGTTAATTGAAAAATCTTTATTTATTAATTTCTCCCGAATAAGATATCCGAAGAGTTTGAAATTTTAACAGGTGACTTTTTAGATTTTCAGAAGTATATTCAAATTTTTTCATAATTATTGGTCTGTTAATTCAATTACCGGATGAACTCCCTTAAAGCGCATCATTACTTTATTTCGGCGTTGGAACGTATTTTTTCATTGAAAAAGAGATGTTCCATGAATTGCCATGAAGCACTTGACGAAAATCTACGAGTTTCTTTTATGCTTATCCTTGAACATAAACGCATTGACCAATAAAATGCAAGAAGAGATGATACAGGACAGCCGAAAATCAATGACGTCTTTTTTTTTATTTTTAACTACTCGAAGACCACTAACAAAAATTATTTGAATAGATGATAGTCGTGTATTATTCTACTTTGTTTAAAAAAATGTTGAAACTTTTATTTCGTCGAAATAGAGTCCAGCTGTTCAATCAAAAAATATAGGTTTGGTTCAGGGACGTTCTGAAAAATTGGAAATTTTTCATTATAGTCATAAGATTAGATAGTAGGTCCACATTATTCGTCAAATTCGGTTGAACCTTATCAGTTCTTGTCTATTCTCAACGCATTCTACTCCTCTACAATAAAAGGTAAGAAATTGATTTTCTTCTTCATACTTGTCCTTCATCAATTTTAGCCTGAAAAATGAAGCTTATTGAATAATCATAATAATGATAATTGCAGATATATTTAAATTAATCCAGAGATGAAATTGTGTTCACTCATTTTACTTCTTGGAGTTATTTCCCATCATTTGACAACAGCAAAAAAAATCAGACGCGGTGATTATTCCGTACGTATCCGTTATAAAACAGTACTGAATATCAAAGGAAATGGATCCGGACCCCTTGACCTATCAGGTCTGAGAATCAAGCGCATCAATCCGAATGTTTTCGATCATCTGGACACGAAAGTTTTAAATCTAGCCAACAACAGACTTACTAAAATTCCGGAGTACCTCTTTTCAAATTTAATTAATTTAGAAACACTATCATTGGCTAACAATCAGATTGAAGAGGAATTTCAAAGTGGAACTTTCTTTGGACTACAAAATTTGAAGACATTAAATTTAACGAATACCGGATTAGCAAATCTAAGGTATTCATGTCTTTCTAGTATTCCAAAATCTGCAAATGTAATAGTTACCGGCAATTCTTTGAGAGGAATCGGCTTAACTACTTTTGAACTTTCGATTCTTCCTGAAATTACTACCAATGTTGCTCGATCAAGAAGGAGCATTAATTACTCTAGAAGACCTTTTGAAGGTGCCGTTGAACTGAAGATATGTAAAACTGATGATGGCACTCTGGAATCTGTTTCTGTGCTAACCAGTGAACAGACAGTTGGTGATTGTATGAAAAAGCATTATAAGCTTCGGGGCAATGAACATGAAATTCTGAGATTGAGCACTTCCGGATTGAGTAAAGTTCTTTCTGGTTGGTGGAGAGTTGTGGATGATCAAATTGTACAACTCGATCTATCTAACAACAAAATTACGGAAATTACAGCAGAATTACTCAATGAATTACCAGAAAGTGTGGATTGGGTTGATATTTACAAAAATAGCATTACAACGATTAAGAGTAATGTCATAAATAATACACACATAAAAACCCTGGATTTAGGAAGAAACAACATCTCAACAATTGAGGATAGTGCTTTTGAGAAAACCCAGTTAGAGACATTATCACTCATTTTTAATCGTTTAAAGAATCTCGATTTCGCTAAAACTTTACCTGTGACCCTAGTGCATTTGGATGTAACTGCAAATGGAATAATGGAAGTTCTTGAAGACACATTGACGCATCTCAAAAATTTACGTGTATTATCTTTGAAGCGAAATAAAATTAGCCATTTATCTGCAGGAGCATTCCGAGGACTCGAAAAAGTGGAAATCATTAATTTATCCTCTAATCACTTGGAAAACATTGAACCAGGAACGTTTGATAATTTAGAAAGATTAACTTCCATTGGACTGAACTTTAATAAAATCAGGAAAATCCATTCTGGAGTATTTAAGAATGTAACTTCGTTGAATTTCATTTCTCTCCGCAATAATAAGATCAGAAGAATTTCTAAAAATTCATTCTCAGCTTTGAAAAATAAGCGTGCCTTCATGGTTGATCTCTCTTTGAATAGAATCAATCGTATTGAAGAAGGAAGCTTCGCTAATATGACTTTGCGAGAGCTCAAACTCACAGGTAACAGAATATCCGAAAAATCTATTGAGAAAGGTGCATTTGATGGAAGTGCTATAGTTGACATTTTTTTGAATCGTAATTTGATGACGGCAATTAATGGAGAGTCATTCTATGGTCTTTCTCACGTATCTTACATGACACTAGGTGGAAATAAGATAAGGAGCATCAAGAAAGGTGCTGCTAAGTATCTTGGGAATGTGAGTGAACTGGATTTAAACAAAAATCCTCTGGAAATCCTTGAGAAAAGTGCTCTGTACGGATTGTCGAAAAGAAGTGATAATTATGTTTGGTTCTTTGGAAAAACCCTCAAAGTCATATCCGCAGGAGTTTTCGATGTTTGAAGTTGCTAAATATGCATTTATTATTGATTCAAGAAAATGAATTAATCTATTCGGATGAATTTGGAAAATAAAATAGAGAAATTGTAAGACCGAAAAGGATGTTAATTGCCAATTTTAGTGTGTAAGAAGAATTCAAGTCCTTCTCGGTGTTTTTACTTATTTTCTGGTTTGATTACACTCTATTAATCGAATAAACAATAAGTTTCTTCGATCTTAATGAAATATATCAATTTGAAGATTGAACATATTTCAATCTATAATCAACCTATCATTGATAAACCTATGGCAATCAAATTTTTCGTACCATATTCATGAATAAATATTATTGAACGATCATAATGTCTAATCATTGATCCAATCTTTCTATTCCTCTTGATTTACCATGAAAAAACCCGAAATGTATAGATTAGCGATAGCATATTGGAGTAGTATACGGAAAATTGCATATTTTTTTCTTCTATTATTTAGTTAAAAATCTATTCTCTTCGCTAATAGTTTTAGAATAATCGATCAACTGTGTGGTTCTTTAGTAATTTCGTTATTTCTATCCGATTTATGGTCCCTATGCTCGCCACCGCTAATTCAGGAAAATGTAATGAAAAACATAATCTTTGATAAGGCATCGAAAAGGAAAAGGGTTGACTATACTTGAGTCCACTGAAATACTACCTTAAGCAACAGATCTTTTATCTAAGAATGAAGGTGAAATTTCCATCACTGAATATTTTGCAGGAACGGCAAGAACAGAGACAAAAATGGAACTGAAAAGAATGAATCTATTTAAATTGAAAAATTGTTGCTAATTCCTTCCCTACAAACACATCATTATCACATTGAAGAATATATACTCGTTTTTACATTGATTCTGGGGAATCCCAAATCGAGAATCGCCATATTGGAAATCGAATTTCATATCTCGAAGATGCACAAACACAACCGCATCAATGATGTCACTTCAGACCAAGGTTACTAGATCTACGGAGGAGTATAAAAATGCCAGGATGCTGAAAATGCCAGGGGGTAAGTCGATAGGGCAGATTTTAGAATGTTTTAGGAGCGGTGCCCAGTGGACTGGCAGCAAACGTCTCTGACTGCTTGAGCTAGTAAATGAGAAACAGGGGTTCTCTATTATCATAATAAAAATAGTAATGTGTAAATTTTGAGGAGCCGCGAACCGAAATAGAATTATTATCATGATATTCATGATAATCATTCTGATCGGAATAATGCTAATCTATTCTAAGAAAATATAGAATAATTAAGCGATGCCCAATTTTAGTTCATTTTTCGATGATCATCATTCTTTAGCAATTATTAATGATAATTATAAGGATGATACTGAGTTTGAAAATAGGATTTCCTGTTTCCATTTGCAAAAAAATTGACATTGTGGTGAGGTGACTAGAGATCAAATTTTGCCCGGTCAGTTGTGAAGAATTGAAAAAAAATGGATTTGTCTCTGTCTAACACAGATTATCTTAGAGATTAACTTTCTTACACTCTGCTCATGTCAGGACCATGCGCCCCCTCCCCCACCAAGATCTGATATTTTTAACATTGTTTTGAGATGACCCATGAATATCTCCTGAATATCATGCTAATAATTCTATTTCGGTTCGCGGCTCCTCAAAATTTACACATTACTATTTTTATTATGATAATAGAGAACCCCTGTTTCTCATTTACTAGCTCAAGCAGTCAGAGACGTTTGCTGCCAGTCCACTGGGCACCGCTCCTGAAACATTCTAAAATCTGCCCTGTCGACTTACCCTCTGGCATTTTCAGCATCCTGGCATTTTCATACTCCTCCGTTCAAACAGCTAATGTAAATCAGTAGGGGATCTAGTAGAGATCATCGAGATGCTGGAGAACTCTGAATATACTTGAAAAATACGAGCCGAAAAATTTAATTGACTGTTAAAAGGAAATTGCTCGATTTCTATAATCGAGACCCCATTATTCATATTCATTTGCTCATATTTCGGTAAATATGGTTCGAACAGCTAATGTCAATTAGTAGGGGATCTAGTAGAGATCATCGAGATGCTGGAGAACTCTAAATATACTTGAAAAATACGAGCCGAAAAATTTAATTGACTGTTAAAAGGAAATTGCTCGATTTCTACAAACGAGACCCCATTATTCATATTCATTTGCTCATATTTCGGTGAATATGGTTCAAACAGCTAATGTAAATCAGTAGGGGATGTAGTAGAGATCATCGAGATGCTGGAGAACTCTAAATATACTTGAAAAATACGAGCCGAGAAATTTAATTGACTGTTAAAAGGAAATTGCTCGATTTCTACAATTGAGACCCCATTATTTATATTCATTTGCTCATATTCCGGTAAATATGGTTCAAACAGCTAATGTAAATTAGTAGGGGATCTAGTAGAGATCATCGAGATGCTGGAAAACTCTAAATATACTCGAAAAATACAAGCCGAAAGATTTAATTGACTGTTAAAAGGAACTTACTCGATTATTTCAATCGAGACCCCATTATTCATATTCATTTGCTCATATTTCGGTAAATATGGTTCAAACAGCTAATGTAAATTAGGGAGGGGGGAATAAATGATGCACCTACAATAGTTTTGGGAATGGAGAAGCGTGGAAAAAGTTATGGGAACTGAAGAATCATGAAAAACCTTATAAAACTCCCAAAAAATACACTTTCCACAAAATCTCGTATTATCGTTGTCATATTCCTTTGAAAGGGTCCTAGGGGGGAATAAATGATGCACCTACAATGATTTTGGGAATAGAGAAGCGTGGAAAAAGTTATGGGAACCAAAGAATCATGAAAAACTTTATAAAACCCCCAAAAAATCCACTTTCCGCAAAATCTCGTATTATTGTTGTCATATTCCTTTGAGAGAGTCCTAGCCTCTCCAACCGTTTCACTACAATATCTCACAAAACATTAAAAATTCAAATAAAATTCAAATTTTATCCCATTAATATTCAAAACAATGTAATAATTAGGGGTGAGCAGTTGCTCGCTCGCTACGCTCGCTCGCGAATGGAGGAGTGCGTTATTGCTAATTGGAAGGAGTTAGTAGGAATGTATTGTGATGTATGTGACCCTTCGAGCCGCACTAAAAACTTCCCGATAATTTCTCTCACTTATTATTAGAAAAAATGATGAATGAAAAAAACGAATGTAAAAAACAGAGCTGAGAAGGAGTGGACTTTCAAAATTTTTTGGGTAGATCTCAAAATATCGAGATCAATGAAAAAATCGATTTTTCATTTTCGGAGGTCGTGCATAGACTCCACTTATTGGGATTTAAGAAAAATTTAATAATGTTTTTCATAAAAAACTAAGAAAGTACTGTATCGATTTCAATCAAAAACTAATCAGATCGAATCTATATCGAGATGCTTCGATTGCAACATCGATCATATCGATCGCGTTATTAATTTATGAGAAAACGTGAACGAAAAAATTGGTCACATACATACACACACACACACACAGACATGATCGTAAAAACTATCAAAAAATGTTCGGGAGGTCTTAAAACATGGAGATCGATCGAAAAATCGATTTTCCATTTTCGGGGTCATTACATAAACTTCCCTTATCGGGAAGTTAAAAATAATCATCAACTACACTATAAATGATTATAATGATTTATTAGCCAAAATGGCACTCTAGTCACATGATTGTGCATTTAATATACGCATATACATATTTAAAGTACACGCATTATAATACCTACCTAAATTTAAATTAACTTAGTATTAAAATTTCAAAATAAATCTACGATTTCTACTTCACTGAATCGAAAAGTAAAATGAGAAAAATAATCATTTAAGCTGATATAAATTCAATCGAATCATTGTAATGAGCATGTGCGTAATCTCGAGGCCTTCGAAACATACTAGACACGCTAAAACTCTTTTCTTTTTTATATATATATATATAAAACTACAATTCACATGGACATTAGAACGCAATTCGATAATTTCAATAGCTTCTTTTTCTTTTCAAAGCTGAGACCTCGTCAATTTTTTTCTTTTTTAATTTATTTATCTCGTGAATTTCTTTTTAAACAAAAAGCAGACACAAATTGCAACTTATTTTATTTTCGAAATAAAATTTACAAAAATTTTATTTTTCATTTTTCTCAATTTCATACGTCAATTCCTTCAGGCCTTTACAGTGCCATTGAGCAAGACAATAAATAACCAGCGAGATAATTATCTCAAACTTAATTAATTAATTAATTTATTTATTTATTCATTATTTAATAATTACTCCTTATTAATACGCTTTAATGTAGAAAAAGAAGGAAAAATTAACTTTTCAGTTAATTTAGAGGAGAATTTATAATTTATGTTTTACCAGAATTATGAAAAATTAATTTTAAATGAAAAATTGGAGAAAATTTGAAAAAACTCCTTGGGAATGACAGGTGAATTCAGGTTTTTTAATTATTCAAGTTTTTTGTCTTTACTTCACGCTTGTAATTTACATGCGACTAGAGTTATCTTCCACAATTAAATGCTTTTCGGCAGTTTTTCAAGTTATTTTCATTCACAAAATTATAGACACACTGGAAATAGGGTAAATACGACCAATAGATAGACGATTGAGGAAAAATTGGAATTTATTGGAGTGTATAAAAGAAACTAATCACGTACACTGAGAAGAAAAAAATTTTGTAGCAAGAAAATTGTCTTCTAGCAAGGAAATTCAAAATTTTCCTTCACAATTTCTATATCTATATGTATTGAAATTTTCTTGAGTGAAGTCAATTTTCTTCAACTAAGTAAATCTTCTTACAATAAATTTTCTTTTTCTCAGTTTAGAGGAACTGCAGAAAGTAGCAAAGCATAGAAAAAAAATATCGTAATCTTAGAAACAAAGGGGCGTAAGTACTATGCTTATATATAGCACTTACGCCCCTTTAACTCTGAGGCAACGATATAATTAAAATTGATGGACGAATTCATTTACATGTTTATAATAATTAATTTGAAGTGTCATTATTTTGAAAAAGTGAAGATTTTGTAATTTTTTGTTTTTTTTTGTCTCACAGAGTCTGGTAAAGCTTAAATTATAAGCGAAACCTGAATTATGCGGATTCACAATCATTTAGTATCGTTTTTTATAATCTTTCAATTTTTCCATGACACTTTAAATTGATATAATGAAAAATGAAAAATCAATTGAACTTGAAGAATAAAGAATTAATCAATGAAAATTGGGGAAAAATTGGAATATACCCTAAGCCTCCAATAGATAGACAGTAGAATATTCGCAGAGTCATGATTATAAATTTTATAAATTTGATAAATTTAAAGAGCATGAATCTATATTAGTGTTATAATCAGAAATTAACGTGTTTCTGTCTCTACAGTAAAAAAATAAAGTTAAATTTTTGTATAAAATCGTTAATAACAATTTTTACGAGATGAAATTCTCGAATTTGATGAAGTGAATCTGTGAAGAATGCAATGAGGAATAAAATAAGTCTTAGAAACAAAAAACTAATTGAAAATTGGGAAATTTCATGTGCTTTTTACATTCCCTCATTTTTTCAAGTTTTGAAGGAATTTATAAAATCACAGAAAATTTTACAGTTTTCGACCAATTTCTCGTTTCTAGGACTGATGTTATTTTTCAATTACATTCTTTACAGATTCACTCCATCAAATTTGAGAATTTTGTCTCATAAAAATTGTTATTAATGATTTTATACAAAAATTTAACTTTTTTTTTTAACTATACGAGCAGAAACAGCTTAAAGAACTAAAAAATGAACTAAAAACCATTCAATTATTTCTATAAATCTCAATAAAAGGAGCTGTCCATCTTTTGGTCAGTGTCTATCTATTGGTCGTATTACCCTACTACTCAAAAACTGTTACTCAATAAAATATTGAATATTCTTTTTTTTTTTTAATTACTTTTTTTTCTTTATTTGAGCGATGGAAACTAATTATTCTGCATGATCATTAATGCCTTATACAATATCAGATTTTTTGTTTATAATCCTCGTATTACAAGGAATAATTCTTAATTCTTACATTTTATAATAAATCGCAAGAACAAATTATTTATAATTACAATTAATCCGACATTTGTGTACAATTTTCGTGAAATAATAATCTTAAAAATCACTTTATACCCTATATATTAAAATGAAAGTAAATGCTAATTTATTTAAAAATATATATATAATTGCAAATATTGAATTTATTCGAGCCAATGCGAGTAATTTATTAATTACCCAAATTTTTTTTCATTTAACTGGTGATTATCATCCAGATTTAACTAATTCAATGACAATTTTTTCCACTTTAAAAATTAATTTTCAAGGAATTTTAATGAGTTGTGCTGAGATAATTACAAAATTATATATCTTCAGCACAAAGTGTCGTTGTAACTTTGGATATTTCATTTTAAATACATACAACGCCGCATAAATCGACATAATACTACAGGGCTTAAAAAATAAAAAGTAAAGAAAAAAGGAAAATTATAGAAAAAAAAAAAAAAAAGTGAAATCATTAAAATGAAAATTAATTGATAGATTAAGAGAGAAATTATTAAATTTGGGCTCGCAACTGCAACCTGAGGTATATTTTGAGTGTAAAATTTTTTTTTCAGTCATCTGTGGCTTTATTTTCTCCATTATTCTGTATTTAATCATCGTTTAAAAAAAGCACGCTCGCTCATTCACGCATACACACTATGAAAAAGACAAAATTATCAAATAAAAGAGATGAAAGAAAAAAAATATAGAAATTATAATGGAAGAAGTTTTACTTGTATGTACATGGTCGGACTATACAATTTTTTTTTTGCAATGTTTATTATTTTTCTTTTTTCTTATCTCATTAAACATTTTTATTTGATTATAAAAATCATTGAATTATTGAACAGCACTCGTGGAATGCCTGTCACTCCCAAAACGTTGAATTTCCAATGGAGTGAAAATTAAAATGCGATATATAGCACAATTAATTAAATAACTTCTCAAGGATTTCAGGGAAAATTAATTAGTTTCTCTCATTTCTCAACTAATTAAAGTACATGAAATAAGGGGGGGGGGGGGGGGGGTAGCGCACAGAGCAAAGAGTCTCCCGAAGTTTGAAAGAAAAAGGAAAAGCTGAAATTTTTTCATTAATTAATAATTAAAGAAAAATCTTAATCGGATGGCAAGTATTTGTGCGATTGGGATTTTCGAATTGAGAAAATTAACAAAAAAAAAATACACACATTTCTTATATTTAGGAACTAGTAAATATTATTCGGCACATTGGCGCATGATTGAGATCTTTATTTGTCATTGTGCCATTAATTAATTATATGTACAAAAAAAAAAACTTTAATTACCTCGCGACACTCTCTAATTCGTTGCAATTGTTTTAGAAAAAAAAAAAAGAAGAAGAAATTATTTCGAGGTATTTTTGCACTATTTATTATAGAAATAAAAAAATTAAATTTCTTTATTTCATTCATAAATTATCTATATTTATAATTCAATGAATTTAAACATGCAAATTTTATGATTAATCATTTTCACACCTTTTTGAAAAAATAAATCTTCTGCAAAAATGCCACAATTTTAAAATAATAACAAAAAAAAAAAGGAAAAGACTTCGAAGCACCAATAGAATTTAACTTCTCAATTATTCAAGAAAATAGCAACTTTTTTATGTTTGTGTTTGATTAATAAATTATTTCAATAGCAAATTAAAAAAATAAATTTTGACAGGCAATGCCACACAGTGCTCAAACATTCACACAAAATTATTTATTAATTATTACTTGAACGCACTGCATTTACTTTTTTTTTTTTTTTTTTTAAATAACTTTTCTTTCTTTCAATGCTCATCTTAAAATATTCTACTCTAAAAAATCGTATAAATATCGTCGACACTGAGAAACAGATTGAACTTAAAATCTTTCTAACTCATTTAAATGTAAAAAAAATCTTTCTAAATGGCTCTCACTTAAATAATGAGAAATGAAACGAAAGAAAGAGAAGAAAAATGAAAATTAAAAAAAGGGGAAATTTTCAAGAGCTTTTAGCGAAAATTCGCGAGATGCTGAACAAGAAAAAAAAAGAATGCATTAAAAAATTAAAAGCATCTAGATATTCTCGCAAAATTTACATTTAATACAGTAAAATTCGCGAGTTAAATAGTATTGTCATTAAAAAATATCGTATTTTCTTGTTTTTTTCAATGGATTTGGCAAGCGTGCTTCTTCCTCATCATCACTTCCTCTAAAAATCTTTTGTAAATTCTTTACATATCTCATTGTATTTCCTCAAATCCTTTTTTTTTCTTCAATTTCTAATTACCAATAAATCTCTTTTCCATTCGCAAAAATACATCCTCGCTACGATAAAATAACGCTCAATTTTTTCCATCGATTATCCCATGAAAAATGATTATTTTTATCTTTTATCAATTCAAAATAATCAATACTTCGTTCAATACCATCAATATTAGAACGTAAATTTGACAATTTATCATTAATATCATTGTCAGTTGAATTTAATATTCTAACTGCCGATGATAAACGTAATTTACACACTGGTGTACTGAATACAAGTCTACGATTAATTTTTCGATTATTAATATTATTATTATTATTATTAATTTTACTAATATTCGATTGATGATTATTGATTTTCGTATTAATTGTCTTACGTGTATAATCAGTACGCAGTAATTTGGCCATTGATCATTGACGATATGACTGTTGTGCTATTCCATTACCAGGTGTAACATAATCACCAATCATCAAACTTGGATTAACTGGATAATGAGATGTATTTCCAAGTACCAGCGATTGCTGGAAAGTAACACCAAGCTGTAGCTGCGATTGGTTACGCAGACATGAGAGATATTATATGATTTTAGTATTCATCATATTGTTCACTAATTGAAATTGAATTAATTTTTTTCATTTTCTCTCTTTCTTCTCTTTTTTTTTTTCTTTTTTTCTCAAATTAAATGGAATTAATTTTTCTTTTTCAAATCCTGTCGTTCTTCAATTTTTTTAAATTTTTCTTTCCTCTCTAGAGAATTTTTAAATGATTTTTCTCTCTCTCCTTGTTCTCTTTTTATTATTCATGGTAATAATAATTATGATTTCTTGTCTCGTACTATTAAAGTTGGAAAGGATATTTAATTTGAGTTATCAGTGAATTTTTTAAGATATTTATAATTTAATTTGAATTTATCATGTGGGAAAGGGTGGAGTGAAATTCATTGAAATTGGGGGTAATACTGGAGATAGGCTTTTTCTGATGATTTCATTGGAAAGCTGAGGAAATTTACCATGGAAATCATATGTCGGAAGTTATTTTTTCGAATTTTTCAAAAATTCCATTTTTTGCGAAAGATTTGAAGATGAAAAGCTTCTGTTTTTGAAAAATTTCAGGTTTTCGGGAATATCTCTGGTTCTATTGGTCGTAGCGATCTGGGGTTGATCTCAAATGAAAGATGAGCTCATTTTCCATAGATTTATCTCATTTAAAAAATAAATTATCAATTTTTCAAGTAATTATAGAGCAAAAACTGATTTTCAGAAAATGGCCTATAAGTATTTGAAAAATTGATTCAAAAAAATTTGAACCACATATATCGATGAGAAATGAGCTCACCTTTCATTTGAGATGAACCCCAGGTCGCTACGACCAACAGAACCGAAGATATCGTCGAAAAAGTGGATTTTTTCGATTTTCGAAAGAAGAACCCCTTCAAAACTTGCCCAAAAAAGTAAAATTTTCCAAAAATTTCAAAAAATTAATTTTAACACATGTTCAACCCAAAATTTTTCCAGCTCTCCAATGAAATCATCAGAAAATCTCTATCTCGAACCGCTCAATTAAAATGTCCATTTTACCCCACCTTCCTCTATTCTATGTTATAATTCAATTGAATTACAGATAAATACTTACAGTTGCAGGTGACGTAAACATATTTGGAGTAATTCCACCACCAATAAGCTGTGCAGCTTGTGTACTTGTTGCTGTACCACCGATTCTACCTCTTCCAGTGCTCGATATTGAGCCCGGATGTATATTTGGCTGACCTCCTGTTACACAAGCAAATTAAACCGTGTAATACTCATTGCACAAATCAAAATTAAAGTATGAAACATTTCTTTTTTTTTCTGGATAATTTAGACACGATAAAGAATAATGCAAAATTAATTGGGATAACGTGCAGAGGTTGTAAAATGGGATACTAACAAGCAGAACAAGTGTCGGTGAATCAAAAGAAATTTTCATTAATTTTTCTATTGTTTTTTTTTTTGATACATTATTTATCAGTGAGCCGTTTATTGACACGGATTTTTCAGTCTTACAAATTTACAGAATATCATTATCATAAGGGAATTATTTAATGAAAAATATTTACAATTAATTACTTTGTTTTTTTCTCATGATTACACCACAATTACAATTACTATTTAAATGAAGGAAAAAATTTGAAAATTGAAAAAAAAAAAAAATTAGGAATAACTAAAATTACAATCGGATTATTTTTCTTTTTCGTTTTTTAAAATATATAAAACACACACACAAAGTTGTGGAATTTTTCGTTAAGACCTCAGGGTTATCAAATAATGCGGAAAATTCAACGATAACCCTTTATTTAAAAATGATAAGATAAAAATTTGACGATGGAAAAAATAAAAAGTTTGAAAATAGAGGAGAAAAAAAAATTGAAAAAATTTTCATAATTTTTTTTTTTTTGAAAGATATAATCTAAATTCCCTCGATAAAACAATTCAAATACCTCGTGTCATTGCCTCTCGGCCTAATTTCTACAATAATGGTTTTACAATTGATAATTTTATCATAATTTTTTTTTTTCATTTTTCGTCTTCTCTTCAAATCTACGAAATTCGTCACGATTACAGGATGGAAGATCTCTACATGTCAATACAACTGTCACCATGACTCATTTTCTCCTTTCTCTCTCTTTCTCTTTCTCTCAAACTAAAAATTACCACAAAGTACAATTTTTTTAAAGCCGAAAAATAGCATTTTTATATTCAGCTAAAAATTCAAGCTTAAATACTTGGAATCGTCGAAATGAACAATTGAAACAATGTTTTTTTTTTTTTTTCTTCTTTTTTTTTCTTTCAATTATCATAAATTTTAAGGATTATTCTTAGAGAGAATAGTGGTACAATGAGGGATCAAGGAATGCCTTACCTAGAGCTAGTAAATTACTAGGATTGACAGCACCAGATGTGTCCATTGACACCTCACCAAGTCCATTAACTGACATTCCATTGACCATATTAACAGCCTGACGTGCACCCTGTGCATCAAGTGTTGTCCAGTATGATTCACTTGGTGATGTACTGTTTAAACCTGATGGCAATTGTGCAACAGCACCAGTATACCTGAAGTATGGATTTTTAAGATCTAGTGTATTACTACTGCTCTCCATATTCGTTCCCTCGAGTTTCAAGTCGATTGTTACGTCGTAGGATTGTCTGAAAGTAAATAAAATCGATTAATTATTTGTTGCAAGAGTATTAACGCATTTTTAAAAATTTGCGTAATTATTATAGTACTGAAAATAGCAGACATCTGACAATTTCCTTTTTTTTTCTCTATTCAATAAATTATTTGAAGAAAAAGAAAAATATACAGATGGAGAAAATTTGAGAAATAAGTGCAAATTTTTTTAACATTTTTTTTTCAACAATTCTTATGTTTAAAAAAATGGGAAATGTATGCTAATTTCGTTATTATGAAAATAAGAGACATCTGACAATTTTTACATTTTTTTTCTCTTACTAGGGGACTTATTTTTAAAAAATTAAAAATATGCACATGTTGAAAACTTGAAAAACTATGACTGCGAATTTTTTAAATATTTTTTTTATGATCGTTTTTTTATGCAAAAAAAATTTCAAAAAATTGTCAAATGTATGCTAATTTTATTATCATTAATTATCAGATTCAATTTACCTTTTATTAGCAACTAGAATGACTTTTCCAGATAGTAATTGTCCACTTTTACAGAATAATGGATTCTCCAATAGACAACGGACCTGGTACCAATGAGTGAGTGGTTCTGTTGGTGCTGTACTGAGCCAAACTTGCTGTGTAGAGCCAATAAATGCAACATCAAACCAAAAAGCTAGACCATGACATGTGCCACTCTCTAGTATATGAAAATCAACGTCTATTTCTGTAAAATTAAAAAGAAAAAAAAAATATAGAATGCATCAATAAAGTTTCTGTATTTCATCAAAATGAACTTTGAAAAGTTAGTCTCGAGGAGTTTGGCAAAAGTTTATTTACCTATTTTGTGTAAATCAGTCTCGTCAGCAGTTTGGAAGTCGACAACGTGCCTAACAGATTTGGCCATGCAAATACGAATATCAAATGTATCAACTATTGGCTGCCGGAAGTATTCTTTGATAGCACTGTTACGTAAAGATGAGAGATCAACACCGTGGAAGCAAGTTTGATACCAAAAGTTTGCTTTATTAAATTGTTCCATGTATAATGTTTCATCGGAAAATGGAGCTATATGGAGATCACCACGTGAAGGAAACATTCGACCACCTAAAATGAATTTTCATAGAACAGCATTAATTTGTTTTAATCAAATAAAATGTTTTTTAATTAAATAATTATGCTAATAAAGTTAGCAGACATTTGCCAATTTTTCAGGTTTTCTTAAAACAAATAAATTATTGTAAAAAAAATATTTAAAAAATTCAGACTTATATTTTTTGAATTTTCTTGAATTTTCTTTGGGCACACGCGCATTTTTTATTTTTTTGAAATAATTTATTTGCTTAAATGAAAAAAAAATCTAAAAAATCATCTGATATCTGCTATTTTTAGGGTGAAATTTTTTTTTTTGGTATTTACCTGGAACTAGCCACTTTTTAGCATGCAGATATGTCTCCAGCATTCTCTCATTGTAAAGCATATATCCCATTGGCTCACTAACAATACAATCAACATGCTCTGGTAATTCAATTTCCTCGATTTTTCCAGCAATTACCACAATTTTATCGGATAAATTATTAGCAGCTACGAGTAATTCAGCATGATTAGCCATATTACTAGCTTCAACTGCATAAACCTTTTTTGCACCAGCTTGTACAGCAAAAAATGACAATATACCAGAACCAGCACCAACATCTAGCACAATTTTATCTTTAAAATCCGATAAATTTCCCAATATTGCACGTTGATATGTGCTTGTTCTAATGTAGTCCTGCATCATATTTTGTTGCTGTGATAAATAACCATAAAATTGAAAATACTGCATTGCCGAGAGATCCTCGGTTCTCTCGTTGAATGCTGATATACCCTTTCCATTTTTTAACTTCAGAATTTGCGAATGAAAATTTCGGAAATCTGAAAATTAAAATTTTTTAATTAATAAAAAGAAACAAAAAATTGTCAATAGTTTTTTTGAAATATCTTGGAAACTAAACGAGATAGAGCGATTTTATCCCAATCCTTTTTTCTAGAGAATTTCAAGGGCTACAAGAAGGACTGGGACAAAACTGCTCTATCTCGCTTATTCTCCGAGATATTCTCAATGAAAAAAAATATGAAATAAAATAAATTTTTCTTAAAATTCCATAATTTTATTTCATCAACAGTTTTTTGAGAATATCTCGGAAATTAAGCGAGATAGAACGATTTTGCCCAAATCCATTTTTAAAGCTCTTGAAATTTTCCATAAAAAGATGGAAAGCAAAACTGCTCTATCTCGCTTACTTTCCGAGATATTAAAAAAATAATAACAAAATCAAAATAAAGTCAATTTGTTCAAAAATTTCAATATTTTTGAATAATTACCTGATTCGGTGGGAAATGTCAGGAGAATACTTTCTGTATCCAATGTGAAAACATAACTTTTTGTAGCAACACGAGAGCATTCTGTCGTGTGAGTTACGGGAAATTCCAGTAATTGCTTCGGCTGTTTCTCGTTCGCCTCCTCTGTAAAATATTATCGACCAAATTTATTCATAAAAGAAGAAAAAAAGGAGAAAAACAGAAGCAACTACATTATATCACTCTATCATCATAATTATCTCAAAATATTACGTGTCATTGTGTAAATTTTAAATTTAAATGGAAAAACCAGAATAAAAATCATGATACAATCTATTATTAGAGTAGAAAAAAATAATAATCTTTTTGTTCATTCATTGCAAAACAACTTTTTCCTTTTCTCTGCAAATAAAAAGGTCATGAAACACTCAACACAAAATAGCTTTCAAGACAAAACACGAATGATCAATAGTATTCTATTAAACACGTGTGAGTTTCAAATTTTTTAATTCATTGTTTAGTAATAATTATAATTTTTTGCATTAAATATCAGAACTTCTCTATGATAAAAACATTATTAATAAAAATTATCAAACAATTGATTTGAAAATTCAATAAATAGGAGGCGTTTTTTGTTATCCCTAGAGGATTCACTGCTGCTGTTAGTCATTTTTCATCATTTTTTTTTCACTTTTCATCAGATTTCTTAATAACAATTAATTTGATTAATGCCTAAAAATATAAGATTTTTCGGTGGCATTATTATTCATTAATTCGGTAAATTTCATTAGTGTGCACCAATTTTTCTGCATTTTTTCCACTTTTTTATGAAAAAATTCACAGAAATTAGCAACAAAAAAAAGAAAAAAATCGACGTACAGTACACTGAGAAAAAAAATAGTGTTTAAAACAATCGAATATTGAGGCAAATGGTCCTTAGAAAATATTTTTTTTCGAAATAATCAAAAAAATTATTGAATTTACTAAATTCAATTAATTTCAACAGATTAACTAGTTGAATTGATTAAATTCAGTAAATTCAACAGCTTTTTTAAAATTATTTCAAAGAAATATTTGTTAAGGACCAATCGCATCAACATTTCATTGTTTTTACCATTACTTTTGTCATAATAATGAAACTTTTAGAATTAATAAATAATAATGCCACTAAAAAACCTCATATTTTTACGAATCAATCAAATTAATGGTTTGTGTTAAAAAATCTCTATAAAAAGCTTTAAAATGACTAATAATGGCAGAAAATTCCAATGTTTTAACCGACAAAGAAGCGATGAGCACCTGCTCCAAAAAAAAAAAAAATACCATTAACCCCAAAAAAATTCGAAAAACTCAATCGAAAAAAACCCAAAAAAATTTCGATTAAAAATGCGAATTTTCAAAAATTTAGTTTAAATTCGAAGGGAAAAGCCGATTTCGGAGCAAAAAATGTGAGAAAATTATATATTCTCAGGCATCCGGCTTATTTTCGAAGTTTGGTTAGGTCGCGTCTTTTTCCCAGCATTAATACAACTCCAATATTGATCGTAAATTACCAGCTTGCCAAAAATCTACTAGAAAAGGAAAAAAAAAGCCATAATAAATACGACAAGGCTAAGAGGTACAGAAGTGCCTTTAATAAATGCATTTAATTCTGTTTATAATGTTAGTGTCTTTAAGTGTCATTAAAGTGTACATAATAAGCAATTTAAAATTTACTCAAAGGGCATGTTAAATACACGAAAAAAAGCACTTCTCTGTACCTCCAAGCCTTATTCCTAATAATAAACCAATTAATACCAACAAAAATCTCACCAGATATTAATTCAATGCTGATTCCTTGTGGATCATAGTTGATATTCAATGTTACCGGCTTATTATATTTTGGTATTGACTGTCCATTGTTTGACAAAGTCGATACTGTCACAGCGCGAAACGCCTTCGCCATTTTTATACAACAAACACCTCGTGTGTATTTCTCTTGTTCGCCTCCAGTGTTCCTTTCGTAAACTCCTTTTTTTTTTTATTGTTTTTCTCTTCAAATTTGTTTGTGTGTGTGTGTGTAATAAATATATATCCAGCAATTTTTTGATCCTCCGGTGTCTTCTCTTCTTTTGTTTTTTTCCTACAACGAAAAAAAAAAAAAAAACTTTAGCACAAGGTGCTCGTGCGCGTTTAATGAGCGTCTACACACATACACACACACAGAGAAAATGAATTTGTTCTCTTCTTCTGTGTGTGTGTGTGTGTGTGTGTGTGTGTGTGTGTGTGGTGTTCGCTCTTCCTTTCTCCCTTTCCTTTTCTTTCTCTTCCTGTGTGTTACAATTACAATTGTGTGTGTGTGTGTGTGTGTACTCACCCCCACCCTTTCGCCTTTTTTTCGAGAAGAAAGAAAAAAGGCAATTATTCAGTGAAAATAGGAGAAAAAAATTGTTAAAATAAATGTAAAATAAAAGAAAAAATCAACTAAAAAAAAGGCAACACGTTTCTGACTATTGTTATTATTATTTTATTTGGTGCCCTTTGTGTGTGCACACGAGAGCACGAGAGAGGTGAGTGAGCAACTACTACTGTGTGTCTGTCTGTCTGCCTTCTCTTTGTGTGTGTGTGTGTGTTTGTGTGTTGGGATGCCGGGAAATCGTCAAAAGAGACCCCACGATTGTGTGTGATTTTTTTCTTTTTTTTTTCGGAGTTTTTGCAGAGAGACCCACCGACTACTACTATATATCTATCAACCACCCCCGGGTGCGTGCGTTTTCGCACACGCGCACACACTATCTATATAACACCACCTATATCACCCTTACGAATACATCTGTCTCACTCGCCGATTTACGCTGCTTTTGATTCGTAGATTTCTCTCCCCTCTCTCTGTACCGGTGTGTATAGCCGAAAATCTTTTCTTTGGTTATATTATACGGAAACACACACATACACATACACACACACCACACACACACACATATACACTTACACACACACATATATACACTTACACACACACACACACACACATGTGCATACATATATACATACAGACACATACACACACACATATATACACACACATATACTCACACATACATGTATACACACACATACACATATACACTTACGCATACACACACACTTTTCTGTCGCTCCCCCTTTACAGAGCCAGCCGATAATCGACTACATACACATACATACACAGACACAGATAGAAAAGCTCCTCCCTTCTCCCTCCCCTTCATCTTTGGTCTTGCCGCTTATTACTATTCCACGGTGCTCTATTGCCCGGGCAATTCTCATTTTTATTGATAAAATAAATCTCAAGAACTTTTAAAGGGGCATTATATTTAATTATTACTGGAAATTTGAAAAAAAAGTTTGAAATATCACGTGCGGCTTTATTTTTCGCACTTTATTAATGGGTAATTACACGTTGGAGAGTCTTATTATCGTTAATCTCTTGTATTTAAGGAGAGGGAGGGAAGAGAGGGGAGGGGACAAGTAGTTTAGACTAGACAAAATAGGGGGAAAACGATTTTTTCGCTAATAAAAGCGAAATTGGCAGATTTTGGAGTTTAAATTTGCGCGGGAACGCGCGGAACTCATTTCTCGCCAATTACATGCGGAGAATTATTATTATCGTTAATCTTCTGTACTTGAGAGGGGCTGGGGTGGGGGGGGCCAAGTAGTTTGGACTAGAAATAATGGGAGGGGGGGGGGGAAGATTTATTAATTCGCAAAAAGAACGAAATTGGGAGATTTTTGAGTTTAAATTTGCGCGGGAAATCGCGTAGCTCATTTCTCGCGCTGTGATTGGTGGAGAGGCGTTCTCATAAATTAACATCATGGCTACCGGTAAAAAAGGAGCGTCCTGATTGGTGCGCATGTCTGTGGCCAATGAAACGCTCGTCACGACCTCTTTATTCAAAAAATACGCGTCCCCCCGGCAAAAAAAAAAGAAAAAAAAATGATAATAATAATAATAATAATGAGTTAAAGGTATCGTCAATGTTATTAGCGGTTCAAAATAACTTGTTATCGCATTATTACGGAATTCAGAGAGCAATCGCGTGAATTTTTGGGTCACATTTGATGATGTAATAGTTAAACGTGTTAGAATTGACGAAAAAAATTGAGACTTTCAGTTATTAATAAGGAGAATAAACCTTTGTTTGGTAATTTAATTTTATTGGTTATGTTTACGCGTCAGTATCGTATGGAACAATTTAAAATTTATGGTAAACATTATTTTGATACTTGCACTAAAAGAAAATAACACTTGCTCATAAGTGATTCTATTTTTTTTGGTGTTTTTCTTGTTTTTTTTTTTCTTCAAAAATGAGTAACGCGGAAAATTCAAAAATTCATTTATTGAATAATTCAATTATTCAACATTCAATTGTTGTTTTGTTTATCGTTTTGTCGTCATTATTATTCAATTATTTGAACAAAGTTCAACCTAATTACTACATTGACGAGGCATTTCACATACCACAGACACAAAAGTACTGCAATGCTACATTTTTTGAGGTAATTATGAAATTTAATTTTTTAAATAATTTTCAAGTCAATTTTTCTTTCAGTTTTTTGAAGATATCTCGGAGAATAAGCGAGATAGAGCGATTTTGGTTCAGTCCTTTTTTTTAGCACTTGAAATTCTCTACAAAATCATATTGAGGCAAAATCGCCCTATCTCGCTTATTTTCCGAGATATTCCATTTATTCAAAAAGACTTTAAAAAAAAAAAAATTAATTTTTCTAAAATTTTCAATTTTTTCAATTTTCAATAATTTTTTTTTGTTTTTCTCTTTTTTTCAGTGGGATAAAAAAATTACTACACCACCAGCTCTTTATCTACTGACTGCTGGCCTCCTAGGCCCTATAAAACAATGTAAAATCCTATTTTTACGCTCAATTAATTTAATTTTAACATATGCCAATTTTTATCTGATATTCAAAATATTGGGTAATAAGAATTGGGCTCAAAAAGATGGTAATTCATTGAAAAAATTTGGAGCTGCACTGACAATAGCAATATTCCCACCATTATTTTTTTGGTTTTTCTTGTATTATACTGATGTATTATCGATCAATTTGGTACTACTCACGTTTCTATTGCATCAACAAGAGCATTACAAGGCATCAGCATACGTAGGTGAGTCTAATCGCCTTAAAATGAATTTGTAGGAGGAACTAAAGTTTAATTTAGTTATGTAAGTTAGTTGATTACTGGATATATTTAATTTAAAAATATATAAAAAAATTACTTTTCTTCTTCTCAGGTGGCTTTTCGGTCTTCGTAAGACAGACAAATATAATATGGGTAATTTTATTAGCTGGTGAGCGAGTGCTCACGTTGATTGAAGCCCAAACACCACGAAGTATCGAGACACTAGTATCGAGGGGGCTTCACACGACTCCTATGCACGCAAAAGTAATTAGAAGAAAAAAAAATAATTTTAAACAATTTGAAATTAACCAGAAATCTTGAAATTTCGATTTTTTTTTGAAATTTCAGAGATTTTTGGTGAATTTTATCATTTTTCCAAATTTTTCTTGGAATTTTTATCAAATTTATCTCTGGCAACCTTTCTTCGCCCACTTGAAACATCAAAATCAGGTTTATTTCAAATAATCTGAAATTAATCAAAAAAACTCAAAATTTGAAGATTTTTTGAGAATTTTAGAAATTTTTGGTGAATTTGATCATTTTTACAAATTTTTCTTGAAATTTCTCTCAAACTCATGTCTGACAACCTTTTTTTGCCCACTCGAAACATCAAAATCAGGTTTATTTCAAATAATCTGAAATTAATCAAAAAATCTCAACATTTGGAGATTTCACGATTTTTTCAGACTTTCAGAGATTTTTAGTAAATTTTATCATTTTTCCAAATTATTCTTGAAATTTCTATCAAATTTATCTCTGGCAACCTTTCTTCGCCCACTTGAAACATTAAAATCAATTTTATTTCAATCAATTTGAAATTTATCAAAAAATCTAAAAATTTGGAGATTCCGAGATTTTTTGAGAATTTTCCAGATTAGACATAGAGAAAAAAATTAATAAAAAAATCCTCTAGTCATTCTAACAAAATTAGCACTCATCTCACAATTTTTTTCTTTTTTTTAAACAAATGAATTATTATGAAAAAAATTATCAGAAAAATTCGCACTTATCCTTCTTTGCATTTTCCCCACGTGTATATTTTTCTTTTTTTCAAAAATAATTTATTTGTCAAAAGCAGACAAAAAAAATCCAAAAATTCTCAGATATTTGCTATTTTCATTGTTATCTTTAGTTGAAAAAAAATCGTCACTCTAAGAATAAAGGGGCGTAAGTGCTGCACATAAGCATAGCACTTCTGCCCCTTTGTTTCTAAGCCCACAAGCTAATAAACCCGTATTAACTGATTTTTTCAGCTCCTCTGGAATAATGTTGTGCATCACATTAGACGTGGAAAGCTCCCATTCTTCAAGTTCATCATGGAAACGTGCGACAATGTTCGTGAACACATCGGCGTAGTCCTCGTATTTTTATTATTTGTAATTTTGAATAAGGGAATAGTCCTGGGTGATCGTACTGCTCACGTAGCAACAATTCATGTGCCTCAATTGTTCTACTTTTCCATATTTTTCACTGCCTTTTCTTGGCCCTACATTCTCCCACATTTAAAATCATTCCTTCAAACAGCCCAGAAACACTGGGCAATTACAAGTGTATTATTCGGATTAATGGCTCTAATTATTCACAATAATACACTTGTACATCCTTATTTATTAGCTGACAATAGACACTATGTCTTCTATATTTGGAACAAAATAATGGGACGTTATTATCTAGCTAAGTATCTGTTAATACCATTTTATGGATTTTCCATATATGGTATAATAGTTTGTCTCAATGATTTACGATTTCTTTCAAAAGTACTTTATGTCGTGAGCATTACCATTATTCTTGTGCCACAACTTTTACTTGAGCCACGTTATTTTGTCATTCCTTATGTTTTATTGCGTTTAAATATTACTGAACCAAAGACATGGCAATTGTACATGGAATTGCTCACTAGTTTTGTCATAAATTTTCTACAATTTTATATTTTTGTGACTAAGAGCTTTTACTGGACTGATCAAGAAGGTCCACAAAGAATATCGTGGTAATATTTTTTTTTTTTTTTTTGTTTTTTTCACTTTATTTTAATATACTATAATGATAATTATTTTTCATGATACTGAAAATAGCAAAAATCTGACTATTTTTTTTTCGATAGCAAATGAATTATTTTGAAAAATAAAAAATATGCATAAATAGAAAATATCAAAAACTATGAGTGCAAATTTTTTAAATATTTTTTTTTATAATCATTTATTTGTTTAAAAAAAATGCAAAAAATTGTCAGATGTGTATGTTAATTTTCTTATCATTTATTTCTTTTTTTACTAATGGCCAAGCCAATTCCTGAGTACTAAAGGGATTAATTATTGAATAAAAGATTTATATAATTAATTAAAAATAATTGAATACTGTGTATGTAATCAAATTCTTTTTTTATATATATATATAGATATATATTTATGACTAAAGAGTGATAATCTAGGATAAATGTGAAAGAGAATATAAAATTCATAGTGTTTGTAGATTATTATAACTAAGCGAGATCTTATATTTCAATATTTTACATTTTACAAAGAAGAAGTCTTAAGTATAATAATCACTTTTTTTCTTTTCTTCATTTATCATTCATTAATAACTATTATTGAAGATTACGTGAGCTCTACGACACTCATCCCTCTCATTTCGTATTATACAAATATAATACACGTTTTTTTTTTTCAAAACTTTTCAAATTTTTTTTCTCTCTTTTCTGTCTTTTTACCGGAAAAATTATTAATTATTTCTTTAAGGGTAAAAATTATTGACAATAAAATTTTATCAATGACTGAGCATTCTTGCGGTCAAATTCACAAAAAAAATGTGTGTCTGTGTGGAGAATCACAATAAATAAACTGTTTTTTTTGTTTAATGTACATGGTAAATAGTCACACATTATGTGCAATAAGTATTGAGGCCTGCAAACGTAATATCGCAGACTTAAAATGTCTCATTACGTTATAATCCTCTCACAATTCTTTTTTTATTAAGATTTTTTTTTTTTTCATATTTTTTCTCAATAAATCGTTCGATATTATCTAATTATAAATTCAATTTGAATTCTAAATTTGAACAAGGTTCTCGTTGTGCATGGGGATTCACTGTTTTTTTTTTTAAATCTACAAGTGATGTTTTTTTGATGCATAAATTTCAATGCCTTCATAGCATTAATTTGAGTACAATGCATTTTTTTTTTACAATTAATCATAATCACCTAATTGTGTATTTAACAAAACCGATTGCTTCTGTCTTTCATTATTAATTTAATTTTACAATTAAATTAAATTTTCTTCTCACAATTAGCGAATTTTATTCACTGAAGCACAAACTCGGAAGCTTGCAAAAAATCCTCTCACATTATTTATTAAAAAACTAAAGCTCTGAATTATCGAATTAATTGTTATTAATTCGATTTTTCCTCGTTTGTAAAACAATTTTTTTTCTCATTAATTTATCAAAAATTATTATTAACCGAATGATTATGATTTTTTTTATTTTTTTTTAAATACTCCGAGGAGATAAAGTACACTCGAGATAAAGCCTCGGTTTTTTTTATTTAATTTCTTTTTTTTTTAAACCGACAATAGGAAGTTATTCATTCATAGGCACTGGATCACATTATTTTTATTGCATTCCGTTAAATTCGGAAGAAAATCTCTACCCCAATAAGATCATTTAATTTAATTTTTTTTTTTCTTTTAATTTAATGATCTCTGGCAGTCCAGTTATAAACTTATATTTCATTGTTAAAATAAATGAAAATTTTCCATCATACTATTAATTGTTTCAATTCAACTAAATTCGTTGAACGATACAATTTCATATCCAATGTTGCACTTGGTTCATTTTTTTTAGTTTGCGTGTGCCACGCCAATATTCTCGTACAATTGTCAGCTAAAAGTTCAATTTCACGTGGATCAAATGGTGATAAACTTTTTAAAAATCCATCCTCTTCAAAACCAGCACGATATGGCATTGTAGCATTTGGCCGTTGCAATAAAAATTTAACACTAACAGCAAAACCAGCCATATCAACTGGAAATTTTCTTCCAGCTATCCAACCATCGTAGAAACCAGTGAATTTACCATTTTTAACAATTGGTGAACTCAGGCCAAATTTAGTGCAAAGGCCAACTGGAAACATTGATACTTTTTTTGTCTGTCTTATCTGAAAAGAAGAGAAAAAACGAAAAATATTTGAAATTATCGTTTTGTGCTTTTTTTATTAGGGGGAAGGTGGGGTAAAATGGGCATTTTGATTGAATTGTTCGAAATAGAGATTTTCTGATGATTCCATTGAAAAGCTGGGGAAATTTTGGATGGAAAACATGTGCTGAACTTAATTTTTTCGAATTTTTTGAAAATCGAGTTTTTTAGTCGAAATCGAAAAATGCATTTTTTTGAGGATATCTCCGGTTCTATTGATCGTAGCGATTTGGGGTCGATCTTAAATGAAAGATGAGCTCATTTTCCATCAATTTATGTAGATTTCAATTTTTTTCATCGATTTTTCAATTATTTAAAAGCTTTTTTTTTTTTTATAAAAATCAGTTTTGACTTTATATTCATTTGAAAAATCCATAATTTTTTTTCAAAACTATATAAATCGATGGGAAATGAGCTCATCTTTCATTTGAGAGTAGCCTCAAGTCGCTACGACCAATAGAACCGGAGATATCCCCAAAAAAGTGGAAATTTTCCAAAAAAAAAAAGGATTTCGCCTTGAAATCTTGACCGAAAAATGAAAATTTTCGAAAAAATTTCTATAAATTTCCAGATTTCTGGTTAAATCGTTAATTGTTTGAAATAAGACTGATTAAAACTGAATCTTGACCAAAGAATCAAAATTTTCGAAAAATTTCTAAAAAATAACTTCTGACATATGATTTTCATGGAAAATTTCCTCAGCTTTCCAACAAAATCATAAAAAAAAAACTATCTTCAATATTTCCACTAATTTTCACACTATAAAACATGAAAACCATTTTCCCCCCACCTTCCCCTAATTGAAATCAAATAAGTTACATAAACTCACCTCATCAAATAGATCAATATCATAAGTATTGTCATCGTCAGCAAAGTAAAATACCCCGGAAGTGGCATTAGCTCTAATCCACTTGAGTCCACGATTGCGATTAGAGACACCTCTTGGCTTCGCTCCTTTTTTATTCTTGTACTTCTCCGGCATCGGAGCTTCAAAGTTTCGAGAGAGCAAAAAGTTAAGAAAAAAAGAAAAATATAGGTCAAAAGAAACTAAATGAGTTCAAATGAGCTCAAAGAACGAAAATCAAAAGAAAATGCTTTAAACTTTAAACTTTTCGTTTAACTGTTAAAAATTTTCGTCTGAATTTTTCGTGAAAAATTCCAGAAATTTCAGATAATTAAGGTATTGAAAAATGCAACACATCATCGATTTTCAAATAATTTCACGCCTGGATATCAATGAAATTTGTGAATTTCAGTTGAATCGTTTCTTGAAAATTTAGTAAAAATGGGAAAAATTCGAAAAAAATGAAAATTCAAGTCATTTTGATTCTGAATATTCATGTTCAGTTGAGAATTCAAGTAATTTGTAGAATTTTCGTCTCAATTCTACTTAAGGGGTGACACCACTGTAGAATTTTCAAAAAATCGATTTTTTTTTTTGCTTTAAAAATTACTTTCGCCCTTCCAGAATACAGGCAAGAAAAGTTATCACCTGAAATCCATTATTTCACATGAAATTTTGAATTTTTCCCAAGGCATTTCTTCATATTCATAGCCCAAGTCAAAACTTCAATCGTGTTTTTCTCGAAACATGATTTTTCAAATTGGCACGCAGCATAACTCCAATAATTCTCATTATTTTCATTTGAATTTCCCACAGCATCTCGAAAACAATATTTCGAACAGAAATACGTAGGGGATTTTCAAAAAATTGATTTGCACATTTTTTATTGATAAAAAATTGCCGATTTTTTGGCCGAAATTTGAATTTTTTCATTCAAATGGTCACCAATCCCACATAAAACAATATTTTTGAAATCCCCTACGTATTTCTGTAGCTATGGGTATTTAGACTGACCCAATTTTTTTTTTTTTTCCAATTGAAATTTGCACCAGTTACACTGCGTGCCGCAGAGTGTTTTAAATTCGAGGGGCCTCGCAAGAATGGCTCTTGTGTCGTCATTTTTTGATATTTTTTGATGATTTTTTTTTCTGAAAACTCAAATATATGCTCAATCACTCCATCAAATATCATTATTTTCTTGCCACTTGTTCTATAGAAAAAAAAGTAGCCAGAAAACGCCTTTTTTTAAGACTTTTACAGTGGTGTTACCCCTTAAGACTTAGAGATTTCTTTGAATTTCTTCTGAAACTCACAGATTTCATCATTATTAGGGGTGTGCGAATAATTCGAATCCACGAATTATTCGTACCGAATCGAATATTGATATTCGATTCGAAATTTGAATCGACTAATTCGAATTTTTTTGAATAATTCGAACTTTTTTGAATAATTCAAATTTTTGAATAATTCGAATTTTGGATAATTCGAATTTTCAAATAATTCGATTTTTTGAATAATTTGAATTTTTGAATGATTCGCACTTCTCGAATAATTCGAACTTTTCGAATAATTCGAAAATTTTCGAATTATTCCATAAATTTCAAATAATTCTAATATTTTCGAATAATTCGAATAATTCGAACAATTTCGAATAATTCGAATTTTCGAATTATTCGATTCGAAATTCGAATCGAATAGTAATATTCGATTCGAACACTATTCGCACACCCCTAATAATTATCTTTCCATTAAAAAATTTCCATTTTTTTTTCAAACAGTGTTCTATTTTTCTCTTTTTACCTATCAAATGATCAAATTTTAGTCCAGTCCTTTTGAGAAGCTTCGTGACCTGTTCAGTTGGCACTTTAGCATCCTCAATGACTAGCCAATGTACATTTTCAATCAGCATTAGTGTATGTGCCATTCTAGTTAATTCTGGTATTTGCTCTGGTCTTCTGTAAGTCGGTGTAATAATATAAAGTGGATCTAGTGTACTGCTTCTTTTTGATGGTAATAGACAATTTGATTTTTCCATTGTAACTTTTGTTGTTTCTGGCTTACTCAATTGTCCTAATAGCTCTTGAATAATGAGATTACCAATCTCAGGACTGAGGCCATTTGAATTCTGCACAATTCTCACGGCAGCTTTAATCTATAGAATATCATAGAAAATAAAAAGAAAAAAGTAAAAATTAAAAAAAATGATTAAATTAGTAGTGAATAGGTAAAACATGATAAATCGACTTATTTTCGGCATAATTCTTTCTTTTTAAAGGAATTCTATGAGCTGCAGAGGAAAAAATTGCATTAAAAAGGAGATATTACCAATAGTTTTGGAGTTTTTTTTTTAATAATTTGAAAAAATTATTGAATTTACTGAATTTAGTCAATTCAAAAAAATTAACTAGTTGAATTCACTAAATTGTGTAAATTAAATTTAATTAATTCTGTAAATTATTAAAACAGCTTTTTTTAATTATTGCAAAAAATATTTACTAAGAACCGAATTAAACAAATATTTCGATAATTTTTACAACAATTTTTTTTTTTCATTGTATTTGAAAAAAAAAATAGATTTATCCTATTTTACCTTTTTTTTTGCAACTGATAATAGACAAGAAAAAATAGATAATTCTCCACGTGTTGAGGTCATTCTGGGACTAATCACGCGATATTACTATTAAAATACAGCACACAATCGTTCTTATTACACTGGGAACTTTTAGCTTCTGTATGCTACAATGTTAAAACTCATTATCACGCGATGTCACTCGCAGACACTAGTAGTTTATCGTGTTACGAGTTAAATCATGATAATTATATTTTTTTTTTGGGAGAATGAGCATTGAAGTACATTTTTTTAAAAGAAAAATAGGATATTACTTAACAAGTGCGGTAAAGTACTTTTATGCATATATTATGAAAAAATCTTCAAATGAATGAAAATATTGGCCATGGATTTTTTTTAATGATTCCATCGAAAAGCTGAGGAAATTTCAGTCAAGAAACATGTGCCAGAATTAATTTTTTTCAATTTTTTGAGAATTTGATTATTTCTGGCATTTTTGAGGGCTGCAAGCTTTTCGATTTTTGAGCATATTCAGTTTTTTGGAAATATCTCTGGTTCTATTGGTCGTAGTGTTCTGGAACCGATTTCAAAAGAAAGGTGAGATCATTTCCCATCGATTTATGCGGTTTTGGATTCAGAAATATCGATTTTTCACATAGTTATAGGACAAAAACCGATGATCATAATTTTTCATAAAAGTTCCCATAACTATCTGAAAAATCGGTATTTTTGGATTCAAAACCCCATAAATCGATGGGAAATGATCTCACCATTCATTTAAAATCGGTCCAAGGTCGCTAAGACCAATAGAACCAGAGATATTTTCAAAAAACTGAATTTGCTCAAAAATTAAAAGGCTTTTTCCCCTCAAAAATGCCAGAAAAAATCAAATTCTCAAAAAATTGAGAAAAATTAATTCTGGCACATGTTTTTCGACTAAAATTTTCTCAGCTTTCCGATGAAATCATTCAAAAAAATCTATCTCCCTCTGTTTCATTACAATGTCCATTTTGCCCCATGTTCCCCTGATATAATTGTGATTTATTATTTTTCTTCAATTAGTAAAGGTGTATTATCAACGTTAAATATCCAAATCATTGATTCGAGATGAGAAATATCAATGATTAACCATTTTATCATGTCAAAATTAATAATTAATTTAATTAATTAATAATAATTAATAATTAATTTTATTTGAGAAAATTTCGAAAAAATTTCAAAATTTCAAAAATTCAAAAAAAATTGAAAAAAATCTAAAAAAATCTCAAATATCAAAATAAAACTGATTTTTGTAATATATATGGGCAAAGGAAGGTTGCTGGAGTTTAATTTGAGAAAATTTCGAAAAAATTACAAAATTTCTGAAAATTCAAAAAAAAAATTAATAATTAATTTAATTAATTAATAATAATTAATAATTAATGTTAAAAATCATGATCCACTTGACTATACCGGAATAATTAATATTAAATAAATTATTTAATTATTAAAATTATTATTAATTATTAAAAATACAAGCATTGTTCAAAAGTGCCTCCCCCTCCCCTATATATTTTTTTTTATTCACAACATGTGGAAAAAGAGAATTACCGTCTCCTCGGAAATCCTGTGGGCTCCATTGTAGTCGTAGAGCTCGGAACCAGGAATATTAGCAGCACCAGCTGCATAAGGTGATGCTGGATCAGGACTATTAAAGTCCGTCAATTGATCGAATCTAACTCCATTTGATAGGTGGTACTGATAGAATATCAAGCATACACCTATCAAGGCTACTACCCCCATCTTCATGGATGGCTTCATCGTATCTATACCTAGAACAATTGCAAAAGGGCTCTTTTTATTTTTTTTTTGTGCTTGGGGAGATGAGGATACGATCAGAACGAATTCTATCGCTCCGATCAAATTCTCTCTCTTCTTTTGAAACGTGGAGAACACTGAGAAAAAAAAAGAATATTTTTGGAGATAAGATTTAGAAAAAATAAAATAAAATTACAATTTAATCTCAAATTTTGAAATTCTTAAGAAATATTGAGTCTTTTTGTCATACATCATATTATATGCATATTTACTCATATTTAATAGAATTTGGTGCCAATTTTTTTTTTAATGAAGAAAATTTGATTAAAGAGATCAATTATGGAATAAGGGAAAGTGGGGCAAAATGATGTAGGATTTTTTTTGAGGATGAAGGCCTTTAAGGAAAAATTTGAAAAAATTCACCAATGTTGGGGACATTTTTGAGCATTTTCTTGAATTTTTTCAGAATTTTTTGTGGAGTCCTTCACTTTGAAAAAAAATTCTGAATCATTTCGCCCCGGTTTTCCCTAAATTTATCGAATTAATTCCTAAAAAAAAGGGAAAATTTAATGGATGAAAAGAGAATCATGCTGATTTCTTCAGGAATATTTGGAAAAAGTCTAAAGATTTGAACAAAAAATTAGTTGATGGGAGGAATTATATAAAATTTTTTTTTTTAGATAAAATTGAAATATTCATTTGCTGAAAAATGCATTTGAAAGTAGTAATTTTTTTTTCTCAGTAAAAAAAAAGAGCTTTTTTTCTTTAAAAAAATTCTATTGGTGCCTTTTATTTTCTTGTTAATCAGTGCTGAAACATGAAAAATATAAAAGTAAAAATTTACAATTTTTGAGAAATTGTATGACGATCATAAACTCATGATGCTGTAGAGCAGTTTCCCCAGTGGGTAATATCTGCTCTTTCACAGTTGACATCCCACTGTCGTTTTTTTTTTTATCAGTGAGTAAAACGTCCGTACGATAACGAGCAAACCGCCTACGACAGTCGTTATTCTTTTCTAAAGAGGAAAAAAAAAAGTGAGTAAGAGAAAAATGTTGAAAAAAAAAAAAAAAAAACGAAATCATGAATATAAATTTAGAAAAGGGCTATTCATCCTGACAATTTTAATGTGTTGTACATGAACACACTTCTGGGTGATACTTTAGTTTGAACAACGTGACTGAGAATAATGCAAGTGCTCATCTCATTAAAAAAAATTTGAAGTGAAACTACGAGATGTAAAATTTAAATGCAAATTCTATGGAAATTTAATGGTAATGATGCAATTTTTTGAAATTCGTTGAGAAACATGTGTATCGCATGTTGCAAATTATCGTAGGAAAAAAAAGAAGTGAAGAGAAAGAAGAAAAAAAATTGGATATGAGATTGAGTTCTCATTGGTCTTGTGCTCTTTTTTTTTCTTCTTTTTTTTGATTTTTTTTTTCTTTCGTTTTGTTGAATGAATGCGGCAGAAGAACAGACGACAGAACACATGGTGCTGCTGATAGAAGAAATTCTCTTTTACTCTTTTGTGTCAGCACATTCATTTGCAATCGCGAACGTGTCTCTGCGTTGATTGATAATACTTTTACATTCGTAAGCAGTTTGTTTTTTTTTTTTCTTTTTTAAAGTTGACTTCCGGGTTCTATTCACAATTTTAGGTGAAAAATAAAACAAAAGTCGTTAACAAACTTTTAAATTATTATTTTTGCGGAATTCCTTTTATTTTTCTCTCTTTTTTTTCAGATGCAATTTTTACTGAATTTACAGCTGTTTGAAACTTTGAGAGAAACGTGCTTTTTTTTTGTTCCTCATTCTTTTCATACACGATTACTCCAGAATGTTTCGCTGAAATCGCGAGATCGTGACCTCCAGCTTTTAATTACTCAGAATTATATCGTTTTAGAAACGAAGTGACGCAAGTACAAAGAACGGTGAATTCTGGAGTGAAAGAGGCGTATCTCCCGAAATCACGTGAAAATGTTTTTTATGGGGTCCTTGACACGTTATTTGAGTGACTGGAAATTAGAATAATAAAGTGGCGTAATTGTTAATGTTAGAGTGAAAGGGGCGTATCTCCGCATTTACATGGCTCTGCTTTTTTTATTTCCCAGGCCACGTCTAGGACTTGCGTCTTTTTATTATTTGGATTTTTTATCTCAAGAAATCCTAATTTGGCACTTACGCCTTTTTCTGTTTTTATAATTTCTCCATATGACATGAGAATATTTGGAGTCACGTCTTTTTGTTTTTTTTCGAATTCTTTATCTAAAGATGCCATATTATGGCACTTACGCCTTTTTGTTTTTATGGTTTTTCTATTAAAATTTTCTTTTTGGAATTGCGCCTATTTGTTTTTAAAGCTTTATAATGAGAAATAAAATGCACGGAAGGAATACAAGCAGGACTTGTGTTACTTGCAACAAAAATAGGCATTTACTGGAGATACGCCTCTTTGTTACTATCAATTTAAAATAACAAAAAGACGTATGTGCTGGAGATAGGCCTATTTGTAATTAGTATTCTTTCGGAGATCAGAAAAAAATTGAATAAAGAACTAGAAACAAAAAGACGTAAGTGCCGGAGATACGTCCCTTTCTTCGTAATAATTGGCACTTATGACTATATGTTATAGTTTTTTTTTCCACCACTATTGCATAAAAGTCCGAGAAAAAGCAATTGCAGCAAAAAAAACATACGCCACTTTGTGTTTTTTCGGGAAAAAGGGAAAAATGGCACTTACGCCACTTTATTTCTAAGGCACCGATATGATTCCCAATGATTTTCTACTCTTTTTCTATTCAAGAAGAATTTCCCGATATTTTGCTCTATGTAAATCAACGTAAAACGTAAAGAACGTGCAGAAAAGAAAATAAATCCCAAAACGAATTTCCAAGTTGCCTAAACTATCTCAGAATATTCCCCAAAGATTTTTATTCAGAATTCAAAAATAATAAGCATAGAAAAAAAAAAAAACCTTTGAGTTTACTTTATACACTCGCATAAACGTACGAAATTCTCTCGTTTATTTGCAGTGCGGGGATCAAAGAGTACACTTGATGTTACTGGGCGGGGTAAATATACTCCCCCTCCCTCCCCCTACCACCCCTCTCAGCGGGGAAATCAATATCCCGGGATTACGGAAGTGTTGGCGCGCCTTAGAACCCCCAACTTTTATGCGGAATCTTGAGTATTTACAGTGGCTCGTTTATCAAAACCTCTCCTCCATAAATTCCACCAATCAAACTCATCCGTACAAAAATCATCTCATCAAACTTTGAATCCTCTGAATTCCTATGAATTGAGTCTAAATTTGTAATTAGAAGTGTGACAATGCTCAATTCATTCAAATGATTAGAAAATTATTTTTTTTTTTATGAAATTAGGAAAAGTCTTTTAGGATTTTTTTGATAATAATAATTTTCCATATTCCCAATATTCCATTGAATTCTCCTCCGCCCCCCCCCCCCCCCCCACTGGTCTTACAACCGAGGATTCAATCCCACAGTTGCACTTAAATATAGGAGAAACTGGGGCAAAATGGTCCATCAAGATAACATGATTCCTGATTTTTTTTCGGTATGAAGGACTTCAAGGAAAAATCTGAAAAAATTTGAGAAAATGCTCCAATATGTGTACATTGTCAGTGAATTTTTTCAATTTTTTTTGAAGAGTCCTTCACACTTAAAAAAAATCCCGAATCATTTTGACTCAAACAGGTCCATTTTGCCTCAGTTTCCCCCTATTATTAGTGAAAGCCTAAAGATAGACGCTATGAACCTTGTATTTAGTCCAAAAATTTGTGAATATTGCAAAGTTAAGGATGATTGGAAGGTACAATCGGAAAAAAGTTAAGTTTTTGGGTAAAATTGTTAATAACAATTTATACAAGATGAAATTTTCAAATCTGATTGAGTGAATCTGTGAAAAATGCAATGAGGAATAAAATAAGCCCTAAAAACAGGAAATTAATTGAAAATTGAAAAATTATCATTATTTTTTAAATTCCTTTAAATCTTGAAAAATTTGAAAAAATGTGAAAAATAATGAAAAATTTTCAATTTTTAATTAATTTTTTGTTTCTAAGGCTTATTTTATTTCTCATTACATTCTCCACAAATTCACTGAATCAGATTTAAAAATTTCATCTTGTATAAATTGTTATTAACAATTTTACCCAAAAATTTGACTTTTTTCCCGATTGTACCTCCCAATCGTCCTTAATTGTATTTTTATGCTAATAAACCTCTTTAAATCGAAATAAAAAAAAATCGATTAGAAGAAGTGGAGAAACACAGGTGATCAATCAAATAATCAAAAAAAAAAAATAATAAAAAAAAGAATATAGAAATTGCACATACAATGAAAGCAATTTGCATGTGTGAAATGTGTTTGCACGATCGAAGGCTATAACCCTGCTGCAGTGTGTTGTCATTGGCGTTTTGCCTGTGTATATATATATATATGTACGAGCAAACAAATTCACGATATTAGACAACTGCACTGCAAACGACAATGAATGAAATAGGCGTTTCCAATAGTCATTTCAATAACGATTAATTTTCGTATTCTGCAAGGATAAATTGAACTTTTCGAGTAAACGAAGTGATTTTTCTTTTTTATTGATCAAAGTTATTGAAATAATGTGGGGAAAATTAATTCTATACTTTGTCGTTGAGTGAATTGATGCATGACAAATATTTAACTATTCGTTTTTTGTTTGATTCTCTTCTAGTTTATACTGAAAGGTTAATCAATATGAGGGGAAAAAGCCTTTCACCAAGTGTTATAAACTTGGACATTTTAATGCAGCAATAAATTTCTTTGCAGATTGTGCAGTTTTTATTTTTTGCAGTTTTTTACTTTATTGGAATTGATCTTATGGATTATTTGGAATTAATTTGGATTTTATCTGGATGATATTGCGTGTTATTTATCATTTTTTATTTGGAATTTTTGATGATTTAATGGGAAAAAAGAGAAAAATTAATGAATCATTTTTTTTGCCAATTTTTCGAATTACGATTTTTTTTACGAAATAATGGAGATATGCCCTTTTGGCTCTAAGACGCTTTTTAATACAGAATTTGAAGAGTTACGAGAGTATTTTTAGGATAAAAAAGGCGTATTTCCCTTAATTTCCGAAAATTTAGAATACTGGAAAGGAAATTTTTCAAAAAATTAGGATCTTCTCACGAATTTCAAGTTTTTAGGCAATTTAATTTCTTTAAGCTGTTTTTCTGAAAATATTTTTTGCATTTTTTATCAGAAAAGAATTCGGATGAAATTGTCCGATCTCGCTTAGTTTTCGAGATATTTTGGGAAAGTCAAAAATAATATTAATAATATATTTATTAATAAATATAATAATAATATTTTTAATTTTATTAAAAATTATTGAGGAAAAAATGAAATCAATTTCATGAATTTTGGAATTTTCCTCTGTTTAACATTTTTGCTACTGAATTCCATTATTCAATTAGTCAATTTAATTTTACACGATTTCATGAGTCTCTGGCTGATTCTAATTTTAAATATAATCCGCGACTATAATATTAATGTTTATAATCGTGCGACTCTTGCAGAAGTGTTAACATTCTTGCAAACTGCCAGCTCTTTATTAATAGATTAGTACAATTTATTCATGTCGGTTTTAAAAAGAGGAAAAAAAAAGAAAAGGGAAGAGAATAGAGAAGTAGGGAAAAAAAAGGCATGAAAAAGCGTTGAAATCACGTGAACAAAGGTGACACTATTGAATTTCAATTTCTATCATTTTCCTCACGATTCTAGAATTAGTTTTACCTCTCGAGGTTCATATTCAGTGGAGTAGAGATTGTGTCAGGTCGTATTAAAAATGAAATTACATGCTGGATGCGTTTATTTTTAGTTGCATTTTGGCTATCAATTTTTTAATGAAAAGATTATTTAAGGTAGTATCCCAGGGAACTCTAATACCCCTTATTTTTTTGATGCCATATCAAAGATGATATTTTTTTACATTTTTCTGAATTTTTTCATAATTTTTGACCGTCCAGTTTATGAGATATGAATTATCAAAGTTACTGAAAATAGCGTTGGTGGGGATAAAACGCCCTAAATCGGACAGAAATAACGAAATTACTAAAAAAACCACAGGTTTGATCCATTATTTAAAAACAATTGGCGAAGAGAACAGCATTTTAACTAAATAATAGAAGAAAAAAATATTCAATTCACCGTACAGTTATTCAGAAATTTTAATTAGAAGGTATTCGTAACTATTTGCCTCTCTCTCTGTCTCATGCATGTGATAGGAGATTAATATAAAAAAAATTCGAGAAGAAAAAAATTATATTCACAAGCTGAAGATATGACTTTCGAAATAGTTTAATCACTTTTTCGGGTAAATTAAATCACGTTTTTACCGAATTATCAGCAATTATTTGAAAACAAATCTACACAGAGAAAAATTTTTTCTCAATTTAAGAATGTGCAGTCACTTGATTTAAGAATGTGCAGGTCACTTAAATTAAGTGACTCTCCTCACTTAAATCGAGTGACCTTTTCTTTCCTAACTTAAGAAAGTAAAATTCACTTAAGTCAAGTGCGTTTTCTCACTTAAATCAAGTGACTTTTCTCACTTGAATAAAGTGACTTTTTTTTCCAAATTTAAGAAAGTAAAACTCACTTAAGTCAAGTGCGTTTTCTCTCTTAAATCAAGTAACTTCTCTCACTTAAATCAAGTGACTTTTTCTCTCTTAATTTAAGAAAATAAAACTCACTTAAATCAAGTGACTTTTTCTTTCTTAATTTAATAAAGTAAAACTCACTTAAGTCAAGTGCGTTTTCTCACTTAAATCAAGTGACTTTTCTCACTTAAATCAAGTGACTTTTTCTTGCCTAATTTAAGAAAGTAAAACTCACTTAAGTCAAGTGCGTTTTCTCACTTAAATCAAGTGACTTTTCTCACTTGAATAAAGTGACTTTTTTTTCCAAATTTAAGAAAGTAAAACTCACTTAAGTCAAGTGCGTTTTCTCTCTTAAATCAAGTAACTTCTCTCACTTAAATCAAGTGACTTTTTCTCTCTTAATTTAAGAAAATAAAACTCACTTAAATCAAGTGACTTTTTCTTTCTTAATTTAATAAAGTAAAACTCACTTAAGTCAAGTGCGTTTTCTCACTTAAATCAAGTGACTTTTCTCACTTAAATCAAGTGACTTTTTCTTGCCTAATTTAAGAAAGTAAAACTCACTTAAGTCAAGTGCGTTTTCTCACTTAAATCAAGTGACTTTTCTCACTTGAATAAAGTGACTTTTTTTTCCAAATTTAAGAAAGTAAAACTCACTTAAGTCAAGTGCGTTTTCTCTCTTAAATCAAGTAACTTCTCTCACTTAAATCAAGTGACTTTTTCTCTCTTAATTTAAGAAAATAAAACTCACTTAAATCAAGTGACTTTTTCTTTCTTAATTTAATAAAGTAAAACTCACTTAAGTCAAGTGCGTTTTCTCACTTAAATCAAGTGACTTTTCTCACTTAAATCAAGTGACTTTTTCTTGCCTAATTTAAGAAAGTAAAACTCACTTAAGTCAAGTGCGTTTTCTCACTTAAATCAAGTGACTTTTCTCACTTGAATAAAGTGACTTTTTTTTCCAAATTTAAGAAAGTAAAACTCACTTAAGTCAAGTGCGTTTTCTCTCTTAAATCAAGTAACTTCTCTCACTTAAATCAAGTGACTTTTTCTCTCTTAATTTAAGAAAATAAAACTCACTTAAATCAAGTGACTTTTTCTTTCTTAATTTAATAAAGTAAAACTCACTTAAGTCAAGTGCGTTTTCTCACTTAAATCAAGTGACTTTTCTCACTTAAATCAAGTGACTTTTTCTTGCCTAATTTAAGAAAGTAAAACTCACTTAAGTCAAGTGCGTTTTCTCACTTAAATCAAGTGACTTTTCTCACTTGAATAAAGTGACTTTTTTTTCCAAATTTAAGAAAGTAAAACTCACTTAAGTCAAGTGCGTTTTCTCTCTTAAATCAAGTAACTTCTCTCACTTAAATCAAGTGACTTTTTCTCTCTTAATTTAAGAAAATAAAACTCACTTAAATCAAGTGACTTTTTCTTTCTTAATTTAATAAAGTAAAACTCACTTAAGTCAAATGCGTTTTCTCACTTAAATCAAGTGACTTTTTCTTGCCTAATTTAAGAAAGTAAAACTCACTTAAGTCACGTGCGTTTTCTCACTTAAATCAAGTGACTTTTTCTTTCTTAATTTAAGTGACCTGCACATCCTTAAATTAAGTGACTGCACTATCTTAAATTAAGAAAACATTTTTCTCTGTGTAGAAATCATCATGTTTCTCTGTTTTATCGACCCTCCATTAGGATACTACCTTAATTTTCATCAAATTGATTTTATAATGAAGCTTTCATATTTAATTTCTCATACATACCCGAGTGCTACATGCGATGGCTGTTTTTCCTCTCGACCTCTCGTCTCCGTCTGACGTCCACTTTTTTCTCATCCTAAAAAAACAAAAAGAAACAAAAATAATTCAAAATTTAATACCCCACACTCGCAAACACAACAAGAAACTAATTTCTAATTCCATTAATTTCAATTAAAAACTAGGAAAAATTAAATTTTATCACAATTTTTCAGAATATCGAGATGTTAAATAAAAAAAGAACCGTAAAAACCACATTTGGAAAAGCCGGATATTCACATCCTATAGGATACGAATGGTCGTTGAAGATTATCGGGTCGTGCACTGATTTCTGATACGGCTATTTCACGTCTCTAATGGCCCTGATAACGCGCGAGCACAGAACAAAATTAACTTAATTCTAATTTAACGTTAAGAATTTATTATTTATATAAAAACCAACTTAATTCTAATTTAACTCTAAGAATTTATTATATATATAAAATGTAATTTTAAATTAAATAGTCTATTTCAACTATTCCATTGTCAACATAATTAGGAACAATGTGAATTTTAATTAACAACCCTGCAGAGATAAACTTTTCCGTAAACTTCACTGTACCATGAATATTGTTGTAAATTCAATTATTCTATCTCTTTTCTACCCCAAAACAGTTCAGTTTCGCACTGAAGTGGTTAGAAGTTTTCATATAATTCTCATTTTTCCTCATTTTTCATTCGTCAAGAGAAGCGAATAATAATAATTTTTTTTATCATGAGTAAAAAATAAACTCAGTACATGACACTGAAGCTAACAAAACTTTTTTGCAAGAAATTAATAATTCGATTCATTTTCATGTTGTTGATAATTCATTTGAAGTATTCTGGGAAATTGATAGATTTTTAAAAAAATTAGAATACTAAAAGATTGTCGAATCGATGCCAGAGTTTAATTTGAGAAAATATCGAGAAAAAAATTTTAAAAAATTGTCAAATAAAATTTGAAATAAATTTTCAAAAAAAAATTTTGAAAAAATTTTCAAAAAAAAATTTCAAATTTTTTTTGAAAATTCTGAAAAATCGCAAATATCAGAATAAAACCGATTTTTTTTTTCATTATCTTATTTTCTTTTTTACTCTTACACCGATTCATGTTGAGAACCAACAATATTGCAAATTAATTGAATACATTATAAATACACACTCAATTATTTGTTACTGCCGCTATTTAAATAATGTTTTTTTACACGTAAATAAAGGGTTACATAGAAGATAAAAGAAGATTTTGCGGTTCATGTATAATTTTCTATGCATTTTTTAAGCGAATAGAGGAGGAATGAGGAGAAAATTTTATTTTCTCGGGTTTTTTTTTATGGAAAATAAAGTTAGTCTCTTAATGAAACTTTCAAAGGTTGAATTTTTCCAATTTTTTTATTGGCAACTTCTTTTTAGAAAGAAGACACTTTGCATGTAAAAATATGCGGCTTTGAAGTTTTTTGAAAAAGAAAAAAGTTTGTGAAAAAATTTTCTTTTTAAAACGGAAATTCTTCAGTTTTTTCGAGGGCAAAATTCATTTTTAATAAAAATGGAATTTATCGAGAATAAAAAAAGTCCATAATTTTTTGTATCATTTTTCTTATCATCGAGGTCGATCTGAAGATGGCGGAAGCTCTTGCGGAGGGTGGATATTTCTCAGGATTAAATAAAAAATTTTATTCGCTGGTGCTATATTGCGTTAAAAAAAAATTCTCGTAGCTTCAGAAACTAAAAAAAAAAAAAAAAAGAGAGGAAATAACTCAATTTCCCACTTCGACCCCAAGCATTTCAGTTTAACGACACGTCCAAGAGTTGAGGCTGACCATTTTATCGACTACATGTTCATTTTTTTCAGTATGCACATACTATGCACTTAAATCACAATGACATTAATATCCCAGCGTCAGTTTAAACGATTTTTCCCCGTATGAAATTCTACTTTACTATTCTCCATTATTTTATTCTCTCTTAAAAAGAAGGAAAAAAAGGAGAAAAAAAAAAATCTCCAATAAATAAAAACTGCCGAAGAAACGAGGGCCATTCATGAATAAAGATTGGAGAATTTAACAGACATTGTGCCATTTCTCTCTCTTTTTATTCACCTTTTCTTTTCATTTTATAGAGAAAAGTCGATGAATTCAAATGGGGGAAATGATATTGCGATATTGCGTGGAAATGACATTTTTCCGGTTTGAGAATGTAATTGAATTCGACGGGTTCACCCGTTTATTTCCTTTTTGCCGAGAGTTCTGTGTCGTTTGTTCAAAAACAGAATGTCCCGTTCATCTGAATATATATCGTTGCCTTAGAAACAAAGTGGTGTAATTGCCATTTTTCCCTTTTTTCCGAAAAAACACAAAGTGGCGTATGTTTTTTTTGCTGCAATTGCTTTTTCTCGGACTTTTATGCAATAGTGGTGGAAAAAAACTATAACATATAGTCATAAGTGCCTATTATTACGAAGAAAGGGACGTATCCCCGGCACTTATGTCTTTTTGTTTCTAGTTCTTTATTCAATTTTTTTCTGATCTCCGAAAGAATACTAATTACAAATAGGCCTATCTCCAGCACATACGTCTTTTTGTTATTTTAAATTGATAGTAACAAAGAGGCGTATCTCCAGTAAATGCCTGTTTTTGTTGCAAGTAACACAAGTCCTGCTTGTATTCCTTCCGCGCATTTTATTTCTCATTATAAAGCTTTAAAAACAAATAGGCGCAAGTCCAAAAAAAAAATTTTAATAGAAAAACCATAAAAACAAAAAGGCGTAAGTGCCATAATATGGCATCTTTAGATAAAGAATTCGAAAAAAAACAAAAAGACGTGACTTCAAATATTCTCATGTCATATGAAGAAATTATAAAAACAGAAAAAGGCGCAAGTGCCAAATTAGGATTTCTTGAGATAAAAAATCCAAATAATAAAAAGACGCAAGTCCTAGACGTGACCTGGGAAATAAAAAAAGCAGAGCCATGTAAATGCGGAGATACGCCCCTTTCACTCTAACATTAGCAATTACGCCACTTTATTATTCTAATTTTCAGTCACCCAAATAACGTGTCAAGGACACCATAAAAAACATTTTCACGTGATTTTGAGAGATATGCCTCTTTCATTCCAGAATCCAGCGTTTTTGGCACTTGCACCACTTTGTTTCTAACTCGACGATATATAGCCGCATTATCCGCCCTTCATCCCCCCCGCCCCTCATTCCTCAGAGCTGGTCTCTGATACTTCTCCAACACATTAGTAACGTGGACATTATACATGTAGATGAGATGGGGGGAGAATTGTGCAGCCGCAAGTACCACACAACAGTAATCGCCATTTGGATTTGGGGCGGTTTAAAGCGAAACGTATGTGTCAACTGACATGTATCCAAAACTCATTCTCTCCCCCCCCCCCCCTACCTCCTATTTCCAAAACGTATATGCACATCTTCTGTGGGTGAATGCTGGTATTAGGCAGATAGAATCCAGTCAAATCATTCTGTGCATTCATAACGTGAATGGCATTCATATTTCCAATACGTTTTCCAATTCAATGAACTTTTCAGGGTTGAATTAGTTCTACGCGAGAATTTTCGAGTTTATTCTTCAATGAAATTTTTTTTTTCTTTCATTCTCATGTTAATGAGATTGCATTGATATTATTGGAATAGGGATGGATTTTAGTTTTTATGTTTTGGATTATGGAAATTTAGAGAAATCGGAGGAAATATTTGGGATAGGGTTTTTCGGATGGTTTTATTGGGGATCTGAGGAAATTTTCAATGGAAATCATGTGTTAGAAATTTTTTTTTTTAATTTTTGGAATTTTTCCAAAATTTGATTTAAAAAAAAATTCACTTTTTTGAGGATATTTTCGGTTTTTTGATCTTAGAGACTTGGGATTGGTCTCAAATGAAAAGTGAGGTCATTTGCCATTAATTTATGGGGTTTTGAACGAAAAATTATCGATTTTTTAAGTCCTTATTGAAAAAAAATAATAATTTTCAGCAAATGGACTATAAATAACTCAAAAATCCATATTTTCAACTCAAAAACTACATAAATTTGTGGCAAATGATCTCACATTTTATTAAAGACCGACCGCAGATCTCTGTGATCAATAAAAACAGAGATATTCTCAAAAAAGTGAATTTTCCGTAATTTTTGCCAAAAAAAATCCAGAAAATTCATAAAAATTATTTTTGACGCATGTTTTCCATCGGAAATTTTTTCAGCTTTTCAATGGAATCATCGAAAAAAAAAAATTCATCTTCAGCCATTTTCCCTACAGTAAAAAAATTTCGATAATTCTGAATATGACTGAATTTATCAGAATAAAAAAAAGTTTTCAGATTAATTTCGCTAATTTAGTTGAAGCGGTAATTAATGATTACGATTTTAATGAATTTTCAGTGATATTCAGAGATTAATGAATTTCACGTAGCGAATTTTTATCCAATGTAGTAATTAATTTTCTATAATTAATTCACACGAGAAAATTCCAGCAACAAATTTCAACTCGTATTTTCAATTTCCTATAAATTGAGGTAAAAGAGATAATTTGATTTTACCGTGAAATTTTTTTTTTTAATCAACCTTGAAATTGTTATTCGTCAATTTTTATCAGTGGTATTTTTTTATCAGTGATTCAACCAAAATCTACTGCACCGAAAATTCATAGAATACGTGAATTATTTCGGTGGCTTATTGTTATTCAATATCCGTTATTGTTATTCAATATACAATAGCGTGTATTCATTAAATCAATCAATGAATTGCACCGATCAATTTCATCCCAGATAATTCACTCGCCTTCAATCAAATGACTCACTCGTGATTAATCAAAATATATACCTGTCACTAATTACGTAGTATATTAAATCAGACTTGGTTCTCAATACAAGCGTTAATTTATTCTCAAATTAGTTGTAATTGAATTTACCAGTTAATTCCACAAATCGTTGAGCACGATAACACCGTAAACTCCTTGCCATCACAATTAATTAAATTCACACGTTAAATAAATCCTTGGCAATTTTAATTGTCGATAGAAATCCCTAAAAAAACATGATTTAAGGTAGTATCCCAGTGAATTCGAGTACAGTTAATCCCTTATTTTTTTGATGCCACATCAAAGATGATATTTTTTTACATTTTTCTGAATTATTATTCTTGGAATCATAGGACGTTGGAAGAAATTAATTTAACAATACTAAATAATTGTCAAATGAACGACGTTTCGCCTGCTTTTTGAGGCTTTCTCAGGTTCTTGACATCATTAATATATAGTCACCATAAAATTAATTATATCCAATCGGAAATTTGATCCATGCAAAAGAGTTTTCGTTAACATTGCAGTGTTTATCGTCAACAGTAACCCTACTTTATTGTTAAATTAATTTTTTTCAACGTCCTGTGATCCCAAGAATAATAATTTCAACATGGAAATGAAAAACATAATTGATTTTTCTGAATTTTTTCATAATTTTTGTCCGTGCAGTTTATGAGATATGAATTATCAAAGTTACTGAAAATACCGGTGGTGGGGATGAAGCGCCCTAAATCGGACGGAAATAACGAAATTACTAAAAAACCACAGGGTTGACCCATTATTTAAAAACAATTGGCGAAGAGAACAGCATTTTAACTAAATAATAGAAGAAAAAAATATTCAATTCACCGTATAGTTATCGAGATATTTTAATTAGAAGGTAGTCGTAACTATTTGCCTCTCTCTCTGTCTCATGCATGTGATAGGAGATTAATGGAAAAAAAATTCGAGAAGAAAAAAATTATATTCACAAGCTGAAGATATAATTCACAAGTTTCATAAAAATTCTATAAAAGTTTTATGAAAATTTCATAAAAATTTCGAAAATTCTGAAAAAATCTCAAATATTAGAATAAAACTGATTTTTGAAATGTATATGGGCAAAGGAAGATTGCCGGAGTTTAATTTGAGAAAATATCGAAAGAAAAATCGAAAAATTTCATAAAAATTTTATAAAAGTTTCATGAAAATTTCATAGGAATTTCGAAAATTCTGAAAAAATCTCAAATATTAGAAAAAAACTGTTTTTTTTATATGGCTTTCGAAATAGTTAAATCACTTTTTTCGGATAAATTAAATCACGTTTTCCCCCGAATTATCAGCAATTAATTGAAAACAAACCTACAAATCCTCATGTTTCTCTGTTTTATCAACCCAACTCTGGAATACTACCTCAAATAGCCAAAAAAAAAAAAAAAACGTCAAACTCCCCCCAGATTAATTCCCAAATAAATAATCCGCAATTTAAACACTATTTGTATTTCCGTTTTTGTCATTCAAGACCGAAGTAAACTCGGTATAGTAAATTCAAAACACGTCCACCGGAACAGTACAATATAAAAATCCAACGAATCGTTCAACCACTCAGTCACTCTGTACGTGAAATAAATAAATGCCCCTGGCCACTTTGAATCAAAACACGTTTCAATATCAAATCCAGCCCAATGTATTCAATTCACCTACGCTCCCCCCCCCTTCCCCCCTTCCTCCGCCACTTTTTGCCTCGCGAAAAAAATTATTAAAAATTCGGTTCAGCAGAAAAATGAAACTCTCTATTAGTCCAGTAAAACCCAAAAAAAAAAGAAAAATCCCCTTTTTTTCATTGAGCGAAATAAAAACCCCTTTAATTGAAAGGCAATAATTAATGCAATTTTTAAAAAAAAAAATTTTATTCCAAATGACAGATACGCAGTCTGACGAGAGACTGTTCCAACAGTCGTGCGTGTACTGAGCATTTTGTCGAGCTGACTTTTTGTACCAGGATGGATACTAAAACGCCCCTCCATTAGCCACATCTGTCCGGAGAGACCGGCTTTTATACTGATAAAAAAAGAGGAGAATTAAAAAAAAAAAAAAAAATTGACTCATCCAATACAAGCCCTTGATTTTGCCCGTCACGTCTTCTAATTTCACCCTCGGAATATCGGTTATAGGGACACACACACGGATGTAACTCAATTTCTCGTATCTCCAGGATGCGCGATCCTTCCATACTATTCCTGTGGATCCTTTGAGAATTGAGAGAGATAGAGAATGAGGAAGAGGGGGGGGAGGGGGGTGGATTTCATTTCCTCTCGTCTTTCTCTCGTCTTTGGAGGTTTCAGATGGTACCATTAGCGTTTTATTGCATGGAAAAATCGAGAAAAAGTACGAGGTCAGTGCTACATTAATATGAATCTTTTAACATTATCCTGCAGTTACTGTCGCACAGTGAGAATCTGTGTCACTTACATAAATAAAACAGTAGAATTCGATTGATATCGAGTACTGGGCGTGTATTTGGTTACTCCCAAGTTCATGCACGTGCCGATATAAAAGCAAATTGAAGCGGCAGAATAAAGAAAACAAAACGGAAATAGGAATTAATTTGCGTTTTTTTTTTCAATGGATTTTGTTGCTGGAGGGGATAGCCCTGAAGAGAGGCACGTGATTTTCCGCTGAAATTATCTGATAGCAATTCGCATAAACATTGACGTTCATGACGTAATGAATTGACGAGTTAAGGTAGTATTTCAGAATAGGGTTGATAAAAGAGAAGACACGAGGATTTGGAGGTTTGTTTTCAAATAATTGCTGATAATTCGGAGAAAACGTGATTTAATTCTAATATTTGAGATTTTTTCAGAATTGTCGAAATTCCTATGAAATTTTCATGAAACTTTTATAAAACTTTCATAAAACTTTTATAAAATTTTTATGAAATTTTTCAAAATTTTCTTTGAAAAAATTCAGAAAAATCAATTATGTTTTTTATTTCCAGGTTGAAATTATTATTCTTGGGATCACAGGACGTTGGAAAAAATTAATTTAACAATAAAGTAGGGTTACTGTTGACGATAAACACTGCAATGTTAACGAAAACTCTTTTGCATGGATTAAATTTCCGATTGGATATAATTAATTTTATGGTGACTATATATTAATGATGTCAAGAACCTGAGAAAGCCTCAATAAAGCAGGCGAAACGTCGTTCATTTGACAATTATTTAGTATTGTTGAATTAATTTCTTCCAACATCCTATGATCCCAAGAATAATAATTCAGGAAAATGTAAAAAAATATCATCTTAGATGCAGCATCAAAAAAATGAGGGATTAACTGTACTCGAGTTCGCTGGAATACTACCTTAATTCATTTTCCTACTAGAGCGAATAGCCTTGACTCACGTGATTTTCACTTAAAATAATTTCCCTCTGAAATTACCTGATAACAGTTCGCATTAACATTGACCTCTCCAACTCAATAAATTGACAACTTAATTATACATATCAGCTCAATCTCCATTCATCATTACTTTTACAAGGTCATAAAAATTCCTTCTTTTTTCCCCTCAAACTATTTAAAAAAAATCAGTAATGTTAGAAAAAAAAAGTTTACGTTCTTCATGAAAGGTAAAAAAAAGAGATTTTATGAGTTTGGGGCTTTTCTTCAATTTTTTTATCTCCTTTTTACCCGATTTTTGCGGTTCCAGTAGTGGCGACGATGGTTACATGATATAACGAGGCGACACCACAACTTAATCGAGCGTTGTGCACCATTCTCACCAGAATAGAGAGTGAAAATTCGTTGAAATAAAAAAAAAAGGAAAAAAAAATTCAGGATAAAAAAAACTGATGTTAGTTAATCGCGTGACCAAGTTACTCACAGGTAAAAACGAGGGAAGTTCAATTCTATTATTTCTTTTTTAGCTCCATTTTCGGAGTTGGAAAACGACAGGAGATATTGATCGTTATAGCATAACGTTTTTCCTATGCATGACTCTTCATTTATCAGAAAATAGAGAACACGCAATACTCGTCTATTTCGTTTTGTATATTTTACGATTGTCCTTGTTTTGTGCCAATAGGCATCGATTACATTCTGTGGAAATATGCACATTTGCAATTACTGGTAATGGACTGATTTTACTCGATACGAGAGCTCATACTGTATTTGTCAAAAGATGCAGATCTTTATGGGGATTTTTATTATTATTATTTTTTTTTTATGTATTCAGTATCGAAAATACACCTTATAACTTTTGTCACATTGGAAAATTATTGGCCAGTTATTTTCCAATTCATTAGTGTTATCATTATCAAATGATAACAAATGGAATTTCTCTGAAACACGCGTTCTCATCCCAATTTTTTTTTTTTAGACAATTTCAAGAGCTAAAAAAAGAATTGAGACAAAAAAAAAACGTTTTTTTGCTTCAATTTCCAAGATATTCTTGAAATCGTAAATAGCAAAAAAAAAAGTGAAATCAATGAACGATTTTTTAAAAAAATCAGTTTTATTCTAATATTTGAGATTTTTCAGAATTTTCGAAATTTTTATGAAATTTTTGTGAAATTTTTATAAAACTTTTATAAAAAGTGGAAATCAATCTCAAATCCATTAGTGTTATCATTATCAATTGAATATTTTGGAGATTAATGGAGATACGCCCTTTTTGGCCGAATGTTTTTTTTTCTGTAAAAAATTCCCAGAGAAAAAAATTTTCAAAAGAATTTCTCAATAGAACTTTTTTCGAAAAGAATTTCAAGAAAAATTGACGGGAAAAAGGTACATCGCTTAATTTCCGAGGCATTTTCAATTTTATTATTATTGTTATTATTATCATTTATCAGTAAATTCATGACTTTTCAGCCTTTTACATTCGCCCCCCCCCTTTTTTTTATATATTATCAAAATTATAGGTAACAAAAAAATGTGAAATTAAAAAATGAAAATCTCAAATTTATTAGCATTATCAATGGAATATTTTACCAATTCATGGAGATACGCCCCATTTTTCCTATTCCTTCATTTTAGTTTTTGAAAATCTCTGCATGAGAGTAAAAAGGGCATATCTCGCTTAATTTCCGTGATATCTAATGGATAATTAAATAAAAAAATTGACTCATCTTTTTAACTTCAAATTATTGAAATAATTTTTCTTTCAAAAAACTCGAAAAATAAGAGAATTGAAGGAGCTTTCCTGTCTTTTTTTCTCACTAAATCGAATTATCAAAGTGCAATGCATTAATTTGTAGCATTTGATGTGATAATCATGAGTATGCTCAATAGCAAAATGCTATCAAAGACATTTCCAATTGATTTTCCGTTGAAATATTGGTTATTGGTAATTTCTCTTGGCCCCTCTGGCAAAGTGAATTACTGATTTAATTTGAGGGTTCATGAAATATTCAAGAAAATTAATCACGAAGCCACCAAATTTTATTGATTTTCTCCGCTTGGTAACCAGGGGTAACATTGTAACAAGCTGAGCTAAAATAGCACAAAACATCTGGTATTAAAGGTCTACGAGGTAGAAAAGTGCTCCCTCGACGTTTTTATGCAATGGTAAAAAAAAAATATAAATCACGTGATAATCGCAAGGGGTCTTCGTGTTCAACTGAGTATTTCAGGGGTTTTTTCGTCTATTATTACTTAAAATGGTCTATATCAGTTCAATAAAGCAACAAATTATTTTTCAAGATTTATGGTTCAGTCTCGTTGACTCAAATGCACTTTTCTACTTTTGACCTTTTTTTTTTTTCTACTTTTCTAAAAGCATTTCTCTTATTTACAGTCTTTTTATTTCTGAAAAATCTTTCTCTCTTCTTCAGCTATTTTTGAGAGTCCATTATTCTACCTCACGTCATCTTGCAATAAATGAGTGGGTATTTCCACTCTATTCCATTCTATCTATCTTTCTCTCTCTTTCTCTCTTTCACACAAACACGATAACTCTACTGGAGGACTTCTACTGTGCTTTATCTCAAGATGAATGAACGTATGGGGAGAACATACGTCATGGGTCTAGTCTCTTGGCTGAAATTGAGGTGGTCAGGATTTTCACCCCAGGGTAGATCTCAAGCACACATGTGTCGAAAACATACGTATTCCATAATTCATATTTTTACCTTTGTTAAAACTGCCTCACTGAGTCATATTAAATTTATCAGAGTAAGAGAGAAAGAGAGGGAGAATGAGGAGGAGAGAATGAATTAATTCGTTATTCCATTTATTCACGTCTGGGAGGAATTATTGTGTGAAAATTTTATTTGACACTGAAAGGAATTTCGTATTTTTTTTTTCATTTATTCTGAATTAAAAAAACGAGAATTTTAATGAATTCACCGCTGAATAATTAATCCTCGTCAACTTTGTTCTCTGATGGAAAACATTAATTACGAAATAAAAATAAGTAATGGAGAAAACTAAAGTTGAATCATTATTTTTTTTGATAGCGTATTAAAGATGATATTTTTTTACATTTGTAATGAAATTGATGAATTTTGTGTTTGAATTTGTTAATTTACTTGAAAAAAAGTATTATTATTTATTCAATAAGTACATAAATTTCTTTCTTTGTACATTCACTTAGGCCTATTCTTGTCTTATCTCTAGCATCACTTGTAATTCTTTTCAAACCACTTTTTTAGGATCTAATGTTTTTTTTCTCCTTGTGTTTGGCAGCTTTTGTTATTTTATCTACTGTTATCACACATTCTTTGGATTTTTTATTTTTATAACCTCCCCCCCCCCTTCCTTGATTTTGCCTTTTCCTATTTACATACTTGGAAAAAAGTATGATGTTGATAATTGCAGGAAATGAATTGATTGGTGGATTTATCAAGTGAAAAAAATAAGAGTTAAACGAAATATACTTATTTCTTGTGGCAAAGAAGTTTGTGATTTTCTTCTTTGAATTTTTAATCAAACATAAATTTTATAAATAACGTTGAAACTGAATTCACAGTTCATATTCACAGATATAAAATATAAAATTATTTATGTGAGAATTGATATAAAAGTTGCGTCAGAAATCATTACTTTATATTGGAGCAATGACTGAATGAGTTAAATAAAAGAAAACAATGATAAATGATATAATAGATTTTCAGTACTTATATTAAATTAATGGGTTACTCGTTTGAACCTTATATGCAGTTTGGTGGGGATAAAACGCCCTAAATCGGACGGAAATAACGAAATTACTAAAAAACCACAGGTTTGACCCATTATTTAAAAGCAATTGGCGAAGAGAACAGCATTCTAACTAAATAATAGAAGAAAAAAATATTCAATTCACCGTATAGTTATTGAGAAATTTCAATTAGAAGGTAATCGTAACTATTTGCCTCTCTCTCTGTCTCATGCATGTGATAGAAGATTAATGTAAAAAAAATTCGAGAAGAAAAAAATTATATTCACAAGCTGAAGATATAATTCACGAGTTTCATAAAAATTCTATAAAAGTTTTATGAAAGTTTCATAAAAATTTCGAAAATTCTGAAAAAATCTCAAATATGAGAATAAAACTGATTTTTGAAATGTATATGAGCAAAGGAAGGTTGCCGGAGTTTAATTTGAGAAAATATCAAAGAAAATTTCGAAAAGTTTCATAAAAATTTTATAAAAGTTTCATGAAAATTTCATAGGAATTTCGAAAATTCTGAAAAAATCTCAGATATTAGAATAAAACTGTTTTTTTTTATATAGCTTTCGAAATAGTTTAATCACTTTTTTCGGGTAAATTAAATTACGTTTTCCCCGAATTATCAGCGATTAATTGAAAACAAACCTACAAATCCTCATTTTTTCTGTTCTATCAACAATTCTCTGGCATACTACCTTAATTCGCTATTCTATGAAAATTTCATTAGAAACTAAAAGAAATTTCGTATTGAATCAAAACCGACAAATTTTAATGAATTCACCACTGAATAATTAATTCCCCGTCAGCTTTGTTTTTCCAACAAAAGAAAAACATTAATTAAAAAATAATAAAAATAATAATAAAGAAAATTTAATGACATTATTTTCAGATATTTCTCTGCCACTCGTAAATATGAGAGCTTGCGGCTGAAGTAGTGGGGTAAGAAGAAGAAAAAAAGTGGAGGATACTCCAAATGGATTCTGGAAAATGGAAAATTCCCCAGAGGCAACTATTCGCATGAGTTGAACTCGTACGACACTATTCTCTATCCAACAAGAGTATTCCATTGGATGGTAAACTTTAAAATCGCTTCTGGTTATGTATTATATCTCATATATTTATATATATATATACATATTTGTAATGTGTCTGTTGTAGAGGAAAAGCCTTTCGACACGAGGAAGGAGAGTTTTTCTTTCATTTTTACTGAAAATTGTTCAGCCAAGCCACTTTACATCTTTCTCCTACCCTCTTCATAGTGCATTTGGCCCTCAGGCCATAGCTGTTGTACCCAAGCAACCTCCATTACTCTCCATTTTCCCCATTTACTCTTTCAGCCCTTTTCTCATTCTCAGTTGTTAGATTTTACTTCGGTTTTTTATTTATTTTTTTCATTTTTACTTTCATTTTTCTTTCTTGTTAATTTAGCAAAAGGTTTTATTTTTTTTTTTTTTTTTTTTTTAATACTCTCTTATGCACATGTTCTGATGACTCGTAATTTTGAGCGAATATGAGTATGTGTGAGTGTGTGTATTTAGGGAAATGGAATTTCCCTCGTGTAAACACGTGAATTATGAAGTTTTTTTCCCTTTTTCATTCATCCAATTTCATCTTCTTGGTTTTTATTTATTCAAACAATTTTCAAGGAAATTACAAGGTTCTTCATCATTTGTGTAATTTTTTCTTGCATTCTCATCTTTTGACCTTTTTTATCTGATATTTCATCAAACTAATTAAATTTTGAATTAAAAATATCAATTTTTTCCATTAAAAAACGAAAAATATAGCAGAAGAAGTGATTTTCAGTTTTGGAGTAACGTGTAAATTCAGAAATTTTTTTTGGAGTGAAGGACTTTTTGGAAAAATTTGAAAAAATTTGAGAAGATGCTCCAATATGTGAAAATTGTTAGTGAATTTTTTCCAATTTTTCTGAAGAGCCCTTCACTCTAAAAAAAAAACTCCAAATCATTTGCAGCCTCAGGTCCATTTTGCCCCGGTTTTCCCTCAAAAATCGATCATTTCTTCTTCCAATCATATGAATCAATGGCAAATGATCTCATCTACCATTTAAGATCAACCACAAGTCCCTAAAATCAATAGAATCAAGAATATTCTCAAAAAACTGAATTTTCCTAAATTTTAACTAAAAAATTCGAACTTTCAAAAAAATGTAAAAAATATTTTTTTTCGCATGTTTTTCTCCAGAAATTTCCTCAGCTTTTCAATGGAATCATTAAGAAAATCTCATGTCTTTAGAATATTCGTGATTTTATTATTCAAATAATTCTCGTGGAAATTATAAAAAATTTCATAATTTCCGAATTTTTTTCCCTTTATTTTCCTCTTTTGACCTCTTTTTTCTGATATCTGATAAAACTAATAAAATTTTAAATTACAGATATCAATTTCCTTTATTTCAGAGCAAGAAAAGAAAAAGACATAAAACGTAGTGACAATGTCTGAAACCCCAAGAGAAACCAAAAAGCAAAAAAAAAAAAAAAAAAAAAACTCAAATAAAAACTAAAGTACTTTTCTTTCGTTACACTTTCGGCTACTTTTCCATCGTATTTCCACGATAGTTTCAAAGAAAATCACCGACTCTCAGAATCCACTGGTACGTGTTTACGTGTGTGGTCGAGGAATAGAAGAAGAGGCAGCAGTGAGATTGGAAAGGAAAATAAGGAGGAGCAGGAAGATTGAGAGACAAATACTGTCTGTTGACGTGGAGTAAAGAAAAAAAGAAAAAAAAAAAAAGAACACACTGAGCCATCATTCAAGACAATGTTTTCACTGAATTTAATATTTTTCAATGCCATTTGGCTTATGTATGGCAGCAGTGACATGACATTAATTTCATTCTTAAGAAAAATGATTTCCTGGTAATTTCTATTGTCATTATTATTATTATTCATTTTTTAGAATGATTCCATTGAAATGTTCATTATTTTGAAAAATCCTGGAAATTAAACGAGATACGTCTTTTTTTTTGCAAAGGTTCTTTTTTTGTAGCTTTTAAAATTGTCCACAAAAAAAAAAAGGATTTGGGTAAAAAAAGGCGTATCTCCATTAGTTTCTAAAATATTTCATTTATAATAATAATGCTGAATTTTTTTATTATTTAGGATTTTGAGCTCTTTGGAGCTCTTAAAATACTCTTAAAAATAGGATTCGTGTAAAAAGGGCGTATCTCCATTAATCTTAGATTAATTAAAATCAGTAGTAAAGAGGTAAACCAGAATAACTCAATTTCTTTTTGTTACTTATTTTGGAAATATCCTAGAAATTAATGGAGATACGCCCTTTTTGTCCTAATCCTTTCTGATAAGTCTTGGAATTCAGTAAAGAAGAGGTAAAACGGGATAAGTCTATTTTTTTATTATTCCTTTTGCACAGAATATCTCGGAAACTAATAGAAACGCCCTTTTTTTCGTATTTCTTCAAATTCTCTTTAAAAAAAAACAGATTCTTGTAAAAAAAAGGCGTATTTCCCTCAATTTCTGAGATATTCCTAAAAAATCATTTAAAAGAAAAAATTAACTCATCAAATACTTATTATTCTGAGAAAAATCTCAAAATTTGAGTGAGATACGCCCTTTTTCTCCTCAGCCTTGTTAAATCTTAAAATACTCTACAAAAAAAGAATTCGTGTAAAAAAGGCATATCCCCCTTATTTTCCGCAATATTCTCTAAAAATTCTCTAATTGGAAGGAAAAAAGTCGACTTATCCTATTCTACCTCTTTACTCCTCAATTCTCTCCAAAAAAAACGGAGCAACTCAAAAAAAGGCATATCTCCATGAGTTTCAAAGTTAAGTTGATTTATCCTGTTTCACCTCTCTCAATAACTGAATTGAATGAAAACTCATTGGTTTCAGAAGCTGATTGCCAATCGAGAATAGATTTTCCACAGTCCAAAGTGCTTTGCAAACACTCGCCCATGGGAATCTGCGTTCAGTGTCTACCAATTCACATGGGGGGGGGGGGGGGGGGGGGGGGGAGGGGGTTTGGTGGAAGGAAATGCCAACGGTCAGGAAGATCAACGAAACTGCGGAGAGACACACACACAAGAAGAGAGACAGAGTAGAAACTGTATTGTAGAAGAGTAGTGCACTCGAGTTTGCTGGGAGATGAACAAGAGGTGAATAGGAATCCGTGGTAGTGTCTCTATTCCACTAGAGCCGTTATTGCCTCCCTGGTGCTCTATTGTTCTACTTGTGCAGAACAAGAGCGTCTTTCCTTCCGGATCGCGCTACGTATACATATATATATATGTATATATATGTATATATACATGTGCACACCAAAGATCTCTATTCTCTTCCTTCAGGGGGCTTGAAATTAGTCCGCTGCCACGGATGCTTACCTAACGTGAGTATTGTTTGCTTGTTTCTTTATTTTTTTTCATGTTTCGCTTCTCATTTTATGCAAAATTTCATTTCATGTTGACTATTGCTTTTTTTTTAAGGTAAATTATGTCCCAGAGAATGGTTGATAAAACAGAGAACATGAGGATTTTTAAACTGAGAAAAAAATAATAGTAAAAACAATCAAATATTGATGCCATTGGTCCTTAGCAAATTTTTTTTTGGAATAATTGAAAACTGTTGATTTTACTAAATTTAGTCAATTCAACTAGTTAATCTGTTTCAATTAACTAAATTCAATAAATTGAACTAGTTCATCTATTTGAATTAACTAAATTCAGTTAATTCAACAATTTCTTGAATTATTACAAAAAAATATTTGTTAAGGAACATTTGCCTCAATATTTGATTGTTTTTACCACTATTTTTTTTCTCAGTGTAAGATTGTTTTCAATTAATCGCTGATAATTCGGGGAAAAACGTGATTTAATTCACCCGAAAAAGTGATTAAATTATTCGAAAGTCATATCTTCAGATTGTGAATATAATTTTTTTTTTCGAATTTTTTTTACATTAATCTCTTATCACATGCATGAGATAGAGAGAGAGGCAAATAGTTACGACTACCTTCTAATTAAAATTTCTCAATAACTATACGGTGAATTTAATATTTTTTTCTTCTATTATTTAGTTAAAATGCTGTTCTCTTCGCCAATTGTTTTTAAACAATGGGTCAACTGATGCTTTTTTAGTAATTTCGTTATTTCTGTCCGATTTAGGGCGTTTCATCTCCACCACTGCTATTTTCAGTAACTTTAATAATTCATATCTCATAAACAGACATCGACGAAAAAACAAATTTGCATTTTTTATTTTTTTATTTTCTTTATTTCTGTAATTTCCATCGAAAAAATTTTAATTACTTTCTTAATGAAAAATTTGGATTTTTAAATTTTTCATTTGTTTGAAAATTAATTTTTTTTTTCAACAATTTTGATTACTGTTGTAATTTAAAATTTAACTGATGGAATTTCATAATTATTTTCTTTATTAAACTTATTAACATTTTTATTAGTTAAATTGAATGATAAATGTCATATAAGCGTCATTTAGATTGGATTAAATTATAAGTTCTTATTTGTGTTACATTTAGTTAACACTCTCAACTCAAAATTTTTGTCTGAAAGACGGTTATATTTGAGAAGATTAAACATAGTAGCGTTGATTTTATTATAAAATTAATTATTCCAATCAATTAATAAGTAAGAAAGAATCAAAATTTCGAATAAGAAAAATAATTAAAAAATTTCATCAGTCAAATTTTTAATTACAATAGTAATCGAAATTGTTAAAAAAAAAAAATTAATTTTCAAACTAATGAAAAATTAAAAAATCCAAATTTTTCATTGAGAAAGTAATTAAAATTTTTTCGATGGAAATTACGGAAATTAAAAAAATTAAAAAATTAAAAATGCGAATTTTTTTTTGCCGATCTCTGCTCATAAGCTGCACGGACAAAAATTATGAAAAAATTCAGAAAAACGTAAAAAAGTATCATCTTTGATACGCCATCAACTACATAAATTTCCCATAAATGCAGAATAATCTGCGGAAAAAGAGGAGATTCCTGTCTTGCGATAATTTATTTTCCAATTCTACTCGAAGTCCTATCAACTCTCGTGTACACAAAATTGTCCATAAAAAATGCTCCTTTTTTCCCCTCTTTTTTTCTGTTTTTCTCTCTCTCTTTCTCTCTCGCTTCTAGTACTGGCTGCAAAAAAAAAGAACACTGCAGCCAGAGTCATGGGTGAGTGAGGAGCAAAGAGATTGACTGGAAGAGCCGAGGGTACGATAAATGTCCAAGCGCGTGTAAGCCAGGAGCTACAACATCGCAAAATATTACCATGGTCGATACTTCAAGCCACATTTTATTTGCCACTGAAAAATCCAATGCATCGTACTGCATTCACTCTCTCGTTTTTTTTTTTTTTATAACTGAATAAAAAAAGAAAATTGTAGAGGTGATATATATACATACACAAAATGGTCGTTCAGTGGGTATTTTCATCATATTCTCCCAGGTGAATGAGCAGTGCGATTATCGTTTTTATGGTCGATTAATTTTAGGACCTTTATTCTCATTATTTTTGGGAATTGCAATGGGAAATGAAAATGGCTGGAGTTAAATTTTTTTTGATGATTCCGATGAGAAGCTGAGGAAATTTCAGGTGGAAAACATGTGTCAGAATTTATTTCCCTGTATTTTTAAGAAAATTCAGATTTTTTAAGAGTGAAATAAAAAGAAAATTTTTGAAAAAATTTTAAAAGTTGCAAATTTTTCGAAAAATTCAGTTTTTTGAGGATATCTCTGGTTCTATTGGTTGTAGTCCAAAAATTCAAAATGGAGGTGAAAGGTGAGATGATTTTCCATCGATTCATGGGGTTTTTAATCAAAATATATCGATTTTTAAGGTATTTATAGTAAAAAAAACTTAAATTTTCATGAAAAGACCCATAAATTCTTTAAAAACTGGTATTTTCCATTTATAAACCCCATGAATTAATGAAAAATGATCTCATCTTTGCCCTCCATTTGTAATTTTTACTCTACGACCAATGAAACCAGAGATATCTTCAAAAAACTGCAATTTTTCCATTTTGCCTCAATTTTCCTCTAACAATGTAAAATTTCAAAAAATCGTAAAAAAATGCATTTCGATAAATGATTTCCACTTTAAATTTCCTCAGCTTTTCAATGCAACTCCCGAAATCACCCTATTTCAAATAATTTTCCTAATTTCAAGCGATTTCCATTCTACCCCACCAATAAATTCACCAATTCGAATTCCGAATAAAATCATCATTCCCAGCACGTTTGTATTTTCAACGCGAAATAACAGAGGGGAATACACTTGGAAAATTCCAGACATGTGGACATTTCTCTCTCGTGTCTCATTCCTCAATTTTCTTTGGGTTTCTTCTCTTCCACCCACCCCCTCCACCCCTTCTTACTATGGTAGACACAATGCTGGAGCTGTTTCACTCGTAAAATCGATTTACTGGGGCGAAACGAGCCACGAGAAATGGGGGAGAATGGCTTGTATCAATGCCTCAGAGTTAAAGTGGCGTAAGTAATATGTATGTGTGTGTATTTGTATATGTGTGTGTTTGAATGTAGTTTTAACGCTCATTTGATTTTGATACATTGATGTAAAGAATTAGTGGATTTGAGGATAAAGAATTCGCGTTGGAAAAATACACAGAGAAAATTTTTTTCCTAATTTAAGAATGTGACTTAATTGTCACTTAATTTAAGAATGTGCAGGTCACTTAAATTAAGAAAGAATAAGTCACTTGATTTAAGTGAGAAGAATCACTTAATTTAAGTGACTTTTACTTTCTGAAATTAAGAAAGAAAAAGTTACTTGATTTAAGTGAGAAAAGTCACTTAATTTAAGTGAATTTTACTTTCTTAAATTAAGAAAGAAAAAGTCACTTGATTTAAGCGAGAAAAGTCACTTGATTTAAGCGAGAAAAGTCACTTAATTTAAGTGACTTCTCTCACTTAAATTAAGAAAGAAAAAGTCACTTGATTTAAGTGGGTTTTACTTTCTTAAATTAAGAAAGAAAAAGTCACTTGATTTGAGTGAGAAAACGCACTTGATTTAAGTGAGTTTCACTTTCTTAAATTAAGAAAGAAAAAGTCACTTGATTTAAGTGAGAAAAGTCACTTGATTTAAGTGAGAAAACGCACTTGATTTAAGTGAATTTTACTTTCTTAAATTAAGAAAGAAAAAGTCACTTGATTTAAGTGAGAAAAGTCACTTGATTTGAGTGAGAAAACGCACTTGATTTAAGTGAGTTTCACTTTCTTAAATTGAGAAAGAAAAAGTCACTTGATTTAAGTGCGAAGTCATTTAATTTAAGTGAGAAAAGTCACTTAATTTAAGTGACCTGCACATTCTTAAATTAAGAAACCATTTTTCTCTGTGTATCGTCACCTTAGAAATAAAAGGGCGTAAGTCCTGTGTATAAGCTTAGCACTTACGCCCCTTTGTTTCTAAGGCGATCCATATGAAAATCCGGAAAAAGTACAGAAATTCTTCGCGGCAATACAAAAAAAAAACGGAATTCTTCGCGTAATTCACGAAAAAGGAAAAAATTGTTGCATTCACCATTTGAAATTGAATTTTTTTTTCAGGAAAATGATCAAAAAAAATTAGACGAATATCTTCTCATGTCTCGATGCAATTTTATTTCTCCTTTGGAGAGTGAAATTTTATGTTGCATTCGTGGAAATTCATGAATTTCTCGTCTTTCTATTTTTTAATTTTTTTTTATCGAATTTCTCTTTATGCTCATTTTTTGATATTTCTGAAAAGATGGATTTAACTCATTTTTACGGTTTTGTTCGGGATTTAGCATCGAATCGAAGATAAAAATTCACCTCGCGTCACGGAAATAAAATCGTGATCTAATAAAACTGTTTTCTAGGAAACTGAAAACATCGAATATGTGACAATTTTTCGATTTTTTTTTCCTTTCAATTGATTATTTATTGAAAATAAAAGATATGAAGTAGTAGAAAATTCGAAAAACTAGGACTGCGATTTTCTTTAAGTATTATTTTTTAAACAATAATTTATTTGTTTGGAAAAAATCTGAAATTTTTTTAGATATATGCTGATTTAATTGTTATTTTTTTCCAATGAAAAATAAACTAAAATATAAAAAAAAATTGAAAAAAAAAGTACATTAAACTCCTCCATGTCTTCAATTATCTCCGCGAATAAATTATCACACAATTAATTTTCAATTACCATTTAAATTCAATTCACCTATGCAAATTAATTCAAATACTTTCAGCATTCTGAATGAAATAACCGAAGAAACAGAAAAAAAGAAGTTAAAAAAAAAATGTAAGAATTTGAATGAACGTCAGAAACATGATGAATTATCCTGTGAAAAAATGTGTGAAAAAAATCCTTTCTCCCTCTATTCTCTACTCCACTGAATTTTCACCTAGTAATTGTCTACAACGTGAGACGATTTTAATTCTTTAATTTCGGGCTGCAAAATGTCGACGTCGTTTTTCGTTTAAGTACAGGCTGCATTTGCAGAGTTAGAATTAAGGTAGTGTTCCAGTGTACGGTCAATAAAACAGAAAACATGAGGATTTGTAGGTTCGTTTTCAATTACACAGAGAAAAATGTTTTCTTAATTTAAGAATGTACAGGTCACTTAAATTAAGAAAGAAAAAGTCACTTGATTTCAATAGGAGAAGTCACTTAATTTAAGTGACTTTTACTTTCTTAAATTAAGAAAGAAAAAGTTACTTGATTTGAGTGAGAAAAGTCACTTGATTTAAGTGAGAAAACGCACTTGATTTGAGTGAGTTTTACTTTCTCAAATTAAAAAAGAAAAAGTCACTTGATTTCATTAAGAGAAGTCACTTAATTTAAGTGACTTTTACTTTCTTAAATTAAGAAAGAAAAAGTTACTTGATTTAAGTGAGAAAAGTCACTTGATTTAAGTGAGACAACGCACTTGATTTGAGTGAGTTTTACTTTCTCAAATTAAGAAAGAAAAAGTCACTTGATTTCAGTAAGAGAAGTCACTTAATTTAAGTGACTTTTACTTTCTTAAATTAAGAAAGAAAAAGTTACTTGATTTAAGTGAGAAAAGTCACTTGATCTAAGTGAGAAAACGTACTTGATTTAAGTGAGTTTCACTTTCTTGAATTAAGAAAGAAAAAGTCACTTGATTTAAGTGAGAAAAGTCACTTAATTTAAGTGAATTTTACTCTCTTAAATTAAAAAAGAAAAAGTTACTTGATTTAAGTGAGAAAACGCACTTGATTTGAGTGAGTTTTACTTTCTTAAATTAAGAAAGAAAAAGTCACTTGATTTCAGTAAGAGAAGTCACTTAATTTAAGTGACTTTTACTTTCTCAAGTTAAGAAAGAAAAAGTTACTTGATTTAAGTGAGAAAACGCACTTGATTTAAGTGACCTGCACATTCTTAAATTAAGTGACTGCACATTCTTAAATTAAGAAAACATTTTTCTCTGTGTAATTGCTGATAATTCGGGGAAAACGTGCTTCAATTTACCCGAAAAAAGTGATTAAACTATTTCGAGAGTCATATCTTCAGCTTGTGAATATAATTTTTTTTTCTCGAATCTTTTTTACATTAATCTCCTATCACATGCATGAGACAGAGAGAGAGGCAAATAGTTACGACTACCTTCTAATTAAAATTTCTCAATAACTATACGGTGAATTGAATATTTTTTTCTCCTATTATTTAGTTAAAATGCTGTTCTTTTCGCCAATAGTTTTTCAATAATGGGTCAACCCTGTGGTTTTTTAGTAATTTCGTTATTTCCGTCCGATTTAGGGCGTTTCATCCCCACCACTGGTATTTTCAGTAACTTTGATAATTCATATCTCATAAACTGTACGGTCAAAAATTATGAAAAAAATCAGAAAAACGTAAAAAAATATCATCTTTCATACAGCATCAAAAAAACAAGGCATTAACTGTACTCGAAAACACTACCTTAATTTCCAACTGACAAGTGATTTCTGCATAAACTCCAGTTTTGCATTTGCAGAGATAGAATTAAGAGAAAAAAGAAGGAAAAAAAAGATTGAAGAACCAAGAAAAAGTAAGTGAAGAGAGAAATGATGAAATGAAAAATAATAAAACAGTAAAGAGTCGAGTATCAGGAGTCTCAGTGGAATAATCCAATATAAGCTCAGGAGAGGTCTCATATATACGTAATACGTGTGCAAAAGCTCTGGGTATTAAATTTTCGTGTAACAATGGACGAGCGTTTGAAAGCACACCCACTCTTAACCCCCTCTCACTCCCTCCCCTCCCCCCCTCTTTTCGCATTCTTCTCGTCGTATATTTCTCTCAGCCATTATCTCGTTTTCCACCGTTTCTTCTTTTTTCATATTTTTTTTTTCCTCCTTTTTTTCGCTTCATTCTCCTTCACAGTGTGAAAATGCAAGCGACATATTTCACGAGGCATCATTTTTACTTAATGAGTTTTGTCGGAATGTTTTGCAGTATCTGTCTCGTTTTTGGAAAATAGCTGGAGCAACAGAAGAAAAGAGAAGAGGAGACGAGGACAAAAAAAAATATAGGAATAAAGCCCCCATGTGAGTCTTCATTATGCCCTGGGCATTATCTGATGGCTTATTTGTATGAGTTGTGCAGTGTGAAGAAGAATCTTTTTTATCTGGTGATAATGAACGGATACTGGGCTGTGAAAAACAAAAGGACTTTTCCTTTCTGTCTGAGGTGAATTAATTATCCATATAAGGATTTTTTTCTTTTTAATTCAAATGAGTTTGAATTTTTTGGGAAATTTTTGTATTGTTATTGAATGAATTAATCTTTTTTTTAAAAAAAGGTTGAATGCGAAAAGTTTCCTGGGGAATTCGCAAGTATTCACAAGTTTTTTTATGGTTTTTTAAAATTTTTTTTCATAAATTCCCTCAGGAAAACGAGAATTGGAAGTATTCGTTTATATAATCGATTAATTTTGGGCAAATTTTTATTATTTTGAGAATTATTATGGAAACGGCAGGTGATGATGCTTCTTTTGATGATTCCATTGAAAAATTGGGGAATTTTAGATGGAAAACATGTGCTGGACCTGATTTTTCGGTATTTTTGAGAAATTTTAATTTTTGGGGACGAAATTGAGAGGGTTCACTCGTTAATTTTTGAAAAATTTCAGTTTTTTGAAGATATCTCTGGTTCTATTGGTCGTAAAGTAAAATTACGAAATGGAGGTGGAAGATGAGATCATTTGCCATCGATTCATGGGGTTTTGAATTAAAAAATATTTTTTTAAAAGGTATTTATAGGGAAAAAGCTAATTTTCATAAAATGACCCATAAGTACGTTAAAAATAGATATTTTTAAATTCAAAACCCCATGAATCAATGGCAAATGATCCCACATTTCATCTCCATTCATAATTTTTACGCTGCGACCACTAAAATCCGAGAAATCTTCAAAAAACTGAAAAATTTCAATTTTTCTTTGATTTTTCTTCAAAAAACACGAATTTTCCAAAAAATGATAAAAAATCCATTTTGACATGTGTTTCATATCTAAAATTATGATATAATTTATATGCTATACTATATCTTATATACTTGACTGCAAAAATGAAAAACTCTTCCTTCTTATCTCCCACAAATTAATTACCATCCCCTCTGAATTATTTCCTAATTTTTCTATTATAATTAAATGAACTGATTTCAATTTTTCACCATGCTGAATACGAAAAGTTTTCCTACAGAAAATTTATGTATTCACAAGTTTTCTCATGAAGCTTGGATAAAACTTTGATTGGATTTGTAACAGTGATAAACTGGCTGTTTGTTCTCAACAAACGAAGGACTCCAGCTGATTTTAGAATAACTGTGAAGGTGAGAAAAGGTAGTGTAATAATAGAGAAGTAAAGGAAAGTTGATAAAAAAAAAAAAAGGAGGAAGAAAAGGAGTTTTTTTTTGTCTGAATTTTTTCGGTTATTTTTCTTGCAAAGTGTAATCTGAGGGGTCTCCAATCTCCAACACCTAGCTTTCAGAAACTCTCTCTCTCTCTCTTTCTCTCTCTCTCTTTGTATACAAGTCCAGACAGTCGTGTCGAACTGTTTTTGAAAGTTTGCTTGTTACCTTATATCACCCATTCTCCACTACTCAAGCCATCAGCTGGACCAGTACTTCTTCACTTCCCACCCCCCTCCCTCCCTCCCCAATTTACCCCCAGGGGAAAAGGGGGGGGGGAGTGAAGAGGGAGTTTCTCCAAGTTTCTTTAAATTTAATGGGACGAAAGAAGAAAAAGAAAGGAAATAAAGCAAGTAGCTAAAGAAGAATCATTGAAGAGAAAGAGGGAGAGAGAGTGTGAAATGGAGTAAAAGGGGGGGGGGGGGGGGGGGGGGGGGAGGGGGGAGGCCATTTATATCGATTCAGGGCTTTTCTATTCTTCTTCAACATTCTTTGAGGACTTTAAATGTCAAGAATTTTTTCTTTTTTATTATTATCTACGAGTGAAATAATTGAATATTCCCAGTAGTACTACATTTCCATTTTTATCTCAAAGAGCAATGGAAAAGAGGAAAAAAAGAGAGGGGGGGGGGGGAGTGAAGAGTATGAACAAATACACTCTGAATGTTAAAATAATTGGAATCAATCGAAAAAAAGCCAATTTTTTTTTAACTAACGAGCCTCCAACTCCCCCCCCCCCCTCTCCTCTCCCTCCCCCTTTTTTTTCAATCCTTTTTCGTTTCAAACCTTTGTTGCACTAGATTACGCAAAAAAAAGAGGAAATCGTCTATTAATTTCTATTCCGCTCTTCATTTTATTTTTTTTAAAAGGTTATCGGAATGTAAACGAGATAAATCGATTTTTGTAGTTTGAGGGTGAGCATAAAAAGGGCGTATCTCCATTAGTTTTCGAGATCTCGTTGTGAATCATTTAAAAAATAAGGCAATTTTGTGCTGTTTTATCTCTTTTTTTACTACTGAAATATCAAAGAAAAATGCAAAAAAAAAAAAGAAATATTTCTTATTGTTCAAATTCAATGACCTCAGCAGTATTTCGACTTGGGGAATTTCCTTGTCTATTAATATAACACACAGTGTGTGTGTGTGCAGTAGAACGTCATGCCAGTAAATATCAGACAGATTTGATTCTCTTGGTTAATCACAGTACTGCACTTTACCTAGTCAGCATTGAAACTCATGGAAAACAAGTAAACTTTGATAAAGTTAAGATTTGAGGAATTGCGGACGGTTGAATAACTCAAGATTCAATTCATTATTTAAAAATATTCTTAATGTTTCAGTAGTGAAAAGATAAAACAGGATAAAACAATTTTTTTTTCATTCATTCTTAATAAAAAAAATAAAAAAATTCACACAAATAAGAAAAAAAAAAAAATTCAAAAAATTCAATTCTTAAAAAAAACGTGTAATTAACTGCAATTTCCCCTCCCCCCCCCTTCCCCCCTCTTCCCACAAAAAATGATACCATGTATCAATATTGGAATCAATAAATAAATAATAAATTTAAAAAAACGGAAATTAAGCGAGATAGCGAAAATTTCATTAAAAAACTTTTGCTCAGCTCTTTATTTTTCTAAATAAAATAAAAAGGATTTCGACGAAAAGTTTCACTTTTGCGATAAAAAATGAACCGCAGAAAAAATCAATTTATCCTATTTTATCTCTTTATTACAGATTTTTATTAAGGATGTTCTACAGTGATTTCTTCAGTGTTCCAATCCCTGAACATGAAAAAATGAATTTTTAAATTCCTCATTAAAATTATTTTCAGGGAATTATGGAACGCTGCGGATGTTCAAATATTATATTATTATCATTACATTTCACAGATAATTTTTTTTATTCTTTATTTAATTAGTTTGAGAATTATTTTGAAAAAAGCGTTGCATTCTAGGAAATTCTGGCGACACAAGTTGGCAGCACTTACGTGCGAGTGACAATTTTTCAATCATTTTTATTAATTTTAATGCCAATAATTGACCCAATTGTCGTATAAAAATGGAGCGTTTGTGCGGTGGGTAATTTCTCACCTAAATCCAAAATTTCATCCAATTTGAAGAATTTTTCGAAAAGTTTCTTAAGCTTTTGTGGTTTCCCATAAAAAAACATGTTAAACGATGGTTTTTAAAAAATTCATAACTTTTAAACCAGGCATGAAAAAAATCCAAATTTTTGCATACGGTTTCTTTATGAATTGGAGAATCTTGGAAAAAAAAATTTCATTAAATTCTTACATTAAAAAAAAAAAAAAAAAAAAAATTCTTACATTTTTAAATTTTGATAAAATACCCGTAGAACATCCTTATCCTTAAATTGAAGTGAAAAATTAATAATGGACAGTAAAATAATACTTTACTTTGAGCTCTTTGATGCCACGCTCTTGAGGACAATTAACTATTCTCGTTTACCTTTTTAAATAGAAAAGGTATTTTGAGTAATGAGCTTTTGCATTCACAAGCTCATTGCCACTAGAAATGTAATTAGTTGACAAAGAGTCAGTCGTTTGATTATTTGCGGAGAATTTTCATCATTGGTAAAGTGAATTTAATTTCATATAGGTGACACAATTAAGCCTGGGCTTAATCCGGATTAATTATAGTTAATTTAGGTTGATGAATTATAGGATTTGTGCGAGATGAATTGGACATTTCTATTCAAAGTAAAAGGTAAAAAAAAGAGGAAAAAGGAGAAAAAAATTATTTAATACCTCGGATGAATAATTGAATAATCCAGAATTTCTCTTAAATCAAATGAAATTTTCATTTTCCTTTTCATTCTCAATTCTATTCTATTCTATTTTTGAACTATTTCTGGTGAATTTTCAATCGAGTACTGAGATAATAAATTTTTTTAATGAAATTCCATTATCATTGCGAAATAATTAAGGTCTCGGAATTTTTTAACAAGATAAGATATAACTGCACAAATATTACATGAGATTAATTAAATAATTAGAAAATTGTTATCTATTAATTGAAGTTACTATTGGATTTTTTGAAAGTCAATAGTTTTAGTAATTTATTTTTGCATAATTTTTGTTAATTTAAGTATTACAGAAAAAATTCAGAAAATAATTTTTAATTATTTGGAAAATCTTAAATAGTAATTTTAAATAATTTTTAAGGACATATTTGGGCGAAAAAAGTGGCAGGTGCTCAATTTGAAAAAAATTTCAAAGAAAAATTTTTTTTAAACAATTTTTACAATATTTCGAAAAAAAAATTCGAAAATTTTCCGAAAATTTCGAAAAATTCTGTAAAAATTTCGAAAAAATTTGCAAAAAATCGTCAATAATTTTTAAAATATTTTCAAAAATAATTTAACAATAATTTCGAAAATTTTCAAAAATTTCTGAATAATTTTGTTGATTTTTCGATGATAAATTTGCATATGCCCCTAATTTCCAAAAGCATACACTGCACATTTTCCTGTCTCATTTGGTTAGTTGTATTAGACCACAAAACGGATTAATTCCTCCCTCAGCAACAATCGGATAATACACATGTGATGCATTACTCCCTTCACTCCAGGGGCTTATGTCGAACACTCTCGAATTTATTCCCTCATTTTTTTATTTCCTTTTTATTTTTCTCGCTCAAGCCCCTCGATAAAATGGAAATTTAATCCTCCACGAAATTTTTTTCTCCTTTTTTTTATTCATTTATTGACTTCAACTCGAATTACTTTTATCCCTTCGAAAATGTACTCCAATGCATTATTGGGTAATTGCTTCCTGATTTATCAGGTGAAGCGAATGAAAGCGTAAAGAATTGGCTCAATCCCCAGATATTCAGCGAATCAGTAAAATTCCTTTGTCCATTCGCTTTAGACTCAGTAATTTCGCCTCATTACTTCGAAAATTCCATGGAATAAAGGAATTTAATTGTCTGTAATTTCCCTATTTCTACAAATTTTTCGCGAATAAATTTTCCATTTATTCGTAAAAAAAAAAAAAAATCTTGAATGAAAATATTAATTTTTTTTTTTCTTTAAATTGATTTTTTTTTCTCGTTTTTCATTTCTCATTTGAATTTGTGATATTCTCCAGTGCAGAGTCGAGTGAGTTATTGAACTGCCAGTACAGGGGCGAAACAAAGGGTTCGTGGGGGTGGAGGAGGGGGGGGGGGGATAGGGGAATGTAATATCGAGACGAGAGTAAATGTAAAAACAAATCAAATAGTCTCTCTTTATTATTAGAAACGTGAACTTCTGAGGAACTGCATCTCTCGAATGGCTCAGACGAATATGCATGGAATTGTGGGAGGAGGGGGGAGGGGGGGGGGGGGGTCTGCAGCATTACTCGTCTCACTAAGTAGATAAGACTAAGCCGATAGCCAAAGGGCTTCGAGACGCCACACTGAAACGGCGACTAATAATAAATTCTATTTCCTGCTTTCAATTGAAACTAAAAGAAAAAGTTAAAAAAAATGCTTATTTTTAATTGAAAAATTAATTATTCAATTATTCCCGCATTTAAAATTTTTTTTTTATCAATTTTTATTCATTTTGAATTAATTTCAGGGTTAAGGAATTTTTTTCGTATCGAAGGAGTCGATAAAAAAATCTGAAAAAATTTGAGAAAATACTCCAATATATCTATATTGTTGTTGAATTTTTTCAAAATTTTTTATTGAATTTTTCACTCTCAAAAAAAATCCGATCAATTTTGCCACTGAAAGGTCCATTTTCCCCTGATTTTCTCTATCAAATTTAATCTGTATAATCATAATGTTTATCCTCATTGCATTATTCATTTCCTCAAATTCATTTGAGAATTCAAAACAAGCATGAGCTCACCAGCAAAAAAAAGTACAGAAATCGTTGAATATTTTTGCGAATTTTCTAAAAAAAAAAAAAAAATTTTCACTCGTTATTACAACTTAGAATAAATGTAAATAACTGAAAATTTCCTTTTTTCCCAATTTTTTTTTTTTCCAGGGATTAAATCAGTAGATCTATGGATATTGTAACAACACCGGTTGAAGAGACAGTTTAATGGAGAGGGGATGCAAGGGGTCGGTAGCCGCAGACTCGTGATGATCGACCGCGCGCCATTGGCTATTCTCTAGGATAACGTGCCACTGCAGTACTCACCATGATAATACGTGTCAATAATCTCGTCCTGATGAGTCCACGTGTCCATGAGAAATTAGGTATCTATTAAACGATACCCCTTCATTTATTTTTCTGAATTTTTTGTTAGTTTGTGTGTGTTACTGAAGTTCTCGAAAATCTGCAAGTTGAATGAAGCAGAAGATTCAAACACAAGCGGGTAACACTGCGGACAGCTAGGCCGTAACTACTGTCACGATGGTATGTCAGCCGGTCGTTCCCGGCCATGGTACCTTTTCTACTGTGCGCATGTTTCCACTGACTCCCCCACTACTACTCGCGAAAAATGTTTTTTATTTTTTATTATTGCTGAAGGTAACCCTTGAAAGTGGATGGGATGTGCTTCTTTTGGGTTTAGATTAAAGGGAATCTATAAAAATTATTAAAAAATGGGAATTAAGGTAGTGTCTTAAGGAACTCGAGTACAATTAACTCCTCATTTTTTTGATGCCATATCAAAGATGATATTTTTTTACATTTTTCTGAATTTTTTCAATTTTTTTTTGAATTTTTGAAATTTTTGAAATTTCCGAAAATTTTTCGAAATTTTCTCAAATCAAACTCCAGCAACCTTCCTTTGCCAATATATATTACAAAAATCAGTTTTATTTTAATATTTGAGATTTTTTTCGATTTTTTCAATTTTTTTCAAAATTTTCTGATTTTTTAAAAAAAATTTCTGAATTTTTTCAATTTTTTTTAAAATTTTTGAAATTTTTGAAATTTTCGAAATTTTCTCAAATCAAACTCCAGCAACCTTCCTTTGCCAATATATATTACAAAAATCAGTTTTATTTTAATATTTGAGATTTTTTTCGATTTTTTCAATTTTTTTCAAATTTTTCTGAATTTTTTAAAAATTTTTCTGAATTTTTTCAATTTTTTTTTGAATTTTTGAAATTTTTGATAATTTTGGCATAATTTTTGACCGTCCAGTTTATGAGATATGAATTATCAAAGTTACTGAAAATAGCAGTGGTGGGGATGAAACGCCCTAAATCGGACGGAAATAACGAAATTACTAAAAAACCACAGGTTTGACCGATTATTTAAAAACAATTGGCGAAGAGAACAGCATTTTAACTAAATAATAGAAGTAAAAAATATTCAATTCACCGTATAGTTATTGAGAAATTTTAATTAGAAGGTAGTCGTAACTATTTGCCTCTCTCTCTGTCTCATGCATGTGATAGGAGATTAATGGAAAAAAATTCGAGAAGAAAAAAATTATATTCACAAGCTGAAGATATGACTTTCAAAATAGTTTAATCACTTTTTCGGATAAATTAAATCATGATTTTCACGAAAAAAACCCTTTTATCTTCAATTTTTGCTGATTCTTAATGCAATAACCATGAAATTGATGAAAAACCATCAACCACAACGTGTTAAGATGATTGAAAACCAGCAATATTAACGGAAATTCGTAGATTCACGAAATGAAAAATGAATTCTCTCAAAAATTTCAATCTTCTTTTTTCACAATCTTATCCCATGAAATTTTCACGATTTTCCAATAATATCTAACATGAATTACGACCGCATTTCCTCACATGAACGATGAAAACTGAATAGTGAAAATTTTTTCTCAAAAACTTTTGAACTTATGGATATGCTGAAAGCTGATGTAGAACTGGAGAGAGAATGAGGAAAGTTCTCAACAGTTCAGACATTATTAATGAGATTTTAGCGATGAGGAAAATTGTCTAGAGCCCTATAAGTAGTTGAAGGTACTTGGATTCTATCTCCCACAGACTCCCAACTGTTGAACACGGTTTAGCAAATTTTTTTAGTGATTATTTTTTAAATATTCTACTACTTAATGAATTGATTTATTCTAGAAATATTTCAAGATTCTTCATCGTGAGGATTAAAGAATTATCCTGAGTACTTCATATTTTGCAAGGAAATTTGGAGCTAAAGGAAATTTAGAGAGTAATGTATAGTTATCCGAGTAACTTTGCGCTTATGCCTTCAGCCGAACTCTAACGGTGACACTGGGAACTTCTCTCAAGTAGATACGGTAATCAACGGTCGGACAGAGCCGCAGTAGACATTAGCAATATCAACGAGCATCGTCAGACATCTGTGGATGGACTCTTCCACTTTCTCCGAAAATTTGATCATCTTTGAATTTAAGGTAGTATCCCAGAGTACGGTCGATAAAACAGAAAACATGAGGATTCGTAGGTTTGTTTTCAAATAATTGCTGATAATTCGGGGGGAAAAGTGATTTAATTTATCCGAAACAGTGATTAAACTATTCCAAAGCCATATCTTCAGCCTGTGAATATAATTTTTTTTTCTCGAATTTTTTTTTACATTAATCTCCTATCACATTTATGAGACAGAGAGAGAGGCAAATAGTTACGACTACCTTCTAATTAAAATTTCTCAATAACTATACGGTGAATTGAATATTTTTTTCTTCTATTATTTAGTTAAAATGCTGTTCTTTTCGCCAATTGTTTTTAAATAATGGATCAACCCTGTGGTTTTTTAGTAATTTCGTTATTTCCGTCCGATTTAGGGCGTTTCATCTCCACCACCGATATTTTCAGTAACTTTGATAATTGATATCTCATAAACTGCACGGGCAAAAATTATGAAAAAATTCAGAAAAATGTAAAAACATATCATCTTTCATACGGCATCAAAAAAAAAAAAAATACAAACCAAATTATTGATTATAATTTCTTTATTCCTCATAAAATCCAAGAAAAAATAACGTCTCATTGACAACAATTCTTCACTTGTAAAGATTTAAAAATAATTGTGGGCAGTAACAGGATGTATTAATACAAACAAAGGAGTTGGGTTGGGTTCTTCACGTGTAAATCAATGTTTTAGTAATTGATATCTCTTTATTGGCACTACTGCCAAAATTTATTTGTACTTCAAGGGCACAGCAATACCATCGTATCGATCATTTTCAATGCCCCAACTTTTCATTAATATTTTCTTTTTAATAGCTTCACGATAACTCTTAACATCAGTTATCAATTTCAACCAGAGTCCAATCATTTCAATCATATACCATCTCTTCATGTTCTCTTCTACTTCTAGATCCCTCGAATTATCATAACCGTCTTCATCATCGATCGGTGCCTCGTATTCGTCAATTGGAGCCAATGGACTTGGAAAATTCTCGATTGTTGCTGATGAGAAGAGATCACTCAATATATCTTCATTTCTCGATAAAACCCTACGAACTGTTACTCTACTTGTTTCAAATAAACGACGAAAACGATCACTTGGCTTCTCGTTAAGCAGAAGATCAAGATAACGTTCTTGCTGATTCGATGGAGTACTTGGTGCTGGTGGAGATGAATCCAATGTGTTTTTTATGAATTCATGCATCTCTTCGATGTTCTCAAAGCGATTTATCTCAGCAAAACCATCGAAATTCTCGCGATACTCGTGCGCCATTTGGTGGAGACTCTCGTCAACTGTTACTTTAATCTCTGGTGGTTCTAGATTAAATCATGATTTTGAGAAATTTTATGAAAAGACATATTTCGTTTTTTAATAGTTTGAAATGTTTCAAATTAAATTTACCTAATATTGAACTGGAGACATTTGGATTACTTGGAATTGGCTCTTCAACTTGAGATGATCTCAAATTAGCTTCTTCAACTTCATCATCGTCTTCTTTATCACTTGAATCCTCATTATCTTCTGTTCGCCAATCTTGACCGTTTATCTCGTGATTTGTAGAGCTGCTTGGTCTTGCTGGTGATTCTACAAAAAATTATTGGTATTAAAGTAGAAAATTAGGATATATATGCGGTTGAAATCTTGACTAAAACATGTCATTTAGAGAAAAATGGTCCAGATGATAATATCTCATGATAAAAATATCTCAATTGCAAAAAAATGGTTCAAATAATCATATTTCATGACAAAAATATCTCATTTTAAAACAAATGATTTAAATAATAACAATATCTCATGGCAGTAATGTCTCATTTCGAAAAAATAGTCTAGATAATAATATCTCATGACAAAAATATCTCAATCACTAAAAATGAACAATTGATCCATGCTCTTACCATTCTCAATTTTCACCTCTTTCTTCAAAAATTGATTAACATAATCAGATATCTCATACTGTCGAGGCTCAATGAAATGTTCAAAATCCGTAGGAAATACATGAAATGGAGCTTCGAATTTGCCTATACGATTAACAATGCGATTTAAATTTCGATGATTAGGAAGTTGACCAGTAGCAGGAACAGGCAAACCGGAAACGGAAGCAGCAACAATTGCCCTTAGAGTTTTGGCTGTTTTTTCAGCTCTATTACGAAGTTCAGCTGTTGCACGAAGTATCTCTAAACGTGCTGGTTCAGGAGCATGTCTATGCTCAACGACACTTAAGATAGAACCTTAAGAACAATATTATTAAATTCAAAAGAAGAAAAAAAGGCAAAAATAAGGAAATTTCACGAATGACCTAATATTCGCTAATAGTCGCCTTAGAAACAAATGGGAGTAAGTCCTGGGTATAAGCATGGCACTTACGCCCCTTTGTTTTTAAGCTGATCATATGAGGTTTGAGAGAAAAGAAACGAACCATTTTCATCGTTAGATGATGTACGACAAATGCTTCGACACTTGCCACTTGCATAATAAATACAACGCCACTCATGCTTGTCCTTACTGTGACGATAATAACGAAAGACATGGCCTTCATGAATCAAATTAACACCACCTTTCTGATTCTTTATTAATTTAAGAGGCATAATTAATAGGATAATAATTTGAGTAAATAAAAAGTACAGATGATAACCTCCAAAAACGAGTGCATCGCACGACTAAAAATGAGATCATTAAGTTTTTTCTCAATATCTTGAAAAAAAGAATGGAAATAGGAGGGAAACAATGAGAAACGCCACCTGAGAAATGCCTGAGAAATTATTGACTGAGATATTATCGGCTGAGACATTTTCACCAGAGATATTATAAGTGAGATGTTTTTACCGGAATTTCAGTGTCTGAGGAACGATGAGAAACGCCATCTGAGAAATGCTTGAGACATTAATTGTCGAGATATTATCGACTGAGATGTTTTTTTAGAGATATTATTACTGAGATGTTTTTGTTTTTAATAGTAATTAAAAGCAAAAGAATAGTAGAAAGACAATGGAAAATTTTATCTGAAAAACGTTTGAGAAATCAATGATTGAGATATTATTTTTGAGATATTTTTTCTAGAGATATTCTTCTTATTATTAAAATCAAAAGAATAGTAAAGAAACAATGAGAAATTCCAATTGAGAAATGCTTGAGACATTACTGAGATATTATTGACTGAGATATTTTTTCTAGAGATATTATTTCTGAGATATTCTTTTTATTATTAAAATCAGAAGAATAGTAAAGAAACAATGAGAAATTCCAATTGAGAAATGCTTGAGACATTACTGAGATATTATTGACTGAGATATTTTTTCTAGAGATATTATTTCTGAGATATTCTTTTTATTATTAAAATCAGAAGAATAGTAAAGAAACAATGAGAAATTCCACTTGAGAAATGCTTGAGACATTATTGAGATATTATTGGCTGAGATATTATTACTGAGATGTTTCCACTTTTAGTATTCAAATCGAAAGAATAGCAAAGAAACAATTGAAAAAAACGCCTGGAAAATTCTTGAGAAATTAATGGCTGAGATATTATTGATGAGATGTTTTTATTGAGACGTAATTGTCTGAGGAATAAGAAGAAACGCCACATGAGAAATGTTTTGAGACATTAATGGCCGAGATATTATTGACGAGATATTTTTACCGGAGATATTATTGCATGAGATATTATTTTCGAGATGTTTTTGCTGAGACGTAATTATCTGAGAAATAAGGAGAAACGCCTGAAAAATGCTTGAGATATTATTGACTGAGATATTTTTACTGAAGATATTTATTTCATGAGATATTAGCTCTGAGATGTTTTTACTGGAGATATTTATTGCATGAGATATTATTTTCGAGATGTTTTTACCGAGACGTAATTATCTGAGGAAAAAGGAGAAATGCTTGAGATATTATCGACTGAGATATTTTTACTAGAAATATTCATTTCATGAGATATTATCCTCAAGATGTTTTTACCAAGATGTAATTGCTTCAGAAAAAAAAGGCATCACCGAAAATAAGATTTTTTAATAGATTGGTAAAACTCACCATCAAGCTGATTTGATGGTCCACCCTCCAGCATCTCGATCTCCTCGTCCTCTTCCACAATGCTGTCGTTATAGTACTCGTTTGAACCACAAGGACCAAGAAACCACTGGCCAACTAAATTTCTGTATGTCTTACTTCTCGGTAATGAACGAGGTACTACTGCTCTTGTGACAACTTGAATGTCCTTCGAACGTATTTTCATCACTCGATGCTCATCGAGGCGAGTTGATCGCTTCAGATTCTCGTTACTACCATTATCTTTAATTAACATTCGTCAATTAATAAGAAAACAAAAAAAATGAGATAAAAAAAAATCTCTCTATTATATCGTGAATATCTCGAAAACGAGTGGATTTAGAGAAAAATATCAGGAAACCTTTTTTGTAGAGAATTAAATTTGCCACAAAAAAGTATCTTGCCAAATTCTCCTAAACCCCATAGTTTCCAAACTCTTCCAAAAATATCAACAAAATTACAAAAAAAATCCCTTTCATTTGTTAATTTAAAATAATTACTCTTTAAGTAAATACGAAAAATTTTTCTTCATTTTTTCTGTTTCTAATGAACTAATTACCTGTCCAAATCAACACTCTCCCCGACAATATCACTCACACACGATTCGCTGAAGAATGAATGATGTCCATTACGGATATCGTTCATATTCTACGTAACGAAAAAAAAAAAAAAAACCACGAGGATACGCTATTTCGATCGTGTCTCATGACGAAATGGATCGCGAAAAGTCATAGAGTCCAATGTGAATTGCGCCTCTGCAGACAATATTGCATCGTGAATAATCAAAGGCTTATTTTTATCGATCTTACCAATTTCGTCATGAGTACTCATGCTACAATTCTCTTCCTCAACTAATTTTTTTTCTAAATTAAATGATTATTTGGTAAAAATATTGAATTTACCGAAAAAATCTCACGAAATCACGAAATCTATAACTTTTTCGATTTCTGGTCAATTTCGAATAGTTTGAAATAAAACCGCTTTTTTTTAAATTAATAAGTGCGAACGAAAAAGAAGATTGAATCGTTTGAACAACATTTTATTTGACTTTCCAATGTTTTTTTTTGTTTTCAAGCTTCAAATACACAATGATCATACACAATTACATTTTTTTTTAAATTTCCATTTGTTATTCCTTCTCTCTCTCTCTTTAGTTTTTTTAACTCTTAACGTGCCCATTAATTAAAATTCATAATGAGTATTTATGTACTCAATTAAATGAGTTTCTTTTTTTTTTTGACAACAATAAATCGAACGTCAATTGTGTACAGCTGGATTGACATGAATTAAATTCCTTTTTTTTAAATCTGAACAATCACGGAAATTCCATATACATATATATCTATGTATACATAATATCTTTTTTTTTTTGTATATATATAATAAATATTAATTTTTGTTTTTTTTTTATTCAATTCGATTCAATCGATATGGTCGCCAGCGTTTTGTCTCATTAAATTGATATATTCGTTCACTATAATCCATTTATCATTTATTAGTACCTATTTACTCATAATTTATATATATATATACGTCAATATATGTATCAGCGCCTTAGAAGCAAAGTGGCGTAAGTGCTATGTATAAGCATAACACTTACGCCCTTTTGTTTCTCAGATGATGATATATATATTTATGTGTACACCAATTAAATACTCAATCTACTCTCGTAATAATTCAAAAATGAAAAAAAAAAAATTTATTAAAAATAATAAAATAGAGCGAAAAAAATTGGGCAGGGCCATCTACATAATTAATTATTAATATTTTAATTGAAATTTTGGGCTTTTGTGCATTTTTCGTTGTTATGTAATCAATGCTTTTATTTACAACGACAGTAATAATGTTCCTCTGATGAAATTTTACGTTTATCCGATATTTTTAACGTTTTTTAGTAGGATTATGAACATTATTTATTAAATAATATATTTTTGGCACAAATTTGAATAATTTCGATTTTTTGTCTTTTTCTCTTATATCGTAATTGGCCCAGTTTCTAAAATAAATTACATGAGGATAACTAATAACTGCCTATTGCTTTTATTTCGTTAGATTAGAAACAAAGTGGCTTAAGTGAAATGCTTAATACATACGCACTTGTGCCACTTTGTTTCTAAATTAACGATTTAATAATCATATATTAAACGAGTGAGAAAATGAAACACAGAGGCTGCTAGAACACTTAGGCGGTGATTTGTTCGAGCGTCACGGGGATGAATTTTTAATACCTCCATTACATACAATTTTTTAAAATTAATTTAATTACTTTTTTTTTTTTATCTTTTTCATTATTTTTTTTTCTCTCATTTCTAATGATTTCTTATGTTAATCTCGTTAACGCCCGCTAGTTGCCTGTATTAGAGGCAATTATTGTCGTTTTTTATGCGGGTAGATCATATTCATATTGATGTTGTATGATGATCTGCACCATTTTGCGATTGGCCATGGTGAGGCAATGCTGCTAATTCGTTTCTACTCAAGTGATTAACGATACCGGCACCAAGTGAATCACCAATTACGTTGACTGATGTTCTGAAACGATCCCTGAAATGAAAGAAAGTGGTTTATTAAATTTTTCGAAATTTTTAATGGGAATTTGATTAAGGTAGGATACTAGAGTACAGTCAATAAAACAGAAAACATGAGAATTTGCAGGAAAACGTGATTTAATTTACCCGAAAAGTGATTAAACCATTCGAAAGTCATATCTTCAGCCTGTGAATATAATTTTTTTCTTCTCGAATTTTCTTTACATTAATCTCCCATCACATGCATGAGACAGAGAGAGAGAGAGGCAAATAGTTACGATTACCTTCTAATTAAAATTTCTCAATAACTATACGATGAATTGAATATTTTTTTCTTCTATTATTTAGTTAAAGTGCTGTTCTCTTTGCCAGTTGTTTTTAAATAATGGGTCAACCCTGTGGTTTTTTAGTAATTTCGTTATTTCCGTCCGATTTAAGGCGTTTCGATTATGAAAAAATTCAGAAAAATGTAAAAAAATATCATCTTTGATATGGCATCAAAAAAATGAGGAGTTAACTGTACTCGAGTTCCTCAAGACACTATCTTAATTGTGTAATTATGCTTACAATAGCCAATCGATGGCAATTATGAGGGTCACGTCCTTCGCAGGAAGACCAACAGTGTCCAACACCATCACCATCGTCACCAACCCAGCCTGGGGAATACCAGCAGCACCAATACTAGCTGCAGTCGCAGTAATACTAAAAGATTAAATTCATTATTACTAAATATCTCGAAAACTTGAAAATCCTTCCAAAAAATTTCCATAAAGACCTTCATTAAAACCGAAAGAGAGCTTAAAAAAAAGGGCATCATAAAAAATCTTGCTCTCATATCTTCAATAATCTGAAACTTTTATCTTACCTGACAGCCGCTAATTGACCAAATGTCAGATGAATCTTGCGCACTTGTGCAATAAATATAGCAGCAACAGCCTCATAAAGTGCTGTACCATCCATATTAATCGTAGCACCAATTGGCATAACAAAACGTGCAACCCTCGGATCAATTCCATTTCTCTCTTCAAGACAGCCAATTGCAACTGGCAGTGTAGCTGAACTAGACGATGTACCAAATGCTGTAGCAATTGCCTGTGCCATATTCATGATATATGTCAATGGATTTTTCTTAGTAAATAGGAAGAATATTGTTGGCAGTACGAAGAAACCATGGATAAATAGTCCAACTAAAACTGTCATGAAGTACATTCCAAGTTGGCCAAGTATTACCTCGAAGGACTTCATTTCCAGGACTTTCGAGGTAACAAGGAAGAGTACACCAACTGGAGAGAGCCTTGAGTAATTGAAATTAGAAGAGTTTTAAATGACGAGGAAAATTCATAATTTATTTGATAAACTCACCAGATGACCCAATTTGTGATTATCATCATGGCAGATGAAAGGGCCTCGAAGAAATTGAGCAGTGGTTTACCAGTTGGACCCATTTTTCCAAGTGTTATACCAAGAACTGTTGCAAATACAACGAGACCCAAAATATTCATGCCTTTTGTATCTTCACCACCAATTTTCCATGTATCTACATCATCTGCATCCAGAAAAAAAAAGATCATAAGTTAATAATTCAATTGAAATGATATTAGTAGGGGTGTGCAAATAGTGTTCGAATCGAATCGAATAATTCGAAGAGTCGAATTATTCGAAATTATTCAAATTATTCGAAAATATTAGAATTATTTGACATTTTTGGAATAATTCGAAAGTTTTCGAATTATTCGAGAAGTTCGAATTATTCCAAAATTTGAATTATTCAAAAAAATTCGACTTATTCGAAAATTCAAACTGTTCAAAAATTCAAATTATTCGAAAATTCGAATTGTTCAAAAATTCGAATTATTCAAAAATTCGAATTATTCAGAAATTTGAATTATTCCAAAATTTGAATTATTCAAAAATTTGAATTATTCTAAAAAATTCGAATTATTCGAAAGAATTCGAATTATTCGAAAAAATTCGAATTATTCAAAAAAATTCGAATTATTCGAAAAATTTCGAAAATTCGAAATATTCGACAATTCGAATTATTAGATTCAAATTTCGAATCGAATATTAATATTCGATTCGGTACGAATAATTCGTGGATTCGAATCATTCGCACACCCCTAGATATTAGATTTCTTAAGAATATCTCGGAAACTAATTAAATGGAGATCAGCCCTTTTTATCCTAATCTTTTCCTGTAGTTCTCGAATTCTTTACAAAAAAGTTATGGGATGAAAAGGGCGTATCTCCATTAATTTCCGAAATATTCTCATAAAATTAATGGCAAAAGAAAATAAAATTCTTTCGGAGAATAATCGAGATAGAGCAATTTTGCTCGATATTTTTTTTTGTAGCTCATAAACTTTTCTATGAAAAACGACTAAGATAAGACGAGCGTATCTCCATTAATCGCTCATTCAAAAAACAACGAATATTAAAAAAAAAAAATAGAATTCTTGCTTTTAACTGTTCGAATTTGAATGAAGATACGCCTTTTTTACCCTAATCCTTCTTCGTAGCTCTTAAAATTCTCTACAAAAAGGAATATAGATAAAATCGCTCTATCTCCCTTAATTTCCGATATATTCTCAAAAAATAGGCATTTTCAAAAAATTTAATTAAAATTAAAATTTTAATTAAATCAAGATTTAATTTTTTGAGAAAGCCGCTTTTTTTAACGGAAATGAGCATTTAAATAAGTTTACCGGTACTATTGGCCTCCCTCGTAAGTACAGTTCTATACTGCGAGACACAAGCCTGCACTAAATTAGGTGGAAACATATTTCTAACAAGATCCATAAGAGTATCAACAGTTGAGACATTTCTTGATATTCCACTTTCCATCATTGCTGGATCATTTTTCGATGCAGTGCCAGGTTGAATCGACATAACAAGAATAATTCCTGCAAATTAAAAAATACGATTTTATAACCGGTCATTTTTATTTAATGAATAATCAATGAAATTAAAGTAATGGACAAACCCAGAATAACTGCACTGACAGTTGTAACCATGTAATACGTTATAGCACGTGCACCAATTCTTCCACTAAGTGATAAATCAAGTGATCCAATGGCAGAAACAAGACTAGCTATTATCAATGGTAAAATCAAACTTTTCAGCATCCTGAGAAATAATTCACCAACATAGTTGACATACATTATTTCACGTTCTGTCCATCCACTTCTGACATTTCTCAGAATAAGACCAAGTACAATACCACCAACTACACCAAAAATAGTGAGCATTGTTAGAGCATTGTGTGTTAAACATGATTTTATTTTTTGTCGTCTTGTTAATGGCCTTTTGCTTGATTGCTGAGGATAATATGATGTTCTCTCTACTGGTTTGGCTGTATCACCACCCGAGAGGGGGGATCTGTAATTAAATTACAAAAATTTGATTAAGATAGTGTGACAGAATATGAGGATTTGTAGATTTCAGTAGTGAAGAGGTAAAATAGGATAAATCGACTTATTTTTGTGATCATATTGAAGGAAATATCTCGGAAACTAAGCGAGATAAGGCGATATTATCCATCTGTTTTTGTAGAAAATTTGAAGAGTTACAAAAGATTTTCAGGGCAAAATTGCTCTATTTCACTCATTTTCTAAGGTATTTTCAAAAAACTAAATGAGAAAAAAATAGACTTATCTTGTTTGACCTCTTCACTACTGATTTGTTTTCAATTAATTGCTAATAATTCGGGGAAAAACGTGATTCAATTTACCCGAAAAAAGTGATTAAACTATTCGAAAGTCATATCTTCAGCTTGTAAATATAATTTTTTCTTCTCGAATTTTTTTTACATTAATCTCCTATTACATGCATGAAATAGAGAGAAATGCAAAACCAGTAGTGAAGAGGTAAAACAAGATAAGTCTATTTTTTTCTCATCAAGTTTCTTGAAAATACCTTAAAAAATAATCGAGAAAGAGCAATTTTGCCCTAAAACTCTTTTTTAACTCTTGAAATTCTCTACAAAAACAGAAGAGTAATATCACCTTATCTCGCTTAGTTTTCGAGATATTTACTACAAAATGACCTCAAAGATAAGTCGATTTATCCTGTTTTACCTCTTCACTAGTGAAATAGTTACGACTACCTTTTAATTAAAATTTCTCAATAACTATACGGTGAATTTAATATTTTTTTCTTCTATTATTTAGTTAAAATGCTGTTCTTTTCGCCAATTGTTTTTAAATAATGGGTCAATCCTGTGGTTTTTTTAGTAATTTCGTTATTTCTGTCCGATTTAGGGCGTTTCATCTCCACCACTGCTATTTTCAGTAACTTTGATAATTCATATCTCATAAAGTGCACGATCAGAAATTATGAAAAAATTCAGAACAATGTAAAAAAATATCATCTTTGATACGGCATCAAAAAAAGCAGCATTTAAGCATTCAAGCAGGATTTAAATGATAGTTAAACAGTATTTCATCGGCATTTGTACAAAATTTGCACAGTATAAATCTCGAGTTAAAACTGCACAAAAAAACCGTATTTATTCAGCACAAATGCGATTTTTACACTCAAACCGTGTTTATACGGCATTTATTCCGCATTAAAAAAAACGATATTAATTCATTAAAATCTGTTTTTTTGCGAATATCTCGAAAAATAAGCGAAGTTGAAAAAGTTCATAGAAATCTTTTTTGTAGAGAATCGAAAGTTCTGCAAAAAACGTTTCTATAAAACTTCGGCATTTCCATTATTTCCCGAGATATTTTTAAAAGAAGAAAGAAATCGAATAAAACCCTTCATTTTACGAAAATTCAATTAGCTAATTAGCATCAAATCAAAATTGCGTTATTACTCTCCCGAAATTCCAACAATTCCACGGATTATTGATGGAACTCGACAATTATCCAATCACTAATTGACACACTCGTAAAATGTCAATTTGTTAATGAATCAGTTATTAAATAACTCGAAATGAATGGAAATTTTTCCGATTTAATTCACCTATTAATCTCGAATAATTGTTCAAAGTTTATAGAGGAAACCGGGGCAAAATGGACCCCCCAGTCGAAATGATTTACAATTTTTTTTCGGTTTGATGGAGTTTGCAAAAAAATCTGGAAAAATTTGAGAAAATCCTCCGAAATATCTACTTGTTAGTTGAATTTTTTCAGGTTTTTTTTAGTAAAAAAAAAAGCTCCGAAAAAAAATCGTGAATCGTGTCTACTCGGGGGTCCATTTTGCCCCACTTTCCTCTATGGAAATAACCACGTGGTTAACAACAAAGTGAGCGTGTCATTTGTAAATTAACCGAGGCCACTGGTCTTTCTTGATTCTTTCGTTGTACATGAACTCTGTACAAGGACACAAGTACAGTGTAATTTTCGATTCACCTGTAGCACATTTTGTTGTAGTAGAATTAATTCTATTTATAAAAAATATTCATTCATTGTAAATGTTCCATTGCGTAAGAGCATCAATTCATTTAATTTAATCAAATTGAATTGACAATTCTCCTTGTAAAAAAAAAATTTAATTCGGAAATTTTAATTTATTCTTAGTTGAAGCCTAATTGAATCATCTTCATAATTGATTAATTAAAATAAAATTGTAATTACCCTTAAATTACCCAATTACGTAAAATTCTTAATTCTAAAGTTAATAAATTCGGATTTTTCTCAAATAAATTTTTAATCAATCTCAGCTTAAGAGAAAATGATAAATTATAAAATTATAAAATATTATGAAATTTATTATAAGAAATATATATAAAATTTCAAATCGACTCCAATTTCAAATTTTTTCTATATTATAAAATTTCGAATCGACTTTAGATAAATAATCCATAAGACATGAAGAAAAATAAGAGAAAAATCAGCAAATATAGGAGATAAACCTCCAATTAATAGAAAAATCCGGAAATATGTGGAAAAATCATAAAATCTCTTATATTTTTAACTATAGCTGTAATTTTCAAGCCATTTTACTCAGATTTCGCTATTTTTTGGGTCAAATATAGTCGCCTTAGAAACAAAGTGGCGTAAGTCCTGTGTATACGCCTAGGATAATAATAATAATTAGGGGTGTGCGAATAATTCGAATTCACGAATTATTCGTACCGAATCGAATATTAATATTCGATTCGAAATTTGAATCGAATAATTTGAATTGTCAAATATTTCGAATTTTCGAATAATTCGAATTTTTTAATAATTCAAATTTTTGAATAATTCGAATTTTCGAACAATTCGAATTTTTGAACAATTCGAATTTTCGAATTTTCGAATAATTCGAATTCTCGAATAATTCGAACTTTCCAATAATTCGAATTTTCGAACAATTCGAATTTTCGAATAATTCGAATTTTCGAATTATTCGATTCGAACACTATTCGCACACCCCTAATAATAATTAATACATATGTCTCAAATAATTTTTTTTTTTTTTTTTAACTAATAATAATTTATAATAATTCATAATTCTTTGAGATTATTTTTAATTGAATATTTTGGGAAATAATGGAGATACGCCCTTTTTGCTCGAAGCCCTTTTTTAAAGAAACATTTGAAGAGCTTTAAAAATAGATTTGGACCAAAAAGGCGTATTTTTTCTTAATTTTGAAGATATTGATAAAAAATGAGGAAAAATAAGAAAAAAAGCTCGTTTTTTTTTTTTTTTTCATTAAATTTTTGAATAAATTTCGGGTTTTTTCTCTCGAATAAAATAAATATCATAATAATTGATAGAAATACGTGGGCAATTTACTACGTATGATTCAATATATATATATACACATATATTACATTCATAAAAGCATTACTAACACGCGTTTACAAACAGGATATGACGATACAAATGAACCATGAATTAAATGTGTAGGTGCTTTGTTAAATGGGCGCTTGTGATGTTCTATGACACATTTAACTGAATATTTTTGGTTCCCAGTCGAATAAATTCAGCGTAAAATTTTTTTGAAATAAAAAAAAAAAGAAATGTCTTTTGCCTTGAAAAATTAGGAATTAATGAGGAGAATGAATTAATTTGTATTCATTTAATGCTGATTAGAATAACTGGTTTAATATTTTCTCCAATCGATTCTCACATTCCCCCCCCCCCCTCACCCTCTCTCCTCTCTTCTTGTAAATTCCCTTTGGAATTACGTAATTACTGAAATCTCAATTGAATCGTCACGTTTTCAATGCAAAACATAGAAAATCCATAAAATCTCTTAAGTCACGTGGAGAGAGAATAATAATAATAATAATAATAATAATAATAATAATAATAAGATTATTCGAAGATTATTCAGTAATTCTTAGATAATAATGATAATAATAATAATAATAATAAAATAATAATAATAACTCTTTGAGATGATTTTCAATGGAATATCTCGAAAAATAATGGAGATACGCCCTTTTGTTCTGATTTTTTTTTTAAGAATTTAAAGAGCCATTGAAATTGATTGGACATACGCCCTTTTTGCTCTGACCCTTTTCTTTCTTGTAGAGAATTCGAAGGACTAGAAAAAAAGAATTTTGATAAAAAGGGCGTATCTCCCTTAATTCCCGAAATATTTTTCTAAAGATGATCAAAAAAAAAAAAAAATTCTTTCGTTTTATCTATAAATTTGGAAATAAAAAAAGGTTTGATTCAAAAATTATTTTGACTTGACCAGTATTTTAATGAGAAATACCGAATTTTTTTGATTGATGAGAAAAAATTTATGTCACGTTTAATTTGATTCAAGTCTATTTGAACCTTGGAAAAGGTCTTTGAATAGAAAATAATAATAATAATTTATTGAGATCATTTTAAATTGAATATTTACCAAAAATAATGAAGATACGTCCTTTTTACATTAATTCTTTTTCGTAAAGAATTTAAAGAGCCAGAAAAAAATTTATCGGAGATACGCCCTTTTCATCCTAATTCCTTTTTTTCAAAAATTGCAAATTTAGATTGAGGAAAAAACAGCCTATCTCGTTTAATTTCCGTGATATTTTCAAAAAATGACGAAAAGAAGAGAGAATTGTTTCATTTTACCCAAAAATTTGGGGACAAATCGTCGCCTTAGAAATAAAGGGGCGTAAGTGCTATGGTTATAGAAAGGACTTACGCCCCTTTGACTCTAAGGCGATGAAATATTTAATTCAAAAAATTATTTAGACTGTCCAATATGTTAATGAGAAATATAAAATTCAATAATTGACGTCAGTTTTTTTTTTCATGTTAATTTTTTCAAGTCTTTTTGAACCTTGAAAACGGTCTTCGAACCAATGCCACATGGATAATGTTTACATTTGAGACACGTGACAAATGTAATAGACGAGAGTATTAATATTTTTTTTTTCTGTACAAAATGACCTCGTTCACTCCTTCCTCGTAGAATTCATTGAAAAAAAAAAAAAAGGAAAAAAGAAAAACTTTACAATGAATCGAAATAAGAATTGCGTAATTTTAAAATGCAGAGGCCAGAGCTTAATGGTTTTTTAATGCAGCAAAAAAAAAACAAATTGCGACAAAAGAAATATACATGTTAATGGATTTTAGCTTATTTTTAGATCGCTAGAGAAAAAGCTTGAATGAAGAAAATAACTGATGATTTCATTTAATGCACTTTTAAAAATTTCCGTCTTATTTTTCCGTACAAAATCCCGGAAATTTCTAACAAGTCACATTTCTACGGAAATTTCAGATAATTAAGTCATTGAAAAATGCAACATATCGTCGATTTTCAAATAATTTCAGGCCTGGATATCAATGAAATTTGTAAATTTCAGTTTAATTTTTTTTTGAAAATTTAGTAAAAATAGGAAAATTCAAAAAAAAAATGAAAATTCAAGTAATTTGTAGAATTTTCGTCTCAATTCTACTTAAGACTCATAGATTCCTTTGAATTTCCTCTTAAACTCACGAATTTCATAAACATCTTCCCATAAAAAAATTAATATCACGTTTATGAAAATTCCCATCAAATTGTCTATGAAATTTCTATTTTTTTAACAGTGTGCAATGTGATGAACTAAAAAAAACTGAAAAATTATCGACAAAAATAAATTTATCTCGAGACACTGATAAACTTTAGATTTTTTTCCATGATAATGCGAGTTCTATAAATTATACGCGATCTAAGCTCAGAACAAAACTGAGTCTATGTGTTGGTAAACAAAAATTATGCAACGAATTACGCAGATGTAGGCACAATATTTCTACTACATGCAAGTTGGACAATAAATTTTCATTGCTTGAATTTATTCGCTCGAATTACTGTCACAATGAATAGAAAGAGGAATAAGAATTTTATATCTGTTTGATTCATTGGAGGAAGTAGGTCAGTGGGAAATCGTTTTGAATTATTAATTGCTCCAGATATTAAACGAGAAAACAGTTATTAATTTTAAGAAAAGTGGGTGAAAGAAGGTGAAGTATTGGAGATGGAATTTTTTTTATGATTTCATTGAAAAGCTGAGAAAATTTTAGGCAGAAAACATGGGTCGCAAGTAATTTTTGCATTTTTTTTTGAAAATTCGATTTTTTTGGGTTCAATTTTCGAAGAAATGAGTATATTGAGAATTTCTGCGATTTCATTGATGCGAATGCATTGAAAATGGTCGCAAATAGAAGCTGAGCTCATTTCCCATCGATTTTTGTGCTTTGCCTTTTTTTTAAATCAATTTTTCAATTAATTGAGGCTTTTTGCATAAGAACTACTTTTTAGCCTGGATTTTTTTGAAAAATTATTTTTAAAAATGTGCAAACCCCAAAAATTGATGGGAAATATGCTCAGCTTCCATTTGAGAGCAATCCCAAGCCACTACGACCAATAAAACCCGAGATATTCCCAAAAAAGGAAAATTTTTTATAAAAAAAACCGAAAAAAAAAATCCTTAAAAAAATTTTGATTAATCTAAAATTTTGATAAAATCGAATTTTTTAGAAAAAACGAAAAATTGCTTTCAGCCAACATTTTCCTCCCAAAATTCCCTCAGCTTTTCAATGAAATCATCAAAAAAATTCTATGTCCAATAAAACCCTCATTAAAATCCCCATTTTCCCGCCTTTTCTCAATTCAAAATTAATCGTCATAAACCGCATTTAATGACTGTTTACTCAATGTCATAATAATCACCGTCATAATCAACATGAAATAGTAACAAACGTGTGAGTGAAATTCAAAACCGCTCATAATTTTACGAGTATTTCCGCATGAATTTTCCTCATTGGATTTTTGCCAATAAAACGCATTTAAAATGATATAATTCAACAATTTGCACATTTTGTTGGCAACAATACATCAATTTGCGCAATTGAAAATACAACTAATTTAAGAAATACGAGAACATTTTTTTTTTCAATTTACGAAAAAAAAAATAATGAATGATGATCATGTCATGAAGTTCATTCATTAATTGCTTCAATTATCATCATAAACTGAGTTTAATAGTCAATGTAACGAGGTAAATACGCCCTACTAGTGTGAGAATTTCACGTAATCATTGGAATTTCACACGAGGTGGGAACGAAAAAAAAATGATTATCTTGAATGCCTGTGTGATAACGTCATACACATCAATTTAATATTCAAGGTGTACATGCAAACGAGAAAACATTAAAATAGAATCATCAGAGTTTTTTAATTAATTCTTGCTGCCTACATGGTTACACACGTTCGATTCCAATTGATCGACTTCTTCCTGCTCTTTATAAATAAAACCACTGACTTATTATTTCCTGATGATTTCAAAAATTAACAATTGAAATTGAGGGAGAATTCCATTTTTTTTTAATTAATTACTTAATTAATTAAAAATAATTAATAAAAAAAAAATTAAAAATGAAATGATTAATTGATTAATTAATTAAAATGTGGAGAAACAAAAAAAAGACGATTTTAAAGTCATTTTTTTTACAAAAATGTCAGAAAGTAAGCGAGATAGAATTTTCATAGAAATAAGAGAATTGCATCATTTCTCTCTCGAACTGTCGAAAAATCTGCGGATTATTATTATTATTATTATCATTACTATTGAGTAATTTTTATCTATTTCCTGATGATTTCAATAAAAAATCATTGATTTAATCCAAGAAATAATTCTAGAATATTATGAAAAATAATAACAAATTATTACTCAATGCTCTGATCTCATGAAACTATCAGCATTTCTCAATTTTTTTTATTTTTTTATTATTTAGTATCACAATGTCATGACTTTATTATGCCAACATCACTAAAAGTGCATCCAAGTACTTTTTTTTTTTTTCTCAAGCTGCAACTTCTATTTTTAGATCACTAGGCATTTTGAATGATTAATCTATTTATGCATCATGATTAGCATGAAACTCAATCATCTCATTATGTTTAACATACTCTTTCATTAAGAATTTTCAAATAACTCCAGTATTTAAATATTGAAGAGTCAAGAACTGACCAAAATGCTTTTGACTCTGTTGAGTGTAATTTCATGAAATTTTTGAGATAATGCACAATTAAATAATTCATTGATACTAAATAGTGAAATAATTGACCAAGAATTTCCTAATTAAAATCCCGAAATTTTTTCCAGAATTTCTTTTAGCAGAGAAAGAGTATTCAAAAAAATCGGAAAAAATTCAGGAAGAGTCTCCAAAATGTTTAACATTGAGAAAAAAAAATTTCTTTACCCCCCCCCCCCCCCCCTAAAAAAATAAAATAAAATTCCTCATTAAAATTTTAGAATTTTTCCCAGAATTTTTTTGGCGGTAAAAGAGTTTTTTTTAAAAATATGAAAAAATCTAGGAAGAACCTCCAACATATTCACCACTCAAAAAAAAATCCCCCCCCCCCCCTCAATAATCATAAATTTTACGACTGTGAAATTTTCAAATAAATCGACTTTTTTTGCAGTTTTTTTGAGACTATCTCGAAAATTAAACGATATAGAGCGGATTTTTTCCTGAATTTTTTTTTAAAGCCCTCAAAATTCTCTTCAAAAGAGATTCATGAAAAAACCGCGCTATCTCGCTTATTTTCCTGTATTCAAAAAAAAAGCTGCCAATAAAATAGAATTAATTTGTCTAGAAAAAAATTAAATTCTTTAATTTTTATAATTAAAAATCAATTAAAATACTTACAATTCCGATGCGACTTCCATGATCTCCAAATCTCCTCTCTCTCTCTCTCCCTTATCTCTCTCAAAAAAAATTAATATAAAATTTCTGGATGAGCCCGTTCACATGTATCTACTTCCGGTGTAACGGAAGTTGAATAGCGCCAAAGAGTTGAATAATGCCCTCTCCCTCGTGAAAAAAGGGGCCGCAAACTGGCGCGTATCGATGATCAAAAAGAATATATATATATATATAGTAATACAAGTCAAGTATTTCCTTTTGCCTTTAAGAAAAAAGGAAAACCATCCAAAAAAATCCTTGATTTTCACTGTCTCACAGTCACTAAGTTCATAATAGAGTATCCAAAATCATTGACATCCATGTCCACAATTTTTAATTTATTAATTATTAATTATTATTAATTATGTATTTTTATTGGTCCAAACTGTGATGAATCGAATTAAAAAAAAAAAAAAAGAAGGAAAAAAAATATCTAGAGATCACAGAAAATAACGAAATATAGCCGACACAAAAGAGGATGCTGTGTGTATTGCTGATGATGGGGTTCTCTCACAATCTGTGCCACCTTGGGTGGCTCACGATTAATGCTTGTGGTGTATGATACTGTTCACTGCTACTAATTCTTCTCCCCCTACAATCCCTTCCTGTCTCCCAGCACAGTTTCTATCATATAATGTCACTGATACATGGATATAACATTTTTTTTCCTTTTTTTTTTTTTTGCGCTGATGATTTATATAATTTAGCGTTTTATTATACACACACAACAATTAGTTCAGCATTGTTGTAATTATTAATTAATTCCACCTTCTTCTCTCTCTCTGGGATCTAGTCAATTTATCTCGTTAATTTTGCTAATGAATCCTCCTCTTCTCACCTAAAAATTAGCAATTTTTTTTTGTTTTTTTGGACAATTAGAAAAAAAAAGTGGTAAAAAATAGAAAATTATCGTCATCTTAGAAACAAAAGGGCGTAAGTGCTATGCTTATAATTAGCACTTACGCCCTTTTGTTTCCAAGTCGACGAAATTTGTTTTATTGGTCGTTAACGAAAAAAATTATAAAAAATTTAATTAATTAAATTTTTAAAAAAGTAAAAAATCTATAAATTTTTTTGAAAAATAATTTAAAAAATTGTTGAATTTACTAAATTTTGTTGATTTAAGCAGATTAAATCATTTGGATTTTATTTAAATTTGTACATTTAAACAAATAAATGGTTTGAATAAACGAAATTCCAATAAATTCAACAATTTTATTGAATTATTTAATTTAAGGACCAATAGAACGAATTTTTAAAAGTTTTTACTAATTTTTTTTTTTTTAATGTGTATCTGTGTTTTTTTTAGAGGAAATTTTTGGGGGCAAGAGTTAATGAGTCGGTTTAATCGTTTCTGAGAGGTTGAATTTCCGATTTTTTGATGAGAACTACAATAAAGAACTTTTTGAGTATCTCTTTGTTCCTGTATCCTTCCTGCTAAAGTGGAAGAGAGCTTTTAGCGCATCGAACGCACAAACGATAGACCTACTTTTTTTTCCTCCCCTACTTTGAAAGGAGTTTTTTTCGATTAAGCTCTATTGTCGATTTTTTTTTTTGGAATATTCAAGTTCATTATTGATTTTATACTGATGTTGGAGGAGTTTCATCGTTTTTCGCATTGGTTGTTGAGTGTCGAGGAAGAAACAAACAAAAAAAATGAGCAAAAATTAATATTTATGATTAAAAACCTATTTATTGAAGTTTAAAACGACTTCGAAGAAGAATTTAAGAATTTTATCAATTATTTGGAATTTATTACTTAACTGATGAGCGCATTCATTACAATTTTTTTTCTTTTTTTTAAGACATTTTTCAGATTTTAATCTTTTGTCTAATCTAAAAGTGCAAAAGTCTACATTAGTTGATAAGACACCGTGTTATTTCCATTTCTTCTGAGATATAGTGATACAGAAATCGGCAAAAAAGAAATTGGCATTTTTAATTTTTTCATTTTTCTTATTTCTGTAATTTTCATCGAAAAAATTTCCATTACTTTCTTAATGGAAAATTTGGATTTTTAAATTTTCCATTAGTTTGAAAATTAATATTTTTTTTTCAACAATTTTGATTACTATTATAATTAAAAATTTGACTAATGAAATTTTCTAATGTTTTAAATTCAACTTATTAACATTTTTATTAGTTAAATTGAATTATAAATGTCATATAAACATTGATTTTATTATAACATTAATGATTCCAATCAATTAATAAGTAAGAAAGGATCAAAATTGTTGAAAAAAAATATTAATTTTCAAACTAATAAAAAATTCAAAAATCCAAATGTTTCATCAAGAAAGTAGTTGAAATTTTTTCGATGGAAACTACAGAAATAAAAAAAATTAAAAAATTAAAAATGCGAATTTTTTTTTTGCCGATCTCTGTAGTGATATCAGTGACTTAAGATAGTATCCCAGTGAATTCGAGTACAGTTAATCCCTTATTTTTTTGATGCTGCATCAAAGATGACATTTTTTTACGTTTTTCTGAATTTTTTCATAATTTTTGTCCGTGCAGTTTATGAGATATGAATTATCAAAGTTACTGAAAATAGCGGTAGTAGGGATGAAACGCCCCAAATCGGACAGAAATAACGGAATTACTAAAAAACCACAGGGTTGACCCATTATTTAAAAACAATTGGCGAAGAGAACAGCATTTTAACTAAATAATAGAAGAAAAAAATATTCAATTCACCGTATAATTATTGAGAAATTTTAATTAGAAGGTAGGCGTAACTATTTGCCTCTCTCTCTGTCTCATGCATGTGATAGGAGATTAATGTAAAGAAAATTCGAGAAAAAAAAATTATATTCACAGGCTGAAGATATGACTTTCGAATAGTTTAATCACTTTTTTGCGGGTAAATTAAATCACATTTTCTCCCGAATTATCGGCAATTAATTGGAAACAAACCTACAAATCCTCATATTTCCTTATTTATCAATCATTCTCTGGGATACTACCTTAATCTCGAATATCACAGAAAAATCGCGAGAAGTCAACCTCTCGATTTCTTCAATATACCGAATTTTTACGATAACTCTCTGTTCGTCCCGATTCACGCGTTATCAGTTCCCCATTGTTGCCTCGAAAAAAACTCATATCAAACTCACTTCGAAAGCCTCATTGTTCAATAGTAACCGGATTTCTTCATTTTTCACCGTTCATTCTATCCGTAAAAGCATTTTCCGGAAAAGCACCGGAGAATGACCTCGATTCACGATCGAGAATTGAGTAGTCAGAGGAGTAATAATACAATCCTCGGAAAATTGCATCGAACCTCCATCTATCTATCTCTCTCATTCATTCCCCACTTGAGGAAAAGGGGGAGGGAGGGGGGGGGGGGGAGTGTCGAGTGCTTTTACGGCTTTAAATGCCCCTTTCAACCAAAAGAAAGGGGCATTTTCCAGCATTTTCAAAAAAATTTCCAATCAATCGGTTTTTCCTATCAAAAAAAAATGCAAATAAATTTTAAAAAAAAAGTAAAAAAATTCTTTTTCTAAAGAACAATAAGAACCCTCAAATAACCCACATAATAATAATAATAATCATGATAATTATAATAGCTATCGCTTCAAAAAAATTCAAAAAAATTCCCGATCAATCCATTTTTTCTATGAAAAAAGAGCAAATTAAAAAAAAAAAAATTCCTTTTTTGAAAAAAGATAAGAACCTTTAAATAACCGACATAATAATAATAATCATGATAATTATAATAGCTATCGCTTCAAAAAAATTCAAAAAAATTCCCGATCAATCCATTTTTTCTATGAAAAAAGAGCAAATTAAAAAAAAAAAATTCCTTTTTTGAAAAAAGATAAGAACCCTTAAATAACCGACATAATAATAATAATCATGATAATTATAATAGCTATCGCTTCAAGAAAATTCAAAAAAATTCCCGATCAATCGATTTTTCTATAAAAAAAGAGGAAATTAAAAAAAAATCCTTTTTTGAAAAAAAATAAGAACCCTTAAATAACCGACATAATAATAATAATCATGATAATTATGATAGCTATCGCTTCAAAAAAATTCAAAAATATTACCGATCAATCGATTTTTTCTATTAAAAAAAAATGCAAATTAATTAATAAAAAAAAATAAAAAAATCGTGTTTTGAAGAGAAATAAGAGCTTTCATATAACCAACATAATCATAATAATCATGATGATTATAATAGCAATCGCTTCAACAAAATTCAAAAAAATTACCGATCAATCGATTTTTTCTATTGAAAAAAAAAATGCAAAGTAATTAAAAAAAAAAAAAAATCGTGTTTTGAAGAGAAATAAGAGCTTTCAAATAACCAACATAATCATAATAATGATAATAATTATAATAGCTATCGCATTAAAAAAAAAAATCCACAGTATCCACCGTTCACCAATGATCAACTAACTTTATCTCCTCAATTCCACTTCATTTAACTCTTCCTGTGGAGGCCTCGCGTGTCACTGCACATCTACAGCAGAGAGTGCCCACCCTATCGTCTCGCAAACTCATTCCCCAAGCACACATTCATCCTGACCCTTCTTTTCCAGCATCCGCGAGTTGTCATCGAGGACGTGTGTGGATAAAAAAGTGAGACGGAAGCCCAAAAAAAAAGCCACAAATTCGAGACGAAAAGAGTAGATAAATAATGCTTCCATTCAAAAAGTTTCCTAAAATCTTAGCTAATAGGGGAAAAAATCGAGAAAATAAGGAGAAGAACCCTTTTCTCCCTCTAAATGTGACAAAGTGTCGAAAATGTCAAAGAAGGTATCAACTGTCAGGACACGAGTAAGAAGATGAGCAAAAAAATAGAGGAAAACGCACCCTCATGACACCTACTTGACTCCTGATGATACTAGGATCCTGTTACCGTTCAATAAAAGCTGATAAGCACAAAAATCAACAGAACAGAACAAAACACAGAATCCACGATTTATTTATCAAATATTGCGCTTTTTTTTGCCTTATTCTTTACCATTAATTCGAGAAATTTGAGGAATTAAATCCATCAATGAGTTTTTTGAGTTATCTTCATTTTTAATTAATTGTTTGAGTTGAGTGAATTTTTTTGAAATTTTTTTTAGTTTTTTTTTTAGGTGAAGTGATGCTCCTAAGTAGGTGCGTGTGTCTTTTCAAGACGTAAAATCGGAGCAGCACCTCTTCGCGCGAGCACGCCACGAACACTTGTGGCGTGAGGCAACTAAAGGAGACGCAAACTCAACTCTCAACGAACACACACAACTGTGCCAGTAGTAGCAGCAGCAGCGCAAAGCCAAGGTAGAGATGTCATTTGTAAAAAAAAAATAGGAGGATTTCTCTTTTATTTCTAATTTTTTTCGATTTTTTGTTTGCAGAATGGAAAGCTTACTTTCGTCGAAATTTGGAAGCTGCTCTTTTTTTTTGCTTTGGAAGTCGGAATTCAAAGTGATGTGGAAAATTCAAAAATCGTATTTCGAAAAAATGTGTGGGTGTATGTAAGTGACGATATTTGTATGTGTATACTCAAATATTCGACAAATCTCTTTTTTTTCTTTTAACTTTTTGATGAAAATTTGTTCGGTAGTTTTTGAAATTTCGTAATTCGTAAAAACGCATTTCGATTTCGATTTTCATAATTTTTTTCTCGAAATTTTCTTAAATTGAAATCCAGCAACCTCTTTTTGCCTATATATATTTCAAAACTCAGTTTTATTTCAATTTTTGAGATTTTTTAAAATTTTCGAAATTTTTTTAAAAAATATTTTTCGAAATTTTTTTTTCGAAATTATTAAAGTTAAATTAAAAATGTTGCCTCTACGATAACATTAATAATAATAACGATAATAATAGAGATAGAAACTCGAAAATTGGCTCAATTTTTGAATTCCTAGATCTCAAGAGTTTTAATGTCACTAAATAATATTTACGGAAATTTTTTCGAAATGAGTAATTTTCGAAATTTCGCTTTTTTCTTTTTTTTTTTGAAAATCGAAATAAGTTCTTAATGATTCCTTTCAGATAAAACCATAACATTTAACATCACATCTAACTGCACGAATTTATTAAAATAATTTTTCTTATCTCCATTAAAAGAGCGGGAATTTGTCCTTAATTTAAAGCTGAAATGACTTGAAAAATAGTGAAATTTTATCATCTTCTTTCTCTCCCTGCGAATTACAGTCGATCGGAAGTGTTTCCGATTGCCTCGCAGCCCCGGAAATTGAAGGAAGAATTTGGAATGTCAGCAGTTCCACCAATCTTACCATTAAAATCAAATTTCCAGAGTTTCAGAAATAATAAAATACAAAAAAAAAGTAATAAAATACAAAACTCTAAAAAAAAGAAGAAAAAGTACATTTTCCCCTCAAAATAATTCTAAACCCCTATAAAATTCATAAAGCCCTCTTTTTCATCCCTCTCTCCAAGAAAAAAAGTGTCACCTCAGAAAAAACAAAGCGAAACGTAATATTTTCCTTTGAATTTGTGTCAATTTTAACGAGGTGCTAGTGAGCAACATCCGCGCTTTTTTTTTATCATCATTCCCAACTAACGAGAATCCCCAATGCAATGAATTCATATTTTTTTTTTTCCCAGACTCTCACAGGTACTGCTTGATTTTTTTTTTCCCATCTCCCATTTCGCCCCCTTTTTTCCCTCTTTTATCAGACGCAGTAGAGAACGACACAGAAAAGAGAGATTGAGTGGGTGGGATTTGGAGCTGAGTTACCAGGTACGCAACAAGCGGCAGCTTCACAGTAACCATGGCAACTGGGCATCCCTCAGGATATCTATATCTCTTTGCTCGTGTGTTCCGGTGATCTCTTCCACTGCCACGGAATCATTCCCTATTTTTTTTTCTATCTCTCCTTTTTTCTTTTAGCTTTGAACACACCAATTCCACGTGGAAATATCACAATTAACCCTGGGGAATAGCAATATGATGAAAAAGAGGGGGGATGGGAAGCTAGGAAAAAGCGCAGGTGTTGATTTCTCTCTAGTGAAAAGGCAATTAATATAATTAAATGTGTAGAGCAATATTTCACTTCAATTAATCTCACAAAACTCTCATTTCTTTTTTTTTTCACGATTTTTTTTTTAAATGATTAATTATGAATAATTAATAATTAATGGGTCGTCTTAGTGATTTACCGAAAATTTAAAGATTTCGTAAAATAAAAAGATGAAAATAGTGGGAGGAATAAAGGGGGAGGGAGGGGGGAGAGTTAATGGTTTGTATTCATCAGAAACAGGGTTCATTGAGAATTTAATGAGGGCTTCCGAATATAATGAGAATAAAATACACTATAGGCCTATCAGTTACGTCTTTTGTTCGTTTTTATTTAATGAAGAAAAAAATTACATTCACTATGTTAAACCGCAGATAGAGGAGAGTGGAGGAAAAATGGACCTTTGAGCAATATGACCCAGAATTTTTTTTCCACGTGAAGAACACAATTAAAAAATCTTAAAAAAATTCCGAAGATGCTCAAATATATGGACATTGTTGGTGAATTTTTCTAATTAATTTCGAAGACGTCTTTACTCTCGAAAAAAATTAAACATCATCTGAGAATGCTGGTCCATTTTGCCCCAGACTCCCCTACTTTAATTCTCATTGAAATAAAAATAAAAAAAATTGATGGGATGGGGAATTTTTTTTCTATCGGAAATACTTGAACCCAGGATTTAACAATTGCAATGTAATTTTCAATTTCCACTTATTGTGTGGTATTTTCAATTGTAAATTTACGTTGAGCATTTGTACTCACGTGGGGATCAATAATCTCTTCATCAATTGACATGTATATATGCGTATACAGGTACACCCACGAATCGCCATTTTCATCGAAATAATGAGAGGATTTACCCCAACATACAATACAGACATACACACTGGGTATTTAATGATTGAGTTAAATCCTCGATATATTGTCAATCCGCTTATTAAAATCGTCTGTATGAATTCAAAAAGCACAGAATTAAAGATTTAAAAAAAAATCGATAATTCAGTTTGTACTGAATTTTGAATAATAATTTTGTTCTCAATCATTGGGCGATTGACGCTTTTCAGTTTCCATTAGAGTGAGACGAAAATATTCAGCTGCAAGCTTCAAATTGAGGGCTGATGGAGCTATTGTACTCAGCCAACTGACTATTTTGTTTTTACTGAAAAAAAAAAAACGGTTTTAATTGAATTTTCGCTAGTAAATGAAGATAATTGTTATTTGCCTTAGAAACAAAGGGGCGTAAGTGCTATGCGTATTATTGCGGTTATTATTTGTGCTTTATCCCCTTTTAGGGGTTTTACAGGAGTTTCCGTCCCTTTTATAATTTCTCCTCTTTTTCTTCATCTCAGCTACTACTATTATTATATTTTCTAATTGCTATATATAATTATTTACATATTTAGACTTTTTACAATTTTTTTTTCGCATTTTTTTACATTCCTCTTAATTTTTTTACTCTAGTGTCTCTTTATTTTAGTCCTTCCTCCTCATCTCCACTTTTTTCAATTCTTTTGGGACTGAGATAAGTGCTATACGCATACACAGCACTTATGCCACTTTATTTCTAAGGTAAACTTGCGTATTATACCTTTTTGCTGTATTTTGAAGAAGCTCCTGCGACATGCACGGATGAAATTGGAGAAATGTCGTGCCTAAAATTGGATGAATTCCCTGGGACAATTCATTGTATCCAACAGATCCCTGCTGCACGAGTTTCTGCACAGATTCCACAGAAACTGGATTGACACCAGGAAAATCTGGAAGAAATTTAAAAAATATGAGCCTCGAGTAATAATTAAAACAAAAGAAAAAGGAGGCAAAATGGACCTGTATTTAAAAATGATTTGGGATTTTTTTTTAGAGTGAAAGAGTCTTCAAAAAAATCTGAAAAAATTCACAAAAAAATTTCACATATTGGAGCATCTTCTCAAATTTTTTCAGATTTTTTCATCATGTCCTTCAAAAAAAAAAAAAAATCCTGAATCATGTAGAATGGAAGACCATTTTGCCCCACTTTAAAAGGGATAATTCCCTATTATAAATTTTTTTTTCATTATAAAAAGGAATTTCCGTAAATTTCAAACGGAATTGCAGTGGAATTACTCGATAATTGGTCGTACATATCTGAATTTATCGATAATCAATTCCATCTACTTGAGATTTTATCTTCATTTCCTTCTTACCCTCATTTTCTTCATTTTTTATACTCGTCAATCCTAGGAACAATTACGAGTACTTCGATTGCGAAGGATTGAGGTCTACTACCGATTTGCTTAAAGTCCCTCGTGACTTTGACTAAATTCCCCAAGGACTCGGGGGTATTTTTCCCACAATTACCTGAGAGCCAAGCATTGAAGTATAAAACTGGAACTCCATAGCTCATGGACCACAGCACATGATGCTCAACAATCATTGGAGTTCCTGGATTATCCACAGCCTCAAAGGGATCATGAAAGTCATTAAACATTGTTAATGTCTCGTTTGAGCTTTCTCCACTCAATTTATCCCTCATTTGACTCGTTACAAATGTCTTAATGCTTCTGTACAAATAGGCCTGTCCAGGTGTTTCCTTAAAAAAAAATAAAAAATCAAGATATTTGAAAAATAAAGATGTTTTTTAATAAATATAGAAAAATATGAATTAAGAAAAAAAAAAAATTTGTAGGAAAATTTACTTGGTTGAAAAAAATTTACTTCACTCTAGAAAATTTCAATATATATAGATATAAAAATTGTGAAGAAAAATTTTGTTAAAAGGCAATTTTTTTGCTACGAGAATTTTTTTGTCTCAGTTAGCATAAAAAATTATGTTGTGTTGTCTTAGAAACAAAGGGGCGTAAGTGCTGTGTATAAGCATAGCACTTACGCCCCTTTGTTCCTAAGACGACGATATAATACCGATGGATTTCACAGAAAAAATCAATATTTCTTAAGAATTTCAAAATTTAAGATTAAATTATTATTTTGAGAAGAACAGTAAATTTTCAAATTTTCAAATTCACTTTTTACCAATAATTATGATTTTTTAATGAAATAACAGAAGCATCGACTTTATAATTTCATTTTTCAGTCGTTGCCACTTTTTTATGACAAAAAAATTGATAAATATCTTTAAAAAATTAGTTGGAAAATGCAATTATTAAAATAGCAGAAATCTGATGATTTTTAGGCTTTTTTTATGTCTTAATGAATAAATTATGTTCAAAAAAAGATTTAAAAAATACGCATATATAGAGAATTTAAAAAGGTCTAAGTGCAAATTTTTTAAATATTTTTCAAAAAATAATTTACATGTTCAAAAAAATAATTTACTTGTTTAAAAAAATTCCAAAAAATTAAAAATTCGATTTTTGTTTTTTGAAAAATAATAAAATCCCATTATTCTCGATTAAATAAAACGCATTCGCATCTATATTCATATGGCCCCATATGAATGAGCATAATGTATACATAATGTAGTGCCTTGCACATAAAAAAAAAAGAGAAAGACAGAGTCATTCCTCTATCGATCTGCGCGTGTGTGTGTATACCTCGTCACCGTGGATTTCCCAGCTGTCCAAAATTTCATCAGAAACACGAAGAAAACATTTTGCATTGTCCAGAAATTCATCCCATGTTATTGTCCCTGGACCATTCATTGATGCTCCAAAAAAGAAAAAAATTCAAGTGGATCTAAAGATTTAAAAAAAAAAGAAATTATCAATTAGTTTCAATTTTTCATAAAAATTAATTTTCAAATAATTTCGAAAAAATAATAAAAAATTCTAAAAAAATTTTAAAATCATTTTTTCATATTTGTGAAGAAAAAAAATTAAAAAATTCTATTTTTCCAATTAATTTTGAAGCAATTAATTGCAATTAATGAAGGTCAACTCTTTGATTTTTTCATTTTTTAAAATTTTGTTAAAGAAAATTAGAAGCAAATGTGTATTTTATGTTTTGTGCACACATTAGCATAATATTGTGATTCGTCGACATATCGATTGGATGGAAGAGAAAAATGAAAAAGGGGAAGCTGTACACTCATGAGAAGAGCCCAGTGTGTCTCTCTCTCCCTATTGCCCTGGCCCCCCTCGACGCTTCGTCAATTGTCGACTATTTCAAATCGGCATTACTCGTACAACATCGGTCCTCATCGTGGCCAAATTCACTGTATTTCCCCTCCCCTTCCCCCTCCCCCAACTCTGCTCTTTTATACCTCAGCTTCTCCTGATTCTACTCATCTCCGAATCCCATCTCGATGTGTCATATATATATATATCGTCACCTTAAAAACAAATAGGCGTAAGTGCTACGCTTATACACAGCATTACGCCCCTTTAACTCTAAGGCAAAAATATATATATCGTCACCTTAAAAACAAAGAGGCGTAAGTGCTACGCTTATACACAGTACTTACGCCCCTTTAATTCTGAGGTGACTATATATATATATATCGTCACCTTAAAAACAAAGAGGCGTAAGTGCTACGCTCATTCGCAGCACTTACGCCCCTTTAACTCTAAGGCAAAAATATATATATTGTTGCCTTAGAAACAAAGGGGCGTAAGTGCTACGCTTATACACAGTACTTACGCCCCTTTAATTCTAAGGCAAAAATATATATATCGTCACCTTAAAAACAAAGAGGCGTACGTGCTACGCTTATACACATTACTTACGCCTCTTTCATTCTAAAGTGACTATATATATCATCAATTTAGAAAAACAAAAGGGCGTAAGTGCTGTGCATAAACATATAACACTTACGCCCCTTTGTTTCTAAGGTGACGATATATATATATGTATGTGAGCTGGAGGTGTTTTTTTGCAATTGTATTGGTATTCGTAAACACATTCGGAAATTGTACTCGCAGAATTGTATGACCAATCACAACACGTTTACTTATCAGTAACGTATCAAAGAAAAGAATGTATCAATCACAATTTGCATAATTTTAGTATTTAATTTTTAATGTTTGTTTTATCCTTGAGTTTGAAGAAAAAAAAAAAACAATTTTTTTGAATGCCTTTTTTTTTTTATTTGGAGTCTCGGAAAATCAATTGTCGAGTGGAATTGATTTTTTTTTTTGATAAAACGAGGGAAAAAAATTTTTTGAATTGAAAAATCCTTTGACATTTTTTATTTGAATTTCGAAGAAAAAACGTTTCGGAGCGAAAAACGAGAAAAAATACATTTTTTGTAAAATAATAACGTAATTAGTAATGAAAGAAAGGAATTCTACTGATAAACTCCTTAAAATCCTCTAAAAAAATCCATAAACTCAATTTTTTTTCTGATTAAAAATCCAAAAATTATTGTCATCCGCTCCTGAACCTTGAAATTCTCATTGTGCGCGCGCAATTTGCTCTCCCGGCTCTCATTGGCGCATGCGCATTGGCCCAGTCTAGACGCGCCAGTACGCTCGACGTTCTATATACACAAACAAAAAAAAAGCGCGCGTGTCTGTGATTCCACAGTTCAACATCCGTGTATTATCAATGTAGTATACGTGAGAAAATAATTTGCCCCCCCACCCCCCACCCCCCTTCAAATAAAACGGAGCAGCATTGAAACTGTGTCTGTGTGCATATATATGTGTGCATGTGTACTAAAAAGAGAAAGAGAGAAAGAAAGAGTGACGCGTCGAGGTACACACGCACGTATACGCAACTCCTCCCCCCCCCCCCACACACACACACATTCACATTCACAAACACATACATATCCTAGAGAGCTTCACCGGTGAGCAGCAGAGGGGGGGTAAGCGCCCGTGTGGAAGGGGAAAAACCGAGAAATCCCAAAAGAGGACGGAGAGCTCCGAAAAAAGCCGAAAAACCAATGAGAAGAAGAGAGAAAGAGAAAAAGAAAGAGAGAGAGAGAAAAATGTTCACTAGAAAAGTGAACGAATTCTTTATTTGTGTGTACAGTGTATAGAGTTGAGTGTCTGCGTGTGTGTGTGTATACTGTACTATTGCGGAGAGGGGTAGGGGTAAGGGGGGGGGGGGGAGTGTACAGAATGATGCTAGGCAGCGCGGTGAAGTAAGGTGCGACAACGAAGTGAAGTGACCAACAGAGGCGTAACTTTGCCCCAATAAAGTCCAAGAGAAGTAGTTGATAAAACACACGAGAGAGAGAGAGAGAGAGAAAAAGAATTGTTTCGAAAGTATAATTGATAAAGCATTTTTTAAATTGAAATAATTACCTCAATAATCATCAATTGCAGAAGTCAAGAGCGAGTGAATTGAGGCACTTTAATATTTTATGTAATCTTGTATTCGTCAAAACACAAATTCTGCAATACTTTGTGATAAAAAGAGGAAAACAATTTTTTTTTATAAAAAACAATTTTTTGCTGATAACACACAGTAACTGAGGCCAGAGAATTTCAAAAAAAAAAAAAAGAGGAGAACGCCAACACTGACTTCGTAGCCAGTGTACGTGTGTGTGTGTGTGTGTGTGTGTCTCCCTCTTGCTCCTCGCTCAGCTGTGTGTGTGTCTGTGTGTGTCGTCTATATGTGTGTGTGTCTGTGTGTAAAGTTCCATTGGCTCTTGGATAACTAGCTGTCTCACTTCAACCAGCGTCATCGTTGTGTTACACACACACACACAAAACATAACACACACACATTTAAATAAAAAAACCGTAGAATTCCGGCAAGAATATTCAACGTCTAGTCTACGTTTTCACGTTGGTGGAAGAAAATCAAGAAATCACACACTCGTTTCGTTATGTGCAATGACGACGCGCGTCTTTACACCGGATTTTAACCCGAAAACGGAGCCATGAGGAGCAAAGCCATTGGCTGAAGTTATTTCAAAATAAGAACAATTATTATTATTATTTTTTTTAATAATTTGAATTTCGAAGAAGACACGAATTTTTTGCGGGGAAGAAGATTGGATTGTGTTGAAGAAATTGTGTACACACTTGTGTGTGTGTGTGTGTGTGGGTGACGCGTGTGTGTGTGTGTGTGTGTGGGGGAGGGGGGGAAAGAAGAGGGCTTTTTTTTCTTTACCTTTCTTTTTTTTTAACGTTGATTGGAGGTAAAAAGCAGAGGAGAGTTTCTCCCATCGTTGTGAAGTTTTTTTTTCTTTTTTTTTAATTCTCAAAATTTTGGAGATTTTTTTTTTTTTTTGAGTAAAAAAGGGGTTTTTTGGAGCAAACTCTCTTGAAAGTTTGAAGACTGGATAGATTGACAAGTTCACAACAATGTACGCCAAGGGGAAGGGGTCAGCAGTGCCCTCAGACAGTCAGGCAAGAGAAAAGTACGTATATTTATATTATTTATTATTTATTGAATTTCAATTTGTCATAAAAAGGGAGGGAAAAAAAAATAAATATAAAATAAAACATGAGAATCGATAAGACAGTCTACACATTTTAAAATTGTGCAAATAGGGTAACATGACCAGTGAATGAACGGTTAAGAAAATATTAGACTTTATTAATTCACGTTAAATAGGCAGATAACGTTAAAAAATTGCAGATAAGAATTATGTACAGAAAAATATACAGTTAATCGACTAAAAATCAGTTAAATTCGAATAATGCAGAAATAATTAAAGAAAATCAGGGAAAAAGGGGAAAATAACTTGAACCCCCAGTAGATGAACACAGTTGCATATTTGCAGTTATGATTTTAAATTTCGAACAATCAGTTTTATAAATCTATATGAATTGTAATAATCAGGAATTGACGTGAAAAGTATAAGAATTATTTATTTATTTAATATGAAAAAAAAATAAAAAAAATTATTTATTTATTTATGAAAAATCCGAGATAATAGAAACCGTCCATCTTTTGGTCAGTGTTCATCTATTGGTCGTGTGACCCTAATTAATGTGTTTTTTTTTTTTTAGTATTGTCTGAGGATAATTCAAAGAATATTATCATTTACTTCTGACCTCTCGTTCATGATGAGTCCATCAAGAATTAAAAAAAAAATTGTGAGATTAAATTAAAAAAAAAAAAAAAAAGACGAGCTCGCATTTTTGCAACGTTGTGTGTTTACTACGATGTGCATAGTTGTAAAATTTACTCTGTATGTGTTTGACTGTCATAGTACATGCACACGTGACATAAGATTGAAATTGAGCACCACTGGAAGAGACGTTCCAGATAAAACACCACAAGATAGTAAATTGCCAAGAGGAAAGGCTCCTTTCTCCTCTCTTTTTCTCACGCAAATTGTGTTCACTGTTTCATTTTTTTTTTGTTGCCTATTTTTTTTTACCTCCTTCGAACACTCTGAATGATGGGTACAAACATTGTATATATATATATATAGATGTTTTAGAAGCATTTTCTACATTGCTTTATTTTTACGAAAGGCCTATGAAGATTCCGTTAGAAGTGACGACCGAGTTCGTTGACACGTTCGTCCGATTAATGCATTTCAAGCAGAGCAGAAATTATTGAACATTTTAATATTCCCCCTTTTTTTTAAATAATAGCCATTGTAATTGATAATTAGATTCATTTCCATGTTGTTGATAATTTGTTTGGAGTATCATGGGAAATTGGAAGATTTTTTTATAATAACAATGCTAAAAATATTGCAAATTGACAATCTTTTAGCATTGTTATTATAAAAAAAACAATGTTATTATGATAACAATGTTAGAAGATTGGGAATTAACAATCTTTTAGCATTGTTATTATAAGAAAAACAATGTGATTATAATAACAATGCTAGAAGATTGGAAATTGACAATTTTTTAGCATTTTATTATAAAAAAAAGCAATGTTATAATAACAATGCTAAAAAAATTGGAAATTGACAATCTTTTAACATTTTTATTATAAAAAAACAATGTTATTATAATAACAATGCTAAAAGATTGGAAATTGACAATTTTTTAGCATTGTTATTATAAAAAAAACAATGTTATTATAATAACAATGCTAGAAGATTGGAAATTAACAATTTTATAGCATTTTATTATAAAAAAAACAATGTTATAATAACAATGCTAAAAAAATTGCAAATTGACAATCTTTTAACGTTTTTATTATAAAAAAACAATGTTATTATAATGCAATGCTAAAAGATTGGAAATTGACAATATTTTAGCATTTTATTATAAAAAAAACAATGTTATAATAACAATGCTAAAAAAATTGCAAATTGACAATCTTTTAACATTTTTATTATAAAAAAACAATGTTATTATAATGCAATGTTAAAAGATTGGAAATTGACAATATTTTAGCATTTCATTATAAAAAAAAACAATGTTGTTATAATAACAATGCTAAAAAGATTGCAAATTGACAATTTTGTAACATTGTTGTTATAAAAAGAACAATGTTATTATAATAACAATGCTAAAAGATTGCAAATTGACAATATTTTAGCATTTTATTATAAAAAAAAACAATGTTGTTATAATAACAATGCTAAAAGGTTGGAAATTGACAATCTCTGAACATTTTATTATAAAAAAACAATGTTATTCTAATAACAATGCTAAAAAAATTGAAAATTGACAATCTTTTAACATTATTATTATAAAAATACAATATTCTTATAACAACCATGCTAAAAAAATTTCAAATTGACAATCTTTTAGTATTGTTACTATAAAAAAAAACCTTCCAATTTCCCATGATACTTCAAACAAAATAGCCATTGTGTTTCCCATTATTCTCTTACAACTGTTTCAAATCTTTTTTTTCTAATTTGTCAATGATTTTTTTTTATTGCAGACTGGCGTTGTATGTTTACGAGTATCTTTTACACGTTGGCGCACAAAAAGCAGCACAAACATTCCTATCGGAGGTAATTAACGAATGATTTTTGGATTAATTTGAATTAATTTATTTGGAATAATTGGATTTTTTCAATTTTTTGCAGATTCGATGGGAGAAAAATATCACATTGGGTGAACCTCCGGGGTTTTTACACTCCTGGTGGTGGTAAGTTGGTTATTAATGTGGTGGTACTGGTTTCTGACACTTTTGAACTAGTTTCTGGAAGTATAAATCGAAGGCAACATCTTTTTGCTTATTTAATGGAATTTAATTATATTGATGCTTATTTGTTGGGCTAAACGAGCTTAACAATTGAAGATTAAACTGTATATTGCATATTTGAATATAACAGGAGATTTGGAAATATTGTCAGTTACTAGGACACTATCAGAAACTGGGGCCATCATGGTAGTGTTAATAAATAGACAGGGAGATACAACAAAATTAAATTTAATTTAAAATTTAAATTAAATTAATTAAAATTAAATTTATCTAGAGTCATTTCTTTTTTTTAAATGATATAAATAATTCTATTTTATATCGTCACCTCAGGAACAAAAGGGCGTAAGTGCTATGCTTATACACAGCGCTTGCGCCTCTTTGTTACTAAAGTAATGATATCATCATGAGTTCTTTGAGGATATTTCTAAATCTAGACGAAATAGAACAATTTGCAAAATTATCTTTTTTGTAGAAAATTTTGAGAGTCCCAAAAAAGGTCAAAATTGCTCTATCTCTCTTAAATTCCACGATATTTATTTTTAAAAAATTTGTAAACAAATAAAATGAATTTTTCTTGAAATGAAAACTTCATATTTTTAATTTATCTTTTTTTTTTGCTGGAATTCATGAGATTTTTTTTCTTTTCGTGATTTTAGTGTTTTCTGGGATTTATACTGTGCAGCACCTGAGAGACGTGACTCCTGTGAGCACAGTAGTGAAGCAAAAGCCTTCCACGACTATGTGAGTATCAAAGAATCCAAAATTTAAAAAGAAACATTAATAAATTCAAAAAAAAATCAAAATCCTTCAATATTGAAAAACTGTCGCCAATTGCATGAAGAATAAAACAATAACTAATTTTGCTTGTATCAATTTTCTAGGGATTTGTAAACAGTGGTTATGGAGTGAATGGAATTACACACGTAAGTACACCTGTTGCAATAATAATTTATTAATAATAATACTGTTTATCATTTAACTGTGAACATTCTCCCGATTTAATGCTCGAATTTGCATTAACTCATGCTTGAATTAAATTTTTTTCCCCATTTTTTATGTATTAAAATCCAAAGTAATAACCTTATTATTAAAATGATAAAAAAAAATATTGGGCCCTAACTAATGTCTGCATGAGATTAAAAATACTTTGGCTTTTTATTCACCTCTTGAATTAGAATTTTGAAAAACGTAGTTTCAGGCAAAAACTTCATATTCAAGTGGCAAATATAGATATTTTTTTTTTTTTACTAAATGCAAAGAAAAATCTTCTGCTGAAGAGAAAATTCTACTGCTTAACTAAAAGATGATTACAGAATGCTGGACCAGCACCATCACCACTTGGGCAGATGCCACCCAACGATGGCATGCCTGGTGGTCCAATGCCCCCTGGATTCTTTCCAGTAAGTTATGAAATCCTATTTTTGAATAAAAAAAAAATCGTCGAAAAAGTCCTCAAATAAACATTTTTTTTTCACTCTCCATTTGACTAGAATTAATGTAACTCAAAATCATAATTTCACATTTATTTAAGAAAAAGATAAAAAAAAGAGTCACGATAGTAAAATTTAATTTTTTTATTCTAGACATATGTTTTTAACAAAAAAAAAATCATTCACATATTTCATAACATTTTTTTACTATTTCATGTTGTCCGCCTCACAAACCTCCCCTTAATTTGGGATATTTTAATTGCAAAATCATTTTTTTATTAAAAGTCATTTCATACGGTGCACGTTGTACATAAGTGTGAATGTCGCCATAAATTATGTCGATTAATTATAAACTAAAAAAGAGGAACGACATTTTTTTTTTAAATTTAAATGAAATTATTATTATTAATTTGATTTTTCTAATTCCCCTTTATATCACTAACATTTTGTGTCTCTCAATGAAAAAAATTTGTTATAGATTTTTTTTTTTACAGTATAAATTTATGGCTAGAGTTACACTTGATTCAAATAATTGTAATTTAGTTAAGAAATTTAATTTAAGTAGGAAATACTTTAGTGCTCTAGGAGGCAGGCTGATGAATTTTATTTAAAATTTGAAAAAAAAAAAAATCAGATACATTTTCATGAATCACTCGATATTGTGTGTCAAAATAATAATTAATTTGAGAGTGTAAATTATTGAAACAAGTGTAAATACCAGAGTCTTGTGTCCATGCTTGACAAACACTATTTTTTATGTAAATGTTATATTTATTTATATTTTCTCTACATTATTATTCCTTGCTATGTACTTGAATCATATATATATATGTGCGCTCGTCCAATCACTCTTACTGTTCTATATTTTTCTGCTAATTGGATGAATCTCAAATTTTTGAGAAAATTAACTTTTTTAAGAAAAAAAAAAAGTTCATTAATTATATTAATCACGATAAATAATTTAGATATTAGAGCTAGAATTATCACAATAGAAAAAGTAGAGACAAACACCTGTCCAAATATATCTATATATATCAAAACTATTCTCTGCATCCTCACTTGCATAATAATAATAATAATACCAGAGTTAATCTTGATTTAGTGGAAATGAAAAATATTTTTGAAGTTTCGAAAATTTTATTGTTGGCACTGGCCAAGCTCTCGGCATTACACACTAGTCATATTTATTATCTCCAGCCTACCTAGAGACTAGAAAAATCCTTCTTATTTTTATTTTTTTTTTTAATTAATTTTAAAATTAAAATATATGCGAAAAACAAATCTTATGACAGGTTTTGCATATTGTAACTTGCTTGCTCGATTATTCATTCGTCTGTCCTACGTCAAAATTCAGAAAAATTGTGCAGTTTGAGTTTAAAAATCATGTGTTTTTGAAAATATTCGAGGAATGATGAGGTTTAGGAGGATTCATCCTAAACCCACTCACTCCAAAAATATTTGCAAAAGAATTTACCAAGAAAAAAAAATTAATTTATGCTCTTTCAGGACTTAATCACTGAATTAATTGATTAAATTAATTAATTGAGCAATTTCACTGGTGTTTTAAGACAAAAAAAAATCATTAACATTCAGAATTTCGAGCACATTTCACGATAAAAATCGATTAAACTCACTCCCTTTTCTTGCAACTTAAAAAAAATTCTGAAATCCCAAAGCATCTGGAGAACAGATTTTTTTTTTTAGATATCCATGTATTCACAATTTTTTTTTTTAGCAAATTACCATTGGGCTCAGCTCGAGAAATCTCACGAAAATTGGAAATCAATCACATTTAAACCATTATCATGTTTTTTATTACTTCTCCTCCTAAAAAAAAAAAAAACACCCCTTCTTATTTTTCTCGAGCCTATCTTAGTAATTATAGTTGTTGCCTGGATCGCAGTGTTGCTACATGTCTGTCGTTTGCGTTGCTTGTTGCAGAACAACTCGACAATGCGACCATCTCCGCCCACACACCCCTCATCACAGCCATCTCCCCAGCACCCACAGCCACCCCCGCCCCCACACTCGCAGATGATGTCCACCCAGGTAAGCCTCATTCAACACACATACACGCACAATTTCACTTTCATTGATCGTTCAAGAAAAAAAAAGACAAATCAATTTTTTTATTTTTTTAAATTAATCAATAATTTTTTTTTATCATCATCACGTCCGATTTCTCCTTTTTCGAAGGAAAATAATTGCATTTATGAAAGAAATTTGCTTATTTCCAATTTTTCTTGAATAGGGGAAAGTGGGGTAAAACGGACACGTGTTAGTTTTGGTATTTTATACTATGAAAATTACGTGAAATTGATGGAAATATTGGAGATAGGTTTTTTTCGATGATTCCATTGGAAAGCTGAGGAAATTTCCCATGAAAATCATATGTCAGAAATTATTTTTTTGAATTTTTCAAAAATCCCATTTTTTTAATCAAGATTTGAAGGTGAAAACCTTCTGTTTTTGAAAAATTTCAGGTTTTCGGAAATATCTCTGGTTCTATTGGTCGTAGCGACCTGGGGTTGATCTTGAATGAAAGGTGAGCTCATTTCCCATCGATTTATGTGGTTTAAAAAAGAAATTATCAATTTTTCAAGTACTTATAGGGCAAAAACTGATTTTCAGAAAATGGCCTATAAGTATTTGAAAAATTGATTTTAAAAAAATTGAACCACATAAATCGATGAGAAATGAGCTCACCTTTCATTTGAGATCAACCCCAGGTCGTTACGACCAACAGAAGAGGAGATATCGCCGAAAAAGTGAATTTTTTCGATTTTCGAAAGAAGTACCCCTTCAAAAATCGTCCAAAAAAGCAAAATTTTCAAAAAATTGAAAAAAATTAATCATGACACATGTTTTCCACCTAAAATTTCCTCAGCTTTCCAATGAAATCATCAGAAAATCTCTATCTCAAACCATTCAATGAGAATATGTCCATTTTACCACCCCACCTTCTCCTATATATTACTTAAATACATGTTAATAATTAATTTCCTACACAAGCATGAGAATTCAATGATTTTCTCTAAAATTTTTGTACATTATTATTATTTTTTAACACTCATTCGGGGATAAATTTAATCACACCTACGTGTTTTGTGTTCTCAATATCAAATAACAATGTTTAATAATTGCTGTAAAAATAAGGTAAGGCTATTATCATTCGGCTTTGTGCACTAACAGCTCAACAATTTCATTATTTATTACGTGATAAAAGAATTTAAAAAAAAAATAAAAACGGATACTGTTAATAAAAGTATTCCGTGCAAGGTAAGACTGGAAGTACAGACATTTTCCAGTAATTTCTTGAAAAATAAAATAAAAAAAGTCCTTGCATTTGTTTTTAATATAATTAATTAATTTAAAAAAGATCGATAATTGAGAATATTTGGCATCTTGATACCCTGCGAATCCTTCGCCTGAATTATTTTACCCCTAAATAATTTTATAAAAATATTCCATTGAAACAAGTTTTTTTCACTTTCCTTTTTTTCCATTTTAAATTAAGAAAAAACATTGAAAATCAATTGTAATGCATAATAATTGTAGAGTATGACCCCCCCTCTCAAACCCTTCTCCATGTGTTGTGTTCTACGACGCGTGCAGTAGTCCTTGAAAATTGACAATGTAACAAATATTATTCCATTATTATTATTTTTTAACGGGAGGATGCACAATTTCGACGACTAATTAATAATACAATAACAGGAATTTAATACGGTATTTATTAGGGAGATACATTGAATTATTTAAACTGGAATAATGCTCTTGTTGCAGTTTATGGGACCCAGATATCCATCTGGACCAAGGCCAGCTGTTCGTATGCCACAGATGGGAAATGATTTCAATGGGGTATGTAAAAATTCTTCAGAATTTATGGATTATCAATAGAGAATGAGTTATATTTCATTATTTGAGACTTTTCAGAATTTTCGATTTTTCTTTCAATTTTTTTCGAATTTTTCTGATTTCTTTACGATTTTTTAAAAGAATTTTCGCCATTTTTCGATTTTTCTATTTTTTTTGATATTTTTTCGGAATTTTGAGTCAAATTTAATTCCGAGGATCAAAGGCGCGAATTTTTCTTCGAAATTTTCTGATTTTTTTTTCGTTTTTTTACAATAAATTTTGTCATTTCTTCGATATTTTTTCGAAATTTCGTTCAAATTCAATTCCGAGAAACAAAAGGACGATTTTTATTGGAAATTTTCTGATTTTTTTCGATTTTTTACAAGAAATTTCGTCATTTTTTCGATTTTTTTACTTCTCTCGAAATTTTGTTCAAATTTAATTCTGAGAAACAAAGAGGTGAATATTTTTTCGACATTTTCTGATTCTTCTTCAATTTTTTACAAGAAATTTTGTAATTTTTTCGATTTTTTTTACTTTTTTCGATATTTTTTCGTCATTTCGTTCAAATTTAATTTCGAAAAACGGCTTGTGCCCCCATATTTTCTTAAAAATCGGTTATATTTCACTATTTAACATTTTTCAGAATTTTCGAAATTATTACATTTTTTTCGATGTTTTTTTCTCGAAATTTTGACTTTTTCTTCGACATTTCCTCAAAAATTTCCACAAATTCAAAATCGTTGAACTTTACTTTCCCACATATCTTCTTAAAAAAATGTTATATTTCCCTATTTGAGATTTTCCAAAATTTTCGAAATTACTCGAAAAATTATTTTAAAATTTCGATTTTTTTTTCAAGATTTTTCTCAATACGATTTATCTCGTTACAGCCACCCGGACAACCAATGATGCCAAATAGTATGGATCCAACGAGACAAGGTAAGAGAATTAATGCCAAATTCCGTAAAATTAATGAGTAAAAAAAAAATGATTCCTTTTGAACATTATGTTAATTTGAGTTTTGCCAATACTTTCAAGAGGAGAATGACATTGACGCATGTTTCACAAGATTATAATTACAATTAAATAGAAAAAAAGAGAAAAAAAACATTTGTTACACAGCAATTGAAGGAAATACGTAATATTTACAAAAGATTGGATTGCTGTGATGTGGAGTGGATTGTTACTTTTATTTTTATTTTTTAATTATTATTTATTTATTCATTTTAAAAATGCCTGGTTAAGAGCAGTGGGGTAGGTGCAGTTAAAAATTCAGGATATTTTGTCTAATTTTATTCCAAATTATCAATTAATATTTTTTTCTTTTTTCTAAAATCACAAAAATTATTTTCAGGCAGAGTATTTCTATCACAAATTAATAAAATAAAATTTAGAAAAAAATTAAATAAATTACTATGCCACTGTTAAATAACTAGGCTCTGCCATGAAAAACTCTGATACCTTACCTATCTGCCGTACTAATGTGTGCTCTTGTGTTCCTCAGGCGAAGCTGGAGAGTTTGTAGGGTGGCAAGGTAGGAAAGCAACCCAGCAACCGAATCACACTCACTTAGTCAAGCCTAACTTCTTTAATTATTTATTTATATTTTTTTTAAATTACTTCACATTTTTATTTCATCACGTGCCCTTTTTTTTATTGATTATTTTTTCATTTTTCTGCTATTATATTTTTTATTTCTTTTCTTCACCGTAAAATTCACATCGTGGCCTCAAAAACAAAAAGGCGTAAGTGCTATGCTTAAGCAGATCACTTACGCCCCTTTGTTTCTGAGCTAATGATCATAAAATTAGCAGAAATCTGACAATTTCTTCACATTTTTTCAAATAAATAAATTGTTGTAAAAAAAAAAATATGAAAAAAATCGCATTTGCAGTTTTTTGAATTTTCTGCACGTGCATTATTTTTTTTTCTACATAATTTATTTTTTAGATTAAAAAAATGTGACAATTGTCAGATTTTTGCTTTTTTTTAGTGTCACAAATTCACACTAGCCTTTTATTGTCTCATTCGTTGCAAATTCACATTCTGGTGTTCATATTTTTGCATTTGGGGAATGATGAGATAAGATGCTGTATCTCCAAAAGGTCCATTTTATCTTATCTCCCCCCTGAAGCACGATAAAATGAGGAATATTGAATAATCACGTAAATTAACGAAGTTCTCACAAACAAAAATTAATTACACGTGTAAATTTATCATTATTGTAATTAACGATTTTTTAAATTGTGATTCGGATTTTAGTCTTTTTTTATCGTCAGCGCAATAATTAACATTCCCTGAGGATTTTAAGTCATCTTTCGCACCATTAGTACGTCATAAATACACAAAATGAGACTAAAAAAAGAAAATTATGAGATAAAATCACAGAATTTTTTTTAACTCCGAAAATTTAATCACCCAAATGCCTAAAACACATGCAAAATGAGCCAGACATTATCGCTTTTATTAATTTTTTTTCAGACTTGGAAAAGCTTTCACGTTCACAAAATCCTGCAGATCCTAATAAAATTCATTTCAACGAGGGGATAATCACTTGCAAAGTCTAGTATACATTCAAATCAGAAATCTACGACAAATTTCAAAAAATTCCTGAAATTTTAGAATTTCAGGAATCTTCAAAAAATTCCTGAGGTTTTAGAATTTTCGAAATCTCAAAATTTCTAAAAAAAAAATGAAATTTTTGAAATTTCGTAAAATCTGGAAAGAATTTTTGAAATCACTCACAAACTAGAGAAATTTGATGGAAGTTTCATAAAATCTTCAAAATCTTTGCATCAGAAAATTTTAATATATATAGATATGAAAATTGTGAAGGAAAATTTTCTTATTAAAAAAAAAAAAAAAAAAATTTCTTATAAAAATTTCCTTCCTCCTATTTTTTTTCCTCTCAGTGTATGAATTTTTGTAATTTTAAGTTTATTAATTTTCATAGATTTTAAGAGTGATTATTCCCTTTGAATTTCAGATAGAAAAAAAGTAAAGCAAGTAGTCCACAATTCGCATGCAATCCCAAACACACACAGCTTCTCGTGTCTCTGAAAGAAGTCCTGAATCCTGTGGAAATTGCTTTACAATATTTTTTTTTACAAATTATTAATCACGAGCTTTAAATGTTTCTAAAGTTTGGATTTGGTTTACACTTTGTTCATTAGGATGTGTTGACCAGTGTTCGAACTCGTCCAGTGATCAAACTATTTAACATATTTATACTGAAACAAATATGGGCATAAGGGGTAAAATGGACACATTTGAGTTTTTATGCATATATTATGAAAAAATCTTTAAATGAATGAAAATATTGGAGATGGATTTTTTTTAATGATTCCATTGGAAAGCTGAGGGAATTTTAGTTAAAAAACATGTGCGATAACTAATTTTTTTCAATTTTTGGAGAATTCGATTATTTCTGGCATTTTTGAGGGGTAAATTTCGATTTTTCAGTAAATTCAGTTTTTTGGGAATATCTCTGGTTCTATTGATCCTAGCGACCTGGGACCGATTTTAATTGAAAGGTGAGATAATTTCCCATAGATTTATAGGTTTTTTGATTCAGAAATATCGATTTTTTACATAGTTATAGAACAAAAACCGATTATTATAATTTTTTACAAAAGTTCCCATAACTATCTGAAAAATCGATATTTTCAGATTCAAAACCCCCTAAATCGATGGGAAATGATCTCACCTTTCATTTAAAATCGGTCCCAGGTCGCTACGATCAATAGAACCAGAGATATTTCCAAAAAACTGAATTTACTCAAAAATCGAAAGACTTTTTCCCCTCAAAAATGCCAGAAATAATCGAATTCTCAAAAAATTGAAAAAAATTACTTCTGGCACATGTTTCTCGTCTAAAATTTCCCCAGCTTTTCGATGGAATCATTCAAAAAAATCTATCTCCGACTGTTTCATTACAATGACCACTTTGCCTGACGTTTCCCTACCATTTTATTTATCAACAACTCAAAAAGAGATCGGCAAAAAAAAGTCTGCATTTTTAATTTTCTAATTTTTTTTATTTCTGTAATTTCCATCGAAAAAATTTTGATTACTTTCTTGATGAAAAATTTGGATGTTTAAATTTTTCATTAGTTTGAAAATTAATTTTTTTTTTTCAACAATTTTGATTACTATTGTCATTTAAAATTAGACTGATGGAATTTCATAATTATTTTCTTTATTAAACTTATTAACATTTTTATTAGTCAAATTGAATTATAAATGTCATATAAGCGTCATTTAGATTGGTTTAAATTATAAGTTCTTATTTGTGTTACATTTAGTTAACACTCTCAACTCAAAATTTTTGTCTATAAGACGGTTATATTTGAGAAGATTAAACATAGTAGCGTTGATTTTATTATAAAATTAATTATTCCAATCAATTAATAAGTAAGAAAGAATCAAAATTTCGAATAAGCAAAAGAATTATAAAATTTCATCAGTCAAATTTTTAATTACAATGGTAATCAAAATTGTTAAAAAAAAAAATTAATTTTCAAACTAATGAAAAATTTAAAAATCCAAATTTTTCATTGAGAAAGTAATTAAAATTGTTTCGATGGGAATTACAGAAATGAAAAAAATTAAAAAATTAAAAATGCGATTTTTTTTACCGATCTCTGAACTCAAATAAGAGTCTATGAAATTGTTAAATATGTCAGTAATTATCGAATTTTTTATGTTCGATCACTGGTATCTGACGAGTCTTGTCTGTTCGGCCACTGGACCACTCGCCCTAAATGTATTCGTAAAATTGCAATCAGCAAATTAGCATTAACCTGGAACATTATCACATTATTCAGTTTTAAAAAAAAGAGGCAATAGTCAATTTTTGAAAATTTCGACGACTACAAGTGTGATTCCTTTTTTCTGTAGGTCCACCTGGGATGAATCCAATGAATCCGAGGATGAATCCACCCAGAGGGCCAATGGGACCAATGGGGCCTGGTAATTATGGCCCAGGAATGCGTGGCCCACCTCCAAACAGTAGTTTAGGTCCTGGAGGACCTGGCGGACCTGGTATGCCACCTATGAGCATGGCAGGACCAGGTGGACGACCTCAGTGGCAGCCAAATACATCCACTGTAAGTACAAAATAAAAATTAAAAAAGACGAAAGGGGTGAAATGAACACATTTGGGTTTTGATATGTTTTGTACTAGGAAAATCGCGGGAAATCAGGGGAAATGTTGGAGATGGATTTTTTTTTGATGATTCCACTGAAAAGCTGAGAAAATTTCCAAAGGAAATCATATTTCAAAATTTATTTTTTCGAATTTTTCAAAAATTCGATTTTTTTGGTCGGAATTTGAAAGCGAAATCCTTTAAATTTTTGAAAAATTCCACTTTTTTGGGCATATCTTTGGTTTTATTGGTCGGAGCGACTTGGGGTTGGTCTCAAATGAAAGATGAGATCATTTGCCATTTATTCAAGTTGTTTTCCAAAAAATTATACGTTTTTGAAGTACTTCTAAAGAACAAAAGCTAATTTTTACAAATAAGCCTATAAATTCTTCAAAAATCGATAATTTTCTATTAAAAACCCTATAAATCGATGGAAAATGATCTCACCTTTCATTTAAGATCAACCCCAGATCGATACGACAACTTGAACCGAAGATATCCTCGAAAAAGTGAGAAAAATAAAAAATAAAAAGGGTTTGACTCTCAATTCATTCCCAAAAAATTCGAATTTTCGAATAATTCAAAAAAATTACTTCAAACATATGTTTTCCACGTTAAATTTCCTCAGCTTTTCAATGGAATCATTAGAAAATCTCTATCTCCAACAATTTCTTCCAAACGTCCACTTTACCCCACTTTTTTTTTATTATTGAGCTCTTCTCATGATATTAAATACTCTCGCTCTTTCTTTCTTCAGCCCATGAACTATTCCTCATCATCCCCTGGTAATTATGGAGGGCCTCCAGGATCCAGTGGGCCACCAGGACCAGGTACGCCAATAATGCCGAGTCCCCAAGATAGCAGTAACAGTGGCGGTGAAAATATGTACACGATGATGAAACCAGTACCTGGAGGCAATATGCCTGGAGTAAGTGACTATAATTAATTCAAAATTTCCCAACTCAAACCACTTCAATATGTTCATTTGACCCCAGCAAAAAATAGACATTTAATTTAAATCCTCAAATTATTTTAATAAATTTTATCAATTTTTTTTTCTCTTTTTTTAAAGGATTTCCCAATGAGTGGAGGACCAGAGGGTGGTCCAATGGGCCCAATGGGCCCAAACACAATGGGTCCAGTATTAAATGGCGATGGTCTAGATGGTATGAAAAATAGTCCAGCCAATGGTGGACCTGGTACACCACGTGAAGACAGTGGCAGTGGAATGGGCGATTACAATCTTGGTGGTTTTGGTGGACCTGGTGAAAACGTGAGTATCAATGGGTTCTTCTGATTATCCCAGAGATGACTTTTTCTTTAGTCAATGAGCTCTGATTGAAAAAAAAAAAAAAAAACAGAAAAAAAAAACATTAAGAAATAAAATCAAGATGAAAAAATCCGAAATTTTTGCAATCACAATCCACGTCTTACGTAACCGCGTTGCTATTAAACAGTTTTCTTGCAAATTTTCATTATTCTTTAATACGCATGATAATTCAAATTTTTTTTTTTGTAAAATTAGTTAACACTGCTTATTTTTATATGTCAAAAATTAATTTTTATCGACGAAATTGCGTGAATAATTTTAGTTATTAAAATTAAAATTCGAAAAAAAAAATTTAAGAATAATCATATTTCCTTTTTTTTTATCATTGGGTTATGGTGTGAATTCTCTTTGTTGCTTCTAAAAAAAGAAAGTGTATAATTATCTAGTAATTAATGATTGATCTAGTATTTTTTGTTTATCATTAAAAAAAATTAGGTTTTAATTTCGTAAATTCAAGAATACTGGATCAATTAAAAAATAGTTTACAAAAAAAGCTATTTCCTAATTGTGTAAAAAAAAAATTAATTCGTGATAAATTACAGTTTAAAGTTCTAACTAAATTAACAAAAATAAAATCCAACGGGTTAAAAATTTATTGTCAAAAATTTTAACCGCCTACGTGCACGTTCTTGTTATTCTCGACAGTTTTTTTAAATCTGAAAAACACAACTTGGATCCAGCTACGAGCTCAATAAGAACAGCTATAGACAAGTCCCCGGGGTTACAGAAAGAGAGAAAGAGAGAGAGAGAGAGAGAAACAGAGAGAGATGGAAGGATTTCGACGCGTTAATTAAAGCAAAAGAAATTTAAAAAATTGATTAAAAAAAACGAATATTATGAATTCATAGTAATTAACTTTAAGCAACTTTGCGTGAAATTGTCAATGTTGCATTATTTAAATGATCACTAAAAGCAAATTTGAAATGATATTAGAATCAGAGAAAATTTTTTAACAGTGTCGTTTTTAAACGAAGAGACAGAAAATAACTTCCATTTGGAAGAAAAAAACGGAGTGGAATGATCATTTTCTTATTCTTATTGAAAAGAAGAAGAAAAAACACTTGTTGTCAATTGTCCCAAGTATTTTTAAAAAAATTATTAACTCCTTCCTTTTTTTTTTTTTCTCATAGATTAATTAATAATTAAAGAATTACTGATACTTATTGCCACTATTGCCATACACACTATGTATATGCTTCGCTAGTATTCGAAAGGTTGCATTTTTTTTTTTCTAATAATTTTTAAACTTTTTTTTTTTCAATAGTTTAGGTTTTTTTTATGAGTTTTTAGTTTAGGGATTCTAAAATGTCTCACGACTATTTATATTTATTTTTTACTTTGAAAGAAAAAGAGATTTTTTTTCTTTAGCTGTTAAACAAACGGTGCCTGATGTACTGTAGGTTGTTTACTCAATATCCGCTACTGTGATTTGGTGAATAATTGCTTAATTAATGAATTTACTATTATTATTAATTATTAATATTATTATATAGTTTTTTTTACTAATTGTCGATAGGTGATTTGTTCCCCAATGCAAAAACAATAGCTCGCATTTTTTTATTTTTCAATGTTAAACGAAATTATTTCGATTGCATTTGAATTTGCCGGTGAAATATTCGAAATCATTCAGACAATCATTTTTACTATCATGAATTTAAATAATTTAAAAAAATCATCAATAAAATTCTAGTCCCTTCATAATCAATTTTCAGAATATCATGATATTCATTTTTTTTTTTTAGTAGAAAAAATAAATAAATTCTATTCAATGGGTGAACAAGTCCGGTTGCCACAACTTCAGTTTTATTTTTTATTTTTTTTTAGATTTTTTTTCCTTAATTGGAAATCATTTTGCCCAGTGTAATTATGATTGCAATCGTTAGATGTTCTCTTGCCGCTTGAATTGCTCAATTTTTTACAAGAAAAAAAAAAAGAAAAAAAAGCCTGATATTTTTCTTTTTAATTTGTAAATAGGAATTTTTGAAAGTACAATTCACAATTTTTTTTTTTTTTTTTTTTTTTTCAAGTTACTATAGATAAAATTTCGTGCTGTGTAATTTTCAATGAAAAAAAATTAAGAAAATCTCAATAATTAAAACTCATGAGACTATTTACGTAGTTATAATATCTGCAATTTTTTTTTTTTCATCTTAAATCTTTGAAAATCATTAACACAGTTGAAAAGTTCCTTTTTATCTTTATTGAATAATAAGAAAAAAAAAAAAAAAAAGAAATATACTCAGTTTCACTAATTAAACGACTAATTGTACATAAAACTTATATATAATTTTTTTTTTTTAATCCCATAACCAGCATGAGTGATGCTAACAACTGTGTATTTCATTTTTTTTCAAACGATTTATTTTTTTTTAATTATCATTAGAATTAACAAAAAAATCTGGTGCAGCATGGTGTTTAACCCTGTGAGTTTTTGTTTGAATTACTAACGAAAAAAAAAAAAAAATTAGTAAAAAATAGGAAGTGGCCGATTACATACATACATTTAAAAGTAAAAAAAATGTGTACATAAATAATGAAAAAAAAACTGAATTATACTCAAAGCTTAATTAGCTTATAATTCAAATGGTTGATCGTTGCTCCAAACTGGCGACAATATTTTTGCTCACATTAAGAAAAAAAACAGAAAAAAAAAACACAGAAGTGAAAAAGAAGAAAAAAAAAAAACAGCAATTATTTTCTTTTTTCTCAATTCTTCTAATTAATTTAATAACGGTAATCGCCAACGAAGGCAACGAAAGCGTTTTTCAATTAAATAAATGTGAATAATTTAAGAATGTTAAAAAAACAAGAAAAAAAAAAAAAGAAACAAGAAAAACAATGAAGATATTAATATTTTTGTATGCATTTAAGAAATCGTAGGCAGTTTGAGAGTACTGACCCTAAAAAGTGAATGAGTGAGATTGACAGATGGGATTATTATTAATTATTCTTATAATTACTACTACTTATTCAATTTAATTTAATTAATTGAATATTTTTCTTTTTTTTTTTGCAAATTTCAAAAAATAATGATTAAACTATTTTTTTAAAAAAATACTATGGAAATCCATCCGTCCGCAGGTGGTTATAGGTCAGTACTAGACTATGCTGTGCTGCTATTAGTTAATCTTTAATTAAACAATTTTTAAAAAAATACGTAATTAATAATTCATGTAAAAAAAAAAATTCATCTTTTTTTTTTTTTTTTTTGAAAAATCATGGGATTGTGAGAGAGTGAGTGAGAGAAGGCACGAAATTTTCAATCGACACACTCAGCCACTTTTTCTTTTCTCATTCAAATACATTTATACTATTATCAATTACTATTATTATTATTATTATCATTATTATTATTATTATATTATTATTAATTATTATTTTTATCTTCGTTTCGAGACTGAATCAGTGTACATACTTTTCAGGAACGTTTCTCCTTTTTATATATATATATTTTTTTTTTCTCTTTTTGCTCATTTGTCGATTAAAAAATTCGTGCTTTTTAAGTTTTTTGTAAAAAAAAAGAAATAACGAAAATCTATTCATTTTTTGAGAATCAATATACTCGACGTCGAAGGTACGCTTACGTTCCAAGATACGGTTTTTTTCAGAATTTAATTATATTTTTTTTTATCAAACGCGTTTTTATATTCGTGACACTTTTTTTTCTGAATTTTTGGTACTTAAGAAAATTGACGATATTTTATGATAAAAAATTGCCATTTGCTCTTTTTTTTTATTGCAATTTTTTCAAGTCTTGAAGTGTAAACGCACCTTGGTACTGATTTTTAAATTAAATGGAAAAGTAAAAGAAAATTAAATAATTAAGATTTTACGATTGAATGATGAGAATTATTCTTGAAAAAAAAAATTAATGAATAACAAGAAATATTAATGAGCCAAGGAAGTTCGAGACAATAAATGTAATCATGTTACACTGAGATATAATATAAAACTGCGTTTTTTCTGTTCTATACTTTTTTTTTATATTTTTTTTTCTTCTGATTAAAAATACCCGCAGCTTTCTGGCTACCGGACAATAATATCTCGTTATTTTCCGGAATTTTAATTTAATTTTTTTCACAAAACGAACGTTTGCTTCGAGTTTTTTTTCCAACAATGTCAATTATTAGTTTAATTGTAATAATTAAATTAATTGAATAATTTTTGCCTTTTATTAATTAATATATATATATATATACTTGAAACATACGTTCTGTGTATCACGACGTCGATTATAATTTTAGAAAAAACGAAAAATAGACGAAGTAACATTTAAAAATTTAAAAATTAAAAAAAAAATACAATTTTTTTCATCTAAATTGATAATGAAGAAGACAAAAAGGAAAAAATAAAGGGATTATTCAAGAAAATAAAAAAAAACAAATATTGATGAATAAAGAAAATCTGGTAGCTGTATATAGTACTAGGCTGTACTGACCTGTAGCACATGGATGCGTGAGCCGGATTGCGATTGTGGATTGCGAATTTTACTATAAAAAAAAAAAATCTTAATCATCAAATTAAAAAGAAAAATTTTTTGTTTTTTTTTTATCAAATGAGACTAAAAGATGGAATTATAGTTAAAATTTTTTCTATTTTTTTTTTTTTATTCATTTTTTTTTTCTCTTTTTTTCAATCGGTGGAGGTGTGCGTGCGTGGGGGGCAGGTCGCCACTTTTGGGCATAGATTGAAAATTACCGTTTTTTTAATTTAAAATATTAATTAATTACTTTTTTTTACACATTTTTAACGTCCATGTGTTGTGGGTCAGAGCACCCTAATGAAAATGCATTATTTTTTTTCTCATAAACCAAAAATCCTGAGACATCCTACAAAAAAAAAAAAGAAAATATAACAACCCACATATATTATTGATTATATATATATATATATATATATATATTTTTTTTTTTAAATTAATTTATTTAATTACTCTACTTCTTTCACGGAGCCCAAACCCTGACGCACCATCACCGCACCTATTACGCACCTTAAAAAAATGGGTGTGTTGGTACATTAATTGTGGAATTATTTCGACGAAAGGATAAAAGGATAATTGAATTTTTAAAAAAATTAAAAATTAAAAAAAAAATTGAGAAATTAGAAAAAGACAGATTTTTGGAAAAAAAAATGAATTGTAATTTTTTTTTTTCGGGTTGAAGGGCTTCTCGGAAAAATCTGAAAAAATTCAGGGAGATGATCCAACATATATACATTGTTGCTGAATTTTTTCAGAATTTTCTGAAAAGTCCTTCATCCCGAAAAAAAATCCTAACTAATTGTACTTTGGAAATTTCTAAGAAATTTTTTCTATGAATTTTCTATGGAAATTTTTTTATTTTCGAAAGAAATTAATTGAAGAAAAAATGCTTTCATCCTTGATCGAAAAATGAAAAAAAAAGAAAGATGGTCAACAATTGATTTTGAAAAAAACTAATTAATTCCTGGGTGTTTAAAAAATTAATCCCCATGGATTTTTACGTGTAACCGGCCTGATATTGGTTGGTTCGCAGGATCAGAACGAGTCAGCAGCCATTCTAAAGATCAAGGAGAGCATGCAGGAGGAGGCCAAGAGGTTTGAGAAGGATTCAGATCAGCCAGATTATTTCATGCAATAATTTATCTCCCAAAAAAAAATTAAAAAAAAAAAAAATTGGATAATTCCTCGAGCCGATTAGAAAGAAAAGAAAATGATTTATTTTTTTCTCTCATCTCATTAAAAAAAATTCTTCACAATTCTTCGATTATTCGAGGATCTTCTAATTATTTTTTTTTCACTCGATATTGAAACAAAAAAAAATGAACTCTTCCCAATTCATATCTATATCTATTTTCATTTCACAATTGCACATAAATATCGAGATGAATAAAAAAAAATTGAGGATCCGAAGAATTTGAGATGAAACATGAGAAAAAAAGGAAAATCATCTAATTTTTTTTTCGAAATTGAATGAAATTGTATTTATTACTCTAATTAATTCATGAAAAAATTAATTTCTTTTTTTTTTTATTCGGTTCGTTGAAAAATCTCGCGAATAAGAAAAATTCAGGGGATAATTGAAATTCAAAACCAAAATGAATTATTCTAACGTTTTCATTTTTTTTTTCTTTAAATGTGACAAAAACATTTGAGAATTTAAAGACACTTAGAAAAAAAAACTAGAAAATGAATTATTTGCAGAAAAAAAAAGTGTCTGGAATTTCTCAAACGTTGCCTGAAGAAGATTTGCCCTGTGGAGGTATTAATTAAACAAATGGAGATGAAAATAATTTAAATAAAAATAAATAAATAAAAAAATTAGGCCAGTCGTGTATCGTTGTTGAACTCGATCATTTCATTTTTTTTCACGAATTTCGAGAAAAAAAAAATAATTATAATTAAATTTAAATGAGATGAAAAAAGATGAAATGAGTGAATTCAACGAGAGACAAAGAGATAAGACGTAATTAAGCACAATATTCGCGATCGAATCATTGAATGTGACACAAAAAATAATTAATTGGGAGAAGCGGTTAAAATTATTTCCAAAAAAAAATTCACATTGTTGAAATTAATGAAATTATTATAAATATATAAAATAAAATTTTTTAAAAAATGAAAAGAATGGCCCAAGCTGATTTTTGATTGATTTATCATGAATTCTCGATCAATTATCGGCTAAATTTAAAATTATTTATTATTTTAAATTTAAATAATGGGTCATTCCGTCCAAACTCGGTCAATCCCGCTGAATCCCGAGATCTCCCGAAAGCGCGTAAATTAAATGGATAAAGACTTTCATTTAAAAAAAAAAAAAATTCTGTCAATGGAATTATAAAACTGAAAGGAATAAAATAAAAATCGCGCAAAATGAGGAAATTAATTTTCACGCATTCTATGAATTCACGCATAATTATCGGACATAATTGTAGGTATTCTGTATGACTATAGCAAACAAGTAGCTTGAAAGAAACAAAAAAAAAAAAAAAAAATTAATTAATTATTATAAATGATAATAAAATGAAATAAATGTCATCTATCCTACCAAATTAATCAACTTTTTTTCATTGATAAATATGAATTTATAATCCTGTCAGTTAAATATTTCCTGGATATCATTAAGCAGAATTGATCAATCAATAATTTGGGTAAGTATTAATTTTCTTATAATTAAATTAACAGACATCTGACAATTTTGGACATTTTTTCAAAGAAAAATAAATATCTTTTAAATATTCTCGAGTATTGAAAAAATATTTTTAAATATTTAAAAAATATTTTGGATATTCAATCAATATTTTTCAATATTTTTAAAATATTTTTCAATATTTTTCAATATTTCTCGATATTTTGAAAATATTTAAAAAATTCGCGCTCCTAAATTTTCAAGTTTTCTATATCTGAAACTTTTTACTTTTTTTAAATTCCAATTTATCTGTTAAAATGAATAAAAAATCAGAAAATTATCAGATGTCTGTAATTCTCAGTTTCATAATTTTGTTATTAAATCAAGAATTAAAAAAAAACAGTAATAATCCACAAATTGTCACATTTAACATAACACCAGTGTATATTGCGTCACAGTTGGGTTACATAATATTACAATGGTGCATAATAAAATTCTATACATATTTTTTTTTCTTCTCATCTATCTAAAAAGGTAAAATCATAATTTTAATCTTTTTTTTTTTTTTTTTTTCATTTTTTCATTCTTTTATTTAATTAATTCTTCAAATATTTCTTATATTTGTGTTTTTTTTTTCCATCACCCTGTTCTCTCTCCAAACCGAAGCGCGCATTTTTTTCGAATATCTCACACGGTGTTTCTCCTGGAAGAAACGTAAAAGAGATAAAAATTATGAAAAAAAAAGAAAAAATGGAAACAATTATCAGCTATTTGATAAAATCACGTTAACGTGAATTCGCTTCGGATTGCAAAGAATAAATTTTTTTTGATTTACGCCTTTTAAACTGCTTCTTGATGTCCTTCCTTCTCTTTTTGAAAAATCTTGAATTTTTTTTTTCTACTATTTCTCTTTTATCGAAAAACACACCGCAAAGAAAAGGAAATCAATCCTAAAAAGCATAAACCAACTTCTTAAATTTTACGTAACGGTAATCATAATATTATTTTTTTTCTTTAATAATAATAATTCATATAAACATTAATTCTATTCGTTTTTTTATTCATTATTTTTTTTTTCTCATTAATTATTTCTTGTTATTTCTATGCTTTTTTTTTTTATTATATTGTTAGATCATTAAAAGGTATTGGAGTTTTTCTTGGTGACTTGGACATTAATTTGGAGGATATTCATAAAAACTGAACAGCCGAGAGCTTTTTTTAATCAATCTTCACAAAAAAAAAAAACTTTCATCTCGATCCAAATATATATAGGGGAAAATGAGGCAAAATGGACCGTTTTCCTCAAAATGATTGGAGATTTTTTTTGAGGGTGAAGGCCTCTCCAAAAAAATCCCAAATAATTCACCAACATCCTCCACATTTTGGAGCATCTTCTCAAATTTTTTCAGATTTTTTCCTCGAGTCCTTCACTCCGAAAAAAAATCCTGACTTATTCCACTCCGGAGGTCCATTTTGCCCCACTCTCTCCTACTATATATCTATATATATGTATATATACATGAAGTCTATCAGCCAGTGCCTGATATATATCATATATATACATGTATATATATTAACGCAACATAAAATCCACTTGCGCTTTTTTTTCTCCAAAATTTCCCTCTCTCGACGTAATTGTGAGTTTTGGTATTTTTCTTCAATCGTCATGATTATTTTTTTTTCCTTTACAAAAAAATTACTTTTTTTTTCTTTTCATTTTAATTATTATTTGGGATAGTACGTGATACATTATTAAATTTATATCGGACACACTAAAGTTTGTTATTTATATATATATTTGTTTTTTATTATTTTTTTTATTTTCCTCATACGAATCTATAGATCTACGGGTCTTGCTCATTTCAGGCCCAGTTTTTCCGTTTTTTTTTCTTCAAATTTTCTCGATAATCACACGTAATCCATTCATTTTTATGAGTTTTTTCCTTTATTTCAATTAATCGTGTGCTGCTGCGCGGGCTACAACATATATATATTTATATATATATATCAATATATATAATTCTTTTAAAACTTACTCCATGCCTAAATTTTCCTCTTTATCATACATAATTGCGACATATGTTTTCTCTAATTTCGCTTTTTTGGAAAAAAAAAAAAGAGAAAAGTTATTAATGAACATACAGAAGTCGCCTAATGAACATACGTTATGCACCTCAATGTTCTTTTTACTTTTTTACTTTTTATCTTTCTTATTCCATTTTTTAAAATTTATTTAATTACTCTTAATACGAAATACATGGCCTTACACAATTTCTAGATTCATTAGTGCTAAATTTTGTTTCGTTTTTTTTAATTACTAGAGAAAATGAAATAAAAAAATTTTGGGCGTAATTTTACGAATAATTCGAATAATTCTTCTACTTAATTCTTTTTCCCCCCTTTTTTTTTAATTAATAACAAAATTTTTCTTCAAGAAAAACGTCTCTGAGACATTTTTATCAGCTTCATTCATTGCTTATCCATAAATCTGAATAATTAGAAGCAAAAAACCATATTGCACTCGACAGAATGGCTTAGAAAAACTTAGAGACGTATGAATGCTCTTTTCCCTTTCACTCTTTTACATATTTTCTTCATTTTTTTTTTGTTTTTTTCTCATTTTTTCTTAATATTTTTTTTTTTGTTTACAATGTTCACAGATCAGTAAATACTCTATATAATTCATTATCTACACATGTTTTTTATGGAGCACATACTCCGATTATGTATAAAACTATTTCGAAATTTAATTAATTAATAATAATATAAGAATATAAGAAAAGTGAAAGTGAAATGAATGAAGAAAAAAAAAGAGAAAAAAAGGAGAAAAAAAACGAAACTTAATAATTCCCCTTTTCCATTTTTCACAAAAAAAAAAAAAAATCTTTCACTGATTTTCTATCTATCAACAGAGAAGTAAATGATTAATTAAACAAAATATAATCTCTAATTGCAATTATTTTAAAATTCTAAACGCATATTAGAAAAATTGATTAAATCCTTTTTCTTATCTTCCTTTTTTTTTTATCCTTCAATGTATGTCAACTATATATATATATATGTAATCATCGATATATATTTTCCTCGCACTTTATAAATTTGCATCTTCTCCATTTTTTTCCTTTTAAATTCAGTCCCATATCAGTCAGTTATATTAGAAATAAAGTGCACAATTTATTTCACAGACACAAAAATTTGTGTGTGAATTTAACAAAATTTTTCGTAATTTCGTTTTTTTTTTCTTTCAATTTTTTGAATTTTTTAAATTTTTTTCCTCTAAAAATTGGTCCAAATTTGAAAATTAAAAACTTCAGTAGGACGTTAAGACACCTGGTGGTGTTGGGACAACGACAGTGTGTTGTGGTACAACTGGTGGTGCTGGTGGTGCTAATGGATGACCAACTAGTACAGCAGCTGCAGCAGTTGGCAATGGTAATACACCAGGTTGTGGTATTGCTGATGGTGTTGTTACTTGTGTTGGTGGTCCCTCTGTAGCATGTTTTCTCAAGTGTCTAAGCATGTTGCCTTTTTCAACGAATGTTTTGCCACAATCTGGACAACTGTGTGGCCTCTCGTCCGAGTGTGAACGACGATGTGAAACTAGGTGTCCTTTGCACATGAAATCTTTTGGACACAGGTCGCAACGGAAGGGACGTTCTGCATTACTGCCTTTATTGTGTGAACGCATATGGAAGAGAAGATTGCCTTTAAGTGGGAAGCTCTTGCCGCACTCGGTACAGACGAATGGACGTTCACCTGTGTGACATCGCATGTGATTCACGAGATGTTCCTATTGAGAATAATATTTTTTTAAGAATTAGTGAATTTTTTGCGAAATTGACAGAAAAAATGGATTTTTTTTCAAAATTGACAAAAAAAAATGGCATTTTTTTCAAAAAATTAAAAGAAATTGCAGGAGAAATGCGCAGAATAGTGTGTCTCATACTTTATCCCATTTTGCCCCATTTTCTTGAGAAAAATAAATTAAATTCAAATACGAAATTGTAAAGTTTCTCATCAGCTTCCAATAAATATGTGAAAATGGAAAAGAAATAACTTGATTTTTTTCAAAATAAGAAAAAATCCGGGGGAAAATTCGCAAAAAGAGGCAAAATGGAGTGGGTCTCATGCTCTATCCCATTTTACCCCATTTTCTTCAAAAAAATTAAAATATAATTTTACTGAAGGTTTCACATCAGTTTCTAATAAATACGTGAAAATAAAAGGAAAAATACATTTTTTTTTCGAAATAACAATAAATCCTGGGAGAAATGTGCAAAATGGGGCAAAACGGAGTATGTCTCATGCTCTATCCCATTTTGCCCCTTTTTCTTGAAAAAATAAAATAAAATCAAAATATGAAATACTGGAGCTTTCCATCAGTTTCTCATAAATACGTGAAAATAAAAGAAAAATACTATTTTTTTCAAAATAATGAAAAATCCCAGCAGAAATGTGCAAAATGGGGCAAAATGGAGTGCATTTCAACACTCTATCCCATTTTGCCCCTCTTTTTAAAAGAAAAGTGAAAATAAAAATACGATTTTAATGCAGCTTTTCATCAGTTTCCCATAAATAAGTGAAAATGAAAGAAAAATACATTTTTTTTTCTCCAAAATAAGAAGGAATCCCGGAGAAAAAGTACAGAATGGGGCAAAATGGGATAGAGTATGAGATACATTCCATTTTGCACATTTCCTCCGAAATTTCATTTTCTTGAGAAGAAAAAAAAATAATTTTACTAAAGCTTTCCATCAGTTTCCCATAAATACGTGAAAATGAAAGGAACATACATTTTTTTTCTTCATAATATAAGAAGAAATCCCAGAGAAAAAGTGCAAAATGGGGCAAAACGGAGTGGGTCTTATACTCTATCCCATTTTACCCCTTTTTCTTGAAAAAATAGAATAAAATTAAAATATGAAATGCTGGAGCTTTCCATTAGTTTCCCATAAATACGTGAAAATGAAAGAAAAATGCATTTTTTTTCAAGAAAAAGAAATTTTGGAGGAAATGTGCAAAATGGGATATAGTATGAGATACACTCCATTTTGCCCCATTTTGCACATTTCCTCCAAAATTTCCTTTTCTTGAAAAAAAATGAAAAAATGATTTTACTGAAGTTTTCCATCAGTTTCCCATAAATACATGGAAACTAAAAGTTTTTTTTCTTTACCTTTCGTGTAAATGGTTTGGAGCAGACATTGCAGCAGTGTGAAGAGTCTCCAGTGTGTTGACGAAGATGATTATTGAGATGCTCCTTCCTAGTAAATGTTCTCTGGCAAAATTCACATCTGTGCGGTGATTCCCCTGTGTGAATTCGTACATGATTCGTCAAGTGCTCCTTACGCGTAAATGACTTGGAGCAGAAGTGGCATCGGTGTGGCGATTCGCCTGTGTGTTGACGCACGTGATTTGTCAAATGTTCCTTCCGCGTGAATGATTTAGTGCAATACTGGCACTTGTGCGGTGACTCACCCGTGTGCTGCCTGACGTGGTTCACCAGGTGGTCCTTCCGCGTAAAAGCTTTCGGACAGTACTGGCAACGGAAAGGCGTCTCACCTGTGTAATTTTTACAAATTTTTGTTTTCTTATTTTTTTTTCTCTCTTTTCAGGCAAAATTTTTTTTTTTCAATCAACTTTGAATTGAATTTTTTTCTTTTTTCTCAAAAATTTGGTTTTTCCAATTCTTTTGATATTACTCTTTCTTTTTCGTCATTCAGACATGGTGGTTATCCTGCACAAGGCGAGTTTTGCCGAACGATACGCACGGATATTTTTTTTTATTATTCCATTTATTTGGGCTGACGTCATAAAACGTCACCACTCTTCCCGGAGAACGTGGAGTTAATTTTATTTTTAAATTATTGGTAATTATTAATTAACGAGTGGATATCCTGTGGAACGCGGTAATTTTTTGAGTGTAAAATGAAGCGATGAGTGTAGGGGAAGATGGGGCAAAATGGACATTTCGATTGAACGGTTTGGGATAGAGATTTTCTGATGATCTCATTGGAAAGCTGCGGAAATTTTGGGTGGAAAACATGTGGTGGAATTTTTTTTTTCAATTTTTGGAAAATTTCACTTTTTTGGGCAATTTTTGAAGGGGTGATTCTTTCGAAAATCGAAAAAATCCACTTTTTCGGCGATTTCTTTGGTTCTGTTGGTCGTAGCGATCTGGGGTTGATCTCAAATGAAAGGTGAGCTCATTTCTCATCGATTTATGTGGTTCAAATTTTTTTAAATCAATTTTTCAAATACTCATAGGCCATTTTCTGAAAATCAGTTTTTGCCCTATAAGTACTTGAAAAATTGATAATTTTTTTTTAAAACCACGTAAATCGATGGGAAATGAGCTCACCTTTCATTTAAGATCGACCCCAGATCGCTACGACCAATAGAATCCGAGATATTCCCGAAAACCTGAAATTTTTCAAAAACAGAATGTTTTCACCTTCAAATCTTGAGCAAAAAATGGGATTTTTGAAAAATTCCAAAAAATAACTTCTGACATATGATTTTCATGGGAAGTTTTCTCAGCTTTTCAATGGAATCATCGGAAAAAACCTATCTCCAATATTTCCATCGATTTCGCGTAATTTTCATAGTATAAAATACCAAAATTAACACGTGTGTCCGTTCTACCCCTTGTGTTAATTTTACCCCACCTTCCCAAACATTCCTTTAAATTTCGTTATTTTATAACTCGTGGTTCGTTTGTCGTTCCAATATCCGTGCGTTTCCTTCGTGTTAAGTCATCTTGCGCAATTAAAAAATAAAAAAAAAAACGTTTTTCATCGAACCGTACACACTGACCCAAAATTATTCGTTTTTAATTTAAAAAAAAAATAAAGTATGTTAGTTTTCCGAAAAATAAAAAAAAAATAATGCATCATCTCGTAGATTAAATTGGGCCAGGTGCTTTTTTTCTCGAGATTCACGAAAAAAAAAAATGTGTAAATTGATAAAAGCAAAAACAATTTCCCACGTAATGTGTACTAATCTATTTTGTTAATAATTCAGCGTTATGAGAGCGGTGTATTAGGCAGAGTGAATATGTCTCTTCAATAAAAATGTTATTTTATATCATTTATGAAGAGAAAATAGAAATGAGTTGTGATGTCTGTGGTGGTGAAGGATAATAATTATGATGTTAAAATAATGAATTAATTTCTTAATAATTCAGAGATTAATTTAAATTTCTGAAAAATTTAGAAATTAAAATCATGAAAAAAAAAATGAAGATGACGTGAATTACGTAATTTTTCATGATGAAAATAATTGATTAATAAAAAAATGACAAGATTTTAGTGGATAAAAATTATTTTTCTCGTTTAAAAAAAAAAGGTGATACGAATTGAAATTTGATCAAAAAAAATTAAATATGAGTAAACCACCAATGTTTTTTTTTTCTTTTTTTTTTTCCTTTTTTTTTTTTTTAGATAAAGACAAACAATAATAATTGAATGCCCGTGAAGTGAACATCTGCCAACCGCTCTCACCTGTGTGTTGGCGGATGTGGTTAACAAGGTGTTCCTTTCTGGTGAACGATTTGGAGCAGAAGCCGCATCGGTGTGGAGACTCACCCGTGTGCTGGCGTACGTGGTTCAATAGATGCTCCTTTCTTGTAAATGTCTTGGAGCAGAAGTCACAACGATGAGGTGTTTCACCAGTATGCCACATTATGTGATTCGTGAAGTGCTCCTTCCTCGTAAACGACTTACCTGTATTACGCATTAGAACAGAAATTAAAAGAAAGGTTTTTTTTTTTTTTCATTCGAATATTTTCCCTGTTTTAAATTTTAATATTTTTTATAAAATAATTGAGTGCGAATTTTTTAAATTCTTTTAAATTTGATTAATTAGGTGAAAGAGGGGTAAAATGGTCACTCGAATGAAAAATGGTTGATGATAGAATTTTTTTGATGATTCTATCGAAAAGCTGAGGAAATTTGACGTGGAAAACGAGTGCGAGAATTATGTTTTTTGGAATTTTTTGAGAATTTGATTTTTTGAACATTTAAAATTTTATATTTTTGTTTAATTTTTTGAAAAATTCACTTTTTTTAAATTATCTCCGGTTGTATTGAACATGATGTGGAAATCCTGAGTGGAGGTGAAAGGTGAGATTATTTGCCATTGATTTAAGGTGTTTTCAATCAAAAAATATGGATTTTTAAAATATTTAGGAGCATTTTCGTGAAATTCGGTTTTTGCCCCATAATTATCTTGAAAATCCATTTTTTTAAATTAAGAAACTCATATATCGATGGCAAATAATCTCACCGTTCATCTCCATTCGGAATTTCCACGCTAAAACCAATAAAATTGAAGAAATTTCGAAAAAATAGGATTTTCCAAAAAAAATGGAAAGGAAAACTCTTCAAATCTCGACTAAATACATTAAATTCTTTTAAAAAATGGCAAAAAATCATTTTTGACACATGATTTTCACCGCGAATTTCCTCAGCTTTCCAATGAAATGATAATAAAAAATCTATCTCCAATATTTTCAATAATTTCGAGTGTTTTTCATAATATAGACATAAAAACTCCAAAATATCCGTTTTACTCCATATGTCCATTTTACCCCACCTTCCCTACTAAATTCATTTCATCGCTCCTCCCGCATTTAATCCTCTTCTACTAAAAAAAAGAGGGGGGGGGGGAGGACTATTCAAAACCCTTCGACATATCCAGGTTAATATTTAAATGCAAATCGATAATGGTAAAATGCATGTGTATTCATTACCGTCAACCAACGATTACGGGGAACGGGTTGACGGGGGGAAAACACGAGTGGGGGGGAAAACACGAGTGGGGGGGGGGGGGGATGGGAATTGAACCCGGTTCGCGCCCGCAGACAATTGTATTAAAAATCGATATGCGCCAATCAAACAAACGCCCGCATGGAGCGGGTCTGCAGTACAACGAAAACACGTTTATCATGTACAAAAAACACGATTAGAGCAAAAATGAGGGGAAGAGTAAAAAAAAAAAAATATTGCGAATTTTTCGTGTTCTTCTCTTTTACATATTGGTCATTGGACAGCAATAAGCAATAACGTCTTAATCAACATTTAAAAAAAAAAACAATTTTCTTCACAGTATTTTTAGTAAACAAGCATCTCTGAACCGAAATATAGCATCTACAAAATTTTAAAAAAATGTTTTTTTAAGACGTTATTGCTTATTACTATCTAATTAATGAAGAGAATTTTTACTAACCACTTATGTTAACGAAATAACAAGTCATCCCATCACAATTTCATAAGAAACTGAAATTCAAAATATTTTTTCGATCGCGAAAAAATAATTTTTCGCGAAAAATCGCGATTACCTAATTTTTTTCCAATTAATTTTGTCTATTCACATTCATTTTATATGGACCGAAATTTCCGCGAGAAAATTGGAGTTTATGCACTAAATTTTGCGAAATAAAGCGTTCTGCTTTTTGATGAGTAGCGAATTTTTTTCTCTGCAACAAATGCTTTTTTTTTGTTTTTCTGTTTTGGATAATTTGAAGAAAACAGTGGATATTACTTCCAGGATTTGCGGAATTAAAAAAAATACGCAATACACTCTGGACGATCTGGGGGACAAAGGCACAGTAGAATTCTAAGGTTATAAAGTGGCGTTTTATCGCGGAATGCGCGCGACCCGCGAGCATGAAAACCAGAGGTGCGTTCAGAATGAACGAAATGGTACAGGTTTGGTAAATTCTACCAAGCTCTTACTCGAACTTGTTTGGAATCAACGAGTTGATAAATTATACTCATAGTCCAGTTGAGAGGTAACACCACTGTAAAAGTCTTTAAAAAAAGGGGTTTTTTGTCTATTTTTTTTTCTATAGAAAAATTGGCAATAAAATAATGATATTTGAGGGAGTGATTGAGCATATATTTGAGTCTTCAGAAAAAGAAATCATCAAAAAATATCAAAAAACGACGACACAAGAGCCATTCTTGCGAGGCCCCTCGAATTTAAAACACTCTGCGACACGCAGTGTAACTGGTGCAAATTTCAATTGAAAAAAAAAAAAAAATTGGCTCAATCTAGATACACATAGCTACAGAAATACGTAGGGGATTTCAAAAATATTGTTTTTTGTGGGATTGGTGACCATTTGAATGAAAAAATTCAAATTCCGGCCAAAAAACTGGCAATTTTTTATCAATAAAAAATGTGCAAATCAATTTTTTGAAAATCCCCTACGTATTTCTGTTTGAAATATTGTTTTCAAGATGCTGTGAGAAATTCAAATGAAAATAATGAAAATTATTGGAGTTATGCTGCGGGGCAATTTGAAAAATCATGTTTCGAGAAAAACGCGATTGAAGTTTTGACTTGGGCTATGAATATGAAGTAATGCCTTGGGAAAAATTCAAAATTTCATGTGAAATAATGAGGTTCAGGTGATAACTTTTCTTGCCTGTATTCTGGAAGGCCCAAAGTAATTTTTAAAGCAAGAAAAAAAAAATCGATTTTTTTGAAAATTCTACGGTGGTGTTACCCTTTAAGGAGTTTGGGGAGTTATCAAAAAATATGAAGTCATTTTGAGAATCATACAAGAAGTTCCTAATGTCATCATTATTATGTAGTATTTTTTTCAAAATTTTCATGTATTTTGTTTTAGACTAATTAACAGCATCAAACCTGGTTTAGCATCGATCTGCGCTATCAACTCAGGTGATAACAAAAGTCTCCTGCTATGACAGATTTTATGCACAAGAGCCCATGCATAAAATTCAATTTTGACTATTCATTAGTCTATAACAAAATACATGAAAATTCTGAAAAAATACTAAATAATAATGATGTCATTAGAAACGTCTTATATAATTCTCAAAATGATTCCATATTTTGAAGATAACTCCCCCAAACGCCTCAAATTATGAAAACCTAATATTAATTCTGGGTTGTGCTGAAAAAATTAAAAAAAATATATGACTATGTAAGTTTTGTCTCCAATAAAAAATGTTGAATTCAAAAGTTTGCGTTTTTTTAACATTTTCAATTCCTTCTGGAGAAAACAATTAATCATAGAGATAAAAGTAGTAGAAACTTCTTGTAGAGTATTAAATACCCTACAATTGTACTTCTTTAAAGAATTCAGACGCGGCACTTCATCAACTCTTATTGCCTAAAAAGTTAAAAGTCCTCGAAACTGGTTTTTCAAAAATCGAAACGGAGCATGATTAACCTACGTACATTCCGAAAGATATTGGGTACAAGCTTGGTGAAATTTATCAAACCTCTACCATTTCGTTCATTCTGAACGCACCTCAGTGGATGGGGGGGGGGGGGGAGTTTGGGTGTTGCGATGTGCGATCAATTCTCTGGGCAAAAGTTTTTTCATTCTCTAAAGCCCCCACTACAAGCGTACATTTATCCCCACTTAGTGGTTTATGCTGTATTCGCCATAACTCCATGGCAAGTAGATAAATACAATGAATACAATGAAAGACATTCCGCATTTACAACTGAGGCAATAGAAAAATCAAAGACATTAATTAGAAGAAAATGCTTTTTTCGAGAATCAAATTATCGACAGGCAAAAAAAAATAAAACGAAAATCTTAATAAAACTAAAATTGTAATTACAATATAAATTTTGAGGTACTCACCACAAATCTCACAGCGAAATGGTGTATCATTGGTGTGTGAGCGCATGTGATTGGCCAGATGTTCTTTTCTCGTATACTTTTTTCCACAAACTTGACAGTGATGTGGTGTTTCACCTGTATGCCACATTACGTGATTCATGAAATGTTCCTTCCTTGTAAAACTTTTTTTGCAAATATCACAACGATGTGGAGTCTCACCCGTGTGTTTTCTAACGTGATTAACCATGTGCTCCTTTCTGGTGAAGGTCTTGGCGCAGTATTGACATCTTCAAGGAAAGAAAAAGAGAAAATTAGTCAATATTTCTTCTCCAAATTCGTTTTTTTTTCCTTTTCAATTGGAAAATGATTTCGTTACTTTAAAAACAAAGTGGCGTAACTGCTGTGTATAAGCACAGCACTTACGCCCTTTTATTTTTGAGGTGATGATTCAATTACCTGTATGGCGTTTCTCCGGTGTGGCAACGTGTATGATTATCCAGATGCTCTTTTCTCGCGAAGCTCTTTCCACATACAGTACAGTTGTAGGGTTTATCAGTTGCATGGCGCTTCATGTGACGCTCCAATGATGGGGCATTAGCAAATACATGGAAGCAAACAGCACAAGTGAACATAGAACCACCCAGGTGACATTTTCCGTGTCTGGTCAAATCGTTTGCATTGGTGAAAGCCTTACCACATACCTAGAATCGATTAAAACACATCATGATTCCTTATTCCTTCATTTTTCCTCGAATTTCCTAATTTTTTCCTTAATAATGATTTTAGTATATCATGGAATATTGGAAGAATCAATGTTTTTTTTTATTAGTGGAAGAATCAAATAAAATAATACTAATAAATTGTCAAATTGCATTATTAGAATTGTTTCATTTCGTCTTAGAAACAAAGGGGCGTAAGTGTATTTTTATACACTTATACTTAGGACTTACGCCCCTTTGTTTCTAAGGCGATGATTTGATTCTTCAAATATCCCATGAAATGCCAAAATTATTAATGAACATGAAAATGAATCAAATAATTAATTTTCTTTCCTAATTTTCTCACCTGACAGGTAAATGGTTTTCTCTCGGTGTGATAACGCCGATGAACAATCAATTGATACCGAAATTGAAATATTTTTCCACAAACTTCACAAGCATGACTACCAACTGATACTGGTGATGCACTTGGACCTGGTGTAGCCTCACCATCACTCGTTTTAATGTCAAATTTGTTTAATTGCACCTGTTGAACAATTGGCGTGCCATTTTGAATAGTGGTAACAGTTTGAGTTGGTACTGTGCCACCAACAAGGGTAGTACCAGCTGCTATTTCACTCTGAAGCTTTCCAAATACCTCGTGATAAGCCAAGAGTTGATTTATATCCTCGACATTGACCTTGAACAATACAGAAATTGGGTGATTAAGAGATTTATCCTTTTCTTAGCATTAATATCGTATTTTTGGGCTTAGAAACAAAGTGGAGGAAGTACTATATATAAGCATAGCACTTATGCCTCTTTTCATATACATATATATATAAAAAATAGTTCATATTACATACAATATGAGATTATCCCGAAATTTCGAATTTTCCAAAAATTTTGCAATTTTGATTTTTTGTCAGAAATTTCGAAATTTCGAGATTTTTGGAAAATTTCTTATTTTTCGATATGTTCTCAACATTTTTCGCACATTTAACTTTGACAATATTTTTTCGCCCATCTATTACTTCTAAATTCAATTTATATTTCTAGAAATTTGAAATTATCCCAAAATCTCAAATGCTATGTATAAGCATAGCACTTACGTCACTTTGTTTCTAAGTTAATAAAATTAAGGATCTCCCGTGCACTTACTTTGTACATATTTTGTACCATTTCAACGCCAAGTGTTTTAGCAAGATCCTGTTCATTACCAGCGCTTATTTTGACGACTGAACCGTCCGCTGTTCTCACGTCCATCATGTGACCACCTGGTTTTAACTCCGGTACTTGGAATCTTCAAGAAAAAAAAGGTAAAAGTCAGCAAATAATTTGAATACATAAAAGCAAAATTATCAACAGAAATTTAAAACTCACTGTGTCATATTGAGCTGTCTCATTTCCTCTTTCTTCTCGCTTTTCTCTGAATTATTCTGATTGCCCGAATCACCACCAGAATTACCACTAATATTAACGCCAATTTGCTGCTGTGACTGTTGATTTTGTCCCTGTTGATTCTGCATCATACTCTGCTGTAAATCCTGTGGTCCAGGAAGCTGTAGATCACACTGTACCTGACAGTGTACCTGATTATCACTGCAACGTTCAGTTGTACAGCTGCCACTTTCATCCTTCACCTTATTATCATCACGTTGTCCAGATGGTCCTTGTCCACCGCTATTTCCACTATTCTGTGGATTCTGATGATTCTGCTGCATCTGATGATGTGCCTGATTTTGCTGCTGCTGCTGTTGGCTCTGATGCAGTTGCTGCTGCTGCTGTTGTTGCTGTTGGGCATTCATCTGTTGCATCTGTGCATGAGCAGCCTGAAGATGACTCGACGACAAATGTGAACCGTCCAGAGTTAAGCCGGGTAGAGAAACTGGTATCTATTAATTAAAAATAATTTTTCCTTGAAAAAATAAATTATATTTAATATTTATACGTAATTATGGGGTATTTAAACAATTACTAAATGAATAAAAGAGAGAGAATTATCCAAAAATTTCATTTTTTCAAGTTTTTTTAAATGTTTTTAATTAATAAAATTTATTGTCTAATTGTTGAAAGTGGCTTTTTAGGTCCTAAAAGACCTAAAAAGCCACCTTGAATAATTTAATGAATTGCTAAGGTCGTATTGACTATAAAAAAATTCAAAAAATTGTCTCTCTCTTTCTATTCATCTGCACAACATACTGACACAGCATGCTAATGTAAAAAAACATCAAAAATACTATCTACAGACATGAGAAAAATTAATTCGACGATATTTAGATCAATTTGACCATCCCCATCAACATGGAAAAAAATAATAATAATAATTAAAGAAGCGAGAGAAAAAAGTTACAAATTTTTTCCTCTTCTCCAATGGTTCTCTAGCTAGGATATGGGGCAAAAAAAGCAATTTTTTAAAAGTTTTTTTTGTGTTTTTGGAGCGCGTTAACAAACCTGGGGGGACTGTAATGTGCTGTGATGGCTGCTAGTTGTTACTGTTGACTGATGATGGTGCGTTGAACTTGTTGCTTGATGGTGTGAATTTGATGATAAAGCCATATCCTGGCTCATTCCACTTGTTTCTTTATTACTTGTTTGTACTTCATTAACACTGTTACCACCTCTACTACTGCTGTGTGTACCTTGTGTATTATTATTGTGATGTGGATGATGATAAACTGATACTTGTGGTATTGGTCCAGGAAATAAATTTGTCAATACCCAGTATTTAGCTACTGATGATGCTAATGCAACTGCTGTACCTACACGCAGATCAGCTGATGTATGTGGTGTAGTTGTTCCTAAATTTCCAGTAGTTGTTGCTGTTGTTAGACCAGATTGGTAAGAAGATCGACCACTTTGACCCGTGTTTACTTCCTATCAATATTATATTTAAAAAAAAAACAAATCATAAAAGAAAAAAAAAAAGAAAAAATGGAAAAAAAAATTTGAAGATTTGAAAAAATGAAGAAAAATGAGAGAAAATGAAAAGAAAGACTCGTCACGAGTTAACATTGACGGGGATGGCATGCAGCTTGCCATGCAATATTTTTTTTTTCATGATGTGGACTAAACTCTAACAACAAATGCGTTAATTTTTTTCATGATTTTGTGAATTTATGATTGTTAGTTTTTTATGAAATAAACGAGTATGAACTAAGATGAATTTAATTAAAATATTATAATCATAATTGTTCATAGAGATATTGGAAACTTTATTAAAAATATTAAATCAAGATTGAACAATAATTTGTAATTTTTAATAATTTTTTCAATATTTCTATGAACCATGAACAATTATAATATTAAAAAACAGAAAAAATGAAAATATATCCGATAATTAATTTTATTGAATTTCTGATTCTATTTTTGTGACTAGTTTTTTTTTTTGGAGTATCTTGGAAAGTAAGCGAGATAGGGCATTTTTTCTTTAATTTTGCTTTCTTGCTCTTGAAATTCTCGACAAAAAAAGAAAGGAGACAAAAGCGCTCCATCTTGCTTATTTTACGAGACGAGATATATTGTAAAAAAAAGTGATCGTGGAATAAAATTGATTTGTTCATGTTTTTGTGATTTTTAAAAAATTAATTTCGAAAATTTTCGATTGTGTTAACGCATTTGGAGGATAGAGAGGAGTCTTGAAGTGATAATTAAACAATTATTTACCTCTTGCTGTGCCTGCGTTGTCGCTGGCAGTGCATGCTGTTCACTGTTCATCTTTGTTCAATGAAAAGTGCTGATATAAATCTCTGGATTCTCTTCATTTTTCATTCTGTAAAGGTTTTTTTTAAAGTATTATTTAAATTAATATTATTCAGTCATAAAAATGGAAATAAAACACAGAAGTATCAATTTTCCTTAAAAAAAAACTGGGAAATATGAAAAAAAAATTTTAAAAAGGAATTTCTTGTGTTTGAAGAGAACACTTGTTGATCCCAGGAAAAGTGTAATAATATCATTAATAATTCAAAGCAAAGAATTTCCCCCAAAAATTCGTGCACAAACAAATATGCACTCATTCCATTCATCCGTAAATTCAAGAAATTATTACGAAAACTATAAAAATATTTTCAAAATAACGGCCATTTCGTAAATAATAATAAAATGATAATAAAAAAAACTATAAATTCCAAACGGAAATGAATAAAATGAACTTTATCCCACGCAGTAACCGCACACACCGCTATCCTTTAACCTCAAAAGAAATTTGCTCCAAAAGCAGAGAAAAAAAATTCAATTTTTCCCATCAAAATTAAAAAAAAAAACCCCAGAGAAAAATCACTTCATTAAAATCGCTTACCTCCAAATAAATTAGAAAAAAACTCGTTTAAAAAAATTCACTAAAAATCTTTAACAGCTCCAATTGTGTGAGCGGGAAAGGGTGAGTCATCATTTTGTAAAGGCACCCATGTTACAAAGCCCCAAACATTCCAAAAACCTTTCGCAAGTCCATTCGACTGCCTCAATCACCAGAATAATAATTAAAATACCCCCGAAAAAACCACTAACGCGCCCAAAAGAACCGCGAAAAAGGTGCGCTAAAAAAAGAGAAAAAAAGAAATCCGTTAAAATTCAAGCAATTTAAATTTAAAAATCAAACAAAATTATTAATCAAATAGTAAAAAAGCCTTTTTTTTTCTTTACGTTTTTCAGAAAATAAATTCTCGTAGCACATATGACGCGTCAATTATCACGGCTCGTGTGGAACGAGGACAAGGGGCCAACAAGATGGACGATTTGTGTGTGGCTGCTGGCGGGTGTTGAATAGAGTGCGAAAAACTGCTTGGACTTACGAATGAATGGTAAAAATACAGTTATCATGAGTTAAACATTCGAAAAAGAGTAATTTTTTTTTTTTTTTTTTTTTTTTTTTTTTTTTTTTTTTTTTTTTTTTTTAGTACAATTTTTTATGGGTTTTTGAAGACTCACGTGGTGGTAGGTGCTGTCTGGGGTTCTTGCATCTCCCGTACGTCCCTCGTCTGCCTCCTCCTCAACGACCCGTTTCTGTTTCGGAGCAAGGGGGGCCCCACCTCACCTCTCTAATGCTCGCTTTATCCTCCTTCACCAATATATATATATAAAAGTCGTACTGGCAAATGGAAATAACCTCGGAAATATTCGGCTCCTATGCTACAACATGTAGATTTCAGCTTCGGGTGAACTTCGGAGGAAACCTCTTTGGCTAGTTCGACAATATATATATATATATATATAATATATATATAACTTCTCTCTGCCTCTCACCACAGCTACACACTCACCCACAATCTTTCTTAAATAATAATGGCCACCGTAACACACTATCTAATATATATTGTGTATATATTTATTGTCAAAATTGTTTGTAATTAATTTCTCCTTATTTTTGTTTATTTATTGATGCAATTTGTATTAATTTAATGGGTTTTTTTAACGATAAAAACTTTGGGTGTATGGAGGATTGTCGACACGAACGGTTTCAATCGAAAATACGGGACTGACTGTCATGGCCGACCCCTCACTCCGCTCATTCCCGTTCCACTCAGTCCATTGTGTTGGCTGGAATTTTTTTTTTAATTATTTTGATTTTTTTTTTACTTTTTTTGGGTTTAAATAATGAGATTTTCGGGGTTTTTTTGGTTTAAAATTTTTGGGATTTGGTTTTTTGGGGGTTTTGGGGGGAATTTTGGGGTTTGTTTTGTGGAAAAATACGAGCGGGAGATGAATTTAGGGGGGGGGGGGGGGGGGTGGGGGGAGAGAGAGAGGGGTTACGCGCAGTTTCCTGTGGCGCTAGTGGGACGCGGGGAAATGGCGGGAATTATTTGAAATTAGTTTACTAGTTATTGCGGATTTTGACGGAATAAATAAATTATTAACATTTCATGGGAATTATGAACAACAATTAATGTGCAGAACTTTTTATTTCTTTGTTAACACATTAATTGTTGTCCATAATTCCCATTAAATGTTAATAATCGATAAATGATGGACTTAAACGAGGAAGGAATAAATAAATAGCTTTTCTTATAAATTTATTTATTTTTTACGTTTTTTTTTCGTTTTGATCAGGTAAATATATATTATGTGAATATTTTTTTAGGATTATTAACTAATATTTACAGAATTTGTACATAAAGAGACTCGGAAAGAGTCGAGATTAATCAATTTTCTTACTTTTTTTTGTGTATGTAAATACACAGATTTTTTTAGATTAAATGGAATTTTTAGAATTATTCAATTTTCACACAATTTTTTAAATTATTTCTTAATGCGAACACGTAATTAAGGGCAGTTTTGGGCGGATTACTCGGTTTTGATATGTAGCCACTGATAATTATTATTTTTAACACAAAAAATCATTTTTAACATTAAAAAATTCATTCGAAAATATTAATTTTTCTTTTTTTTTATGATTTACTGCACATAATGTTGCAACTTTTTTGACTAGTGCAGTTGATTTTTTTTTTTTCTAATATCATTTTTTTAACTTTTTTTTTTTTTTAATTCTTAGAATTCTTCAACATTTGGTACACTAAGATCAGTCCCATTTTCTTGGTGAAAGACAAATTAGACTTAATTATGAAAGATTAAAGTAAAAAAACAGAATCGCATTTTGATAATTAAATTAACACAAATCTGACAATTAGAAGTTTTTTTTAACAAATCAATTATTGAAGAAAAAAATATTTAAAAAATTTACACTTTTAGCGTTTTGAATTTTTTACATATGTATATATATATATTTTTTTTCAATAATTTATTTGTTAAGAAAAAAAGGAAACTAAATGTTATCAGATTTTTGCAATTTTTAGCATCACATCTCATTAACTTTTTTTTTTTTTAGAAAAGAGCTCTTCAAGCTTTTACCTCTTAAAAAGAGATTTGATTGAAAATTTCCATTAGACGTAAGAAAAAAATCACTAATTAGATTCGCAAAGACATTTCGCCTTAATCTCGTCTTTTAACATGCAGTAATTAATAAATATTAATATGATAATGAAATTAGCAGACATTTAATAATTTTTTGGATTTTTTTTTAAGCAAAAATGAATTATTCAAAAAAAAAATCTTTAAAAAATCCGCATTTACAGTTCTTTAATTTTCTTACATGCACATATTTTTTCTTCATTTTCCAAATATATATATATATATAAATTAGACAGGGGCAAAGTGGACCCATTTTTTAAAATCATTTGTGATTTTTTTTAAAGTGAAAGCCTCATCAGAAAAATTTGAAAAAATTCACCAACAATGCCTACAAATTGGAGTATTTTCTAAATTTTTTTCAAAATTTTCCATGAAGTCCTTCATCCCACAAAAAAATCCTCAATAATGTTCCTCTGAAGGTTTATTTTGCTCCATTCTACTCTATAATTTATTCCTCAATAAAAAAAAGGCTAAAAATTATCAAATTTCTGCTATTTTCCTTTACATATAAATTATAATTTATTATAATTCAGTTGTAATTTCATCCTGCGGTCTAAATCCAAGAATCGTAAAATCATCAATGAGATAGTCTCTTCCTGGTGCCCAATCAGACAATATAGTATAATTAGTAGCTTCAACAGTGCTTTGAAATTCCCACTGTGGATTTAAATCACTGCTAATACCATTGCACTCACTATCACCACACGATACACTATTTTCACCAATTGAATTATTATAATTTTGATTAAATCCAGTAATAGCAAGTTCTTGAAGTCTATTTGATGGATTATTCTTTGAATTATAAACTAGTGGTGTTGTTTGTCCAACAGTTGAGCCAGATGGACTCAATTTATCATTGTAAATCATTGAATTATTTTGTCCCAAACTCGAGCCAATTGGACTTGTGTCTTTGGTGTATCCCATGCTTGATGATGCTGGACTTATACTCGATTTGTCACTGGCTTGAAATGTTGTCAGTGGTGCATTTGCCTGGAATGTTGTTAAATTCGTTGGTGTTGTACGTAATTCATAGACTTGTTGATTTGTCTGGCTGATTGCAATCTGCTGGGGTGACTGTTGGGTTAATTGATGAGTTGGCTGCTGCAAAAATGTCACGAGTTGTGCAACCTTGAAAGAAAAAAAAAAATTATACATTATTAAATTAATGAAGTCATAGAAATTAATTTTTTTTTTTAAACATTGTGAGAATTTTCTCAAGTTCTTCGAGAGACACAAATACATATAGGGGAGAGTGGGGCAAAATGGACCTTCATGCCAACATTCGGGATTTTTTTTCAGAATGAAGAACTTGACGAAAAAATCTGAAAAAATTTGAGAAAATTCTTCAACATGTCTATATAGTTTGTGAATTTTTTCAGATTTTTTTAAGCAGCCGCTGCTTTTTGAAAAAATCTCGAGTCATCTTATCTCCTAGGTCCATTTTGCCCCACTCTCCCCTATCAACCTTCACTTTCATTTTTTTAAATAAACCACGGTTTGACTACATAAAAGAAAAAAAATTTTTTTTTTTTCTTTCATTTATCTTTGTTTAATATTTGAGATTGAAATGAGGAAAAAAAGGATAACTAGAACGTGAAGAAATCATAAAACAGTGCATTTATGAACTGTTCACCATGGCGCAACACAGTATGGTAACGCCTCTTGAATAGAATATAAAGCGTAATCATGGTCGATGTTTTTTTTTTAAAGAATTGAACTCACCAAAGTGCCTGACCGACTGCAGAGAGTTTGCAGGAAAATTAGAAAAAAAAAAGAGAGGAAAATAATATAATTTGCAGAGATAATTTTATGTTTCTTTGTTACTGAGACAATTATACATGCAACAATTATTATTGTGTAGGACATTGAAAAAAAAAAGAGGGACACCTTTTTCCACGATTAAAAAAGTCATTTCAAGTCTTAAATTTATCTTCATTTTTTTTTATACTAAATTTATCTTCATTTTTTCTTTAATGAGTTTATCCAATATCGAAAAAGCTGGAAGCTAAATGGCACTTCCAGCCAAAATCAATTGGAATTAAGACAGTAATAGAAATAGAAGTCAAAAAATTTATGTGATAATATTATAAAAGTTAATTACGTTTTTTAAAATCCATTATTCTTTTTTCTATTAATTAAATATTTTATAAGAGATACTAAGAAACATCTTTAGAAATATTGAGAAATAAAGATGTTTCTTAATGAATATGAGAAAATATGCATATGATCGTATAGAAAAAACCAATATTTCTTAAGAATCTTAAAATTTGAGATTAAATTGTCAATTTTTTTTTTCTTTAATAATAATAGGTATATTTAAAAATGAAAAAAATGTAAAAGACTGAAAAACCATACATGACTCTAATAAATGATTAAATAAATAGTAAATTTATCTTAATTTTTTCTTTAATGAGTTTATTCAATATCGAAAAAGCTGGAAGCTGAATGGAGCTTCCAGCCAAAATCAATTGGAGCCAAACAGTAATGGAAATGGAAGTTAAAAAATTTATGTGATAATATTATAAAAGTTAATTACGTTTTTTTAAATCCATTATCCTTTTTTCTATTAATTAAATATTTTGTAAGAGATACCAAGAGACATCTTTAGAAGTATTGAGAAATAAAGATGTTTCTTGATGAATATGAGAAAATATGTATATGATCGTATAGAAAAAACCAATATTTCTTAAGAATCTTAAAATTTGAGATTAAATTGTCAATTTCTTTTATTTTTTAATAATAATAGGTGTATTTAAAAATGAAAAAAAATGTAAAAGGCTGAAAAGCCATACATGACTCTAATAAATGAATGAATAAATAAATAAATAGTAAATTTATCTTTATTTTTTTTTTAGAATTATCTTACCTCTGGTGATGTGTGCTTCTTGTATCTTCTCAAGAGACGTTCAGCCCATGCAAGAAGTCTCTGCCAGTCGTCTGGGGGTAGTGGTATCTCTTCGTCTTTTTTATTAACCAGAACTAGTATCCTAGCGAGGTCACGCAGTACTGGTCTGTTGAGGAATTAAGTATCTATTTCATTTTGATGTTTTCTTTTTACCTTTTTTTTTAATTTTTTTTTTTTCATCATTCTCGTGGATTAATGAGAGAGTTGGGAAAAAAAAAATTAGAGGAGTAAAATTACCTGTACGCTTGAACACCAACTGCACCATCGCCGTTATTACCAGAGTAATACAATTCTCTCACTTGTCTTCTTGTGTCGTTTAGCATCGCAAGAAATGTGTTTGCTTCACCTCTCAGGGTTCCAAGGTGCTTCAGGAATTCTCGTCTTTCAGCACTTTGAAGAGAAAAAGGAAAAAGTATTAAATTCTAATGAGACAAGAGAATTTGGGGAATGGAGGGAGAGGGGGGGGGGTGAATATTTTAGGGGAAGCGTTAAACATGGAATTTTTATGATGATTTAGTTAAAATTCTGAGGAAATTTACGGTGGAAAAGAGGGTTTGAAGAGGATTTTTGATCATTTTTTAAAAATTTGACTTTTTTAGATGAAAATTTGATAAATTTCACTTTTTTGAGGATATCTGTGGTTGTATTGGTCGTAACGACTTGGGGTTGATCTTAAATGAGAGGTGAGATCATTTGCCATCAATTTATGGGTTTTTTAAACGAAAAATATCGGTTTTTGAGGTATTTATAGATTATTCTATGAAAACAAGATTTTGTTCAATAAATATCTCAAAAATCGATATTTTCCGTTTGAAAACCCCATAAATGGTTCATTTTATTCCCAAAACCCCATGAATCTATGGTAAATGATCTCACTTTTCATTTGAGAGCAATTCCAAGTCGCTACGCCCAATAGAACCAAAAATATCCTCAAAAAAGTGAAATTTTTCGATTTTCCGAGGATTTCGATCACCGATTTTCCTCTAAAAAACTCAAATTTTCCCAAAAATTTCAAAAATGAACTTTTGAATATGTTTTCCACCTGAAATTTCCTCAAATTTCCAATGAAATCATCAGAAAAATTCTATTTTAACTATTTTCCCCGATTTCTCGCAAAAATAGCTAATAAACAAAAAGAAATTTAGGAAATTTCATTTTATTATAAAAAAAAAAAAATCACCTGTCTTCATATTGCCGAATAAGTTTAGCTGCTTTTTTTTTCTTTCTTTGTACAACAACAGCACCGCACAATATAATAAATATACATATTATTGCACCCGAAATAACTCCAATTAAAATGGCAACTTGACTTCCTGTAAAGCCAAACATGTATCCAGCTTTACGGCATATTCTTCCCATGTACTCATCTCGTGTTGACCAATCGGCAATGTGACCAGTTGGGCATGTATCTACACAGTTACCATGGTGTAGGAGTGCAGAACAACGTGCACACATTGTCCCACGGCACCGCAGACAGCCGCCCTCGGATTCGACACATCCTGCAAAAAAAAAAAAAAAAATAAATAAAATAAAATCAAAGAATAAATATAGCAGTTAATCGTGCACTTTATTATCCCGGAAAATCACGAGTATAAACTTCATGTAAAAATTTAAATTAACGACATTTTCTCGATTCATAAATCATGCAGCAGCATTTCCGGAGCAAAACAATAAATTATCATATTTTTTATGACTCAATAAATTTTGTTGTCTTAGAAACAAAGTGGCGTAAGTGCTATGCTTATATATAGCACTTAAGCCACTTTTTTCATATTAGAAACAAAGTAACTTAAGTGCTATATATAAGCATGGCACTTATATAGCACCTAAGCCTTATTATGCTTATTATGCACTTACTATGCTTATATGTAGCGCTTAAGCCACTTTTTTCACATTGAGAACAGAGTGGCTTAAGTGCTATACTTATACGTAGCACTTACGCCACATTAGAAAGAAAGTGGCCTAAGTGCTATGTTTATGCACAGCACTTAAGCCACTTTATTTCCAAACTGACGAAATTTACCCGGTCATAAAAAATATGATACTTCATTAGAGTAAGTGCTATGCTTATATATATAGCACTTGAGTCACTACAGGGCACTTACGCCACTTAGTTTCTAAGGATACGAAACTTATACAGTTATAAAAAATATGATAATTTATTGCATTAAGTGCCATGTATAAGCATAGCACTTACGCCACTTAGCTCCTTAAGCGTAATACAATTCGTTGCATTAGAAACAAGAGGACTTAAGTGCTATGCTTATACATAGCACTTACGCCACTTTAGGAACAAAGTGGCTTAAGTGCTATACTTATACACAGCACTCAAGCCACTTTATTTATGAAGTGACAAAATTTATTCAGTCCTAAGAAATATGATAATTTGTTGGAGTAAGTGCTATACTTATATTGTCGGCTTCGAAACTAAGTGGCTTAAGTGTTATGTATAAGCATAGCACTTACACCCTTTTAATTCTAAAGCAACGATATATAGCACTTAAGACACTTTGTTTCTAAACTTGCATAAATTTTGTTGCCTTCGAAACAAAGTGGCGTAAGTGCTATATATTAGCATAGCACTTACGCCACATTGTATCTAAGTGCTATTTAAGTGCTATGCTCATACACAGCACTTAAGCCACTTTATTTACAAAGTGACAAAATTTATTCATTCCTAAAAAATATGACAATTTATTGGATCAAGTGCTATATTTAAGCATAGCACTTATGCCACTTTCTTTCTATAGTGACGATTTAATTCACAGTCTCATCACAAAGTTATTTCATAAACGTTCAACGGTATCTCAAGCGAAATTCGCGACCCATGTGCCTCTGTGAGACACAAAAAAAAATACGGTCACGAAGATTGTGACCCAGATTTTAAAACTGAGAAGACAACATCAAAATAAAAGAGAAAAAAAAATTCAATCCCCTGAATAACTTTCAAGACTCCATTTCTCTCGTATTTTTCCTCAAGATTATTTTTCCTCATCTCTTTTCTCCTCGGAGAGATGTGCCTGATGCTGGCAGATAAAAGATTTCCGTGTAAATTTTTTTTTCTTCTTTTTATCTTACTTCTTGTGAAAAGCATTGAGGAAATAAGGACGATAGAGTAAACAGAATTTTTTGGAGTGGGATGAAGATAAATAAAATTATGTTTATACGGAAAAGTTGTTAGCGCGAGGGTCCATTGACCGGTGCAAGTTCCCCCTCAGGGGCTTACTCTCTCTCTCTCTATCTTTCTCTCGTTTTGTACTCTGAGGGATTGTCTCGAGTTTGCGTGTTCACTCGAGCCTAGCAAAAGTTCATACACACGCCTGCACACGAGAAGCATTGAACTATTGCTTTATAAACTCGAAAGATGATGAAAAAACAGGGAAAATATCAGGTATTCGATGAAAATTGAGCAAGTGCTTTGATTTAAAAGAGGAGAAAAAAGGATTTTTCCCAGCAACTCATTAAAAAAACTTTGGAATTAGAGAAATAAGGAAATAAAAAATAAGAAAATATCAGTTATTGAAGAAAATTGAGCAAGTGTTTGATTAAAAAGGGAGAAAAAGGGATTTTTTCTTCTTTTTTTCTGCAACTAATTAGAAAAACTTCGGAATTAGAAAAATAAAGAAAGAGAAAATGGGAAAATATCAGTCATTGAAGAAAGTTGAGCAAGTGTTTGATTAAAAAGGAAAAAAAAGGATTTTCCCTTTTTTCCACAATCTTCTATTAGTTGAGACAAGTTGAAGAAATGAAGAAATTGTAAAAAAATTAAAAAATCAAGTAAGATGCATCAATTGAAAAAACTTTAGAAAATTTAAAAAATTTAAAGAAATTGGAAAATTTTAGTCATTATGAAAATTGAGCAAGTGTTTGATTACAAAATGAGAGAAATTTTTTTTCCAATTTTTCTACAATTTCCTATTAGTTAAGGAATGTTTAGAAAAATGAAGAAATTATAGAAAAAAATTGAAAAATGAAGAAAAATGCGTTTATTGCAAAAATTTTAGAAAAATGAAGAAATTTAGAAAAAATTGTAAAATATTAGTTATTGATGTAAATTTAGCATGTCTTTGATTAAAAACTGAAAAAAAAAAAAGGATTTTCCTTTTTTTTTACAATCTCTCAGAGTTGATAAATGTTTAGAAAAAAAACATAAAAATGTGAAAAATGAGAAAAAAATAAAATGCATTAATTAAAAAACCTTTAGAAAAACGAAAAAATTGAAAAAAAAAAAATGAAAATGCATTTAAAGATGTAGAAACTGATTATTTCACCTCATAAATGAAGAAAATAAGAAGTAGAAAAAATTAATAGATTTATGGAACAACTGTTGAGCATCAGCATTTAATCGACCTTTAAACAGTCAAGTGTGTGTCATTATTACGTGAATGTAAAATAACTCACTAATAATTCATGTTATATAAATAAATGATTACGTATTATCAGAAAATTAATATTCATTCGATTAAGATTGATAGCATCTTCTTTTATAAAAAAATATGAAGTTTTTTTTTTCTCAGAAAAAAATAATTCCATTTTGTCATCACTTTTTCATAAATATCTCAGTAAACAATGGAGATACGCCCTTTTTGTCCTAAAGAAGAGTTTGTAAAAATCTGCAAGAGCTACACAGAGAAAATTCAAGCAAAATCGCTCTATCTCGCTTAGTTTTCAAAATAAATAAAAAATAAAAAAATTCAATAAAATCGTTTTTTCTGGAAAAGTTTAGAAAAAAGTATTTTTTTTTTTTTTTTTTTTTTTTTTTTTTTTTTATGGAGAATTTATGTCACTACCTCTTTTTCCCTTCAAAATTGTTTTTTTTCCACAAACAATGAAAAATTCCAATGATTCACCCAGTGTCACAAATTCTTACTCCAAAAGAATAATAATGTAAATAAAAGACGAAAAAAAAAAAAGAAAAAAAGGGGCAGTGGGATGAGAGAATAGTGCTTGTGTGTCCTAAACCATTCACCTATCCCTCCACTTTTTTTTTCACCTCAAGCACAAGTTGGAATGCGGCTGCTGGTTTCACGTTTATGTGGGCCTTTTATACCCTGAGCACCTTCCTCAATGTGTTTTTCTTTACATTCACCAGGTTGAGAACACCCTGGGGTACGTACACAACATACACCAAACGAAACTCAAACGTTAAAGGAAGAATAATTTGTTTTTCCAAGAAAATTAAAAATTAATTATTTTAGTAAATTTCTGCAAAATTATCGTAAAAAAAACTGTCTTGAAATTTTTTCAAAAAAAAATATTTTTTTTTTGAAAAAAAAAATCTCTAAAATCATTATCAGTCAATGTCTCCTCCACCTCAAGAATTCGCCCAAAAAAACCGTAGAATAAATAATGATAAAAATCCGTCGATTTTTTTCTTCTTTATCAGTCTATGTAAATAAATCCCATGTCTCTTTTTTTTTTTCTTCAAAAATAACAATGTGAACGAGTGAGTCGAGTAGACACGAGTGTAATACGAATGATCGTATGAAGCACAAGAATTACAGTTACTTTTGACGCAACTAAACGTAGAAAACCTAAACACATCCAGGGCCATCGACAATAAGGCTAAATTTTCGATTATCGTGGTGGTCCCAGTTTCTGACAGAGTGTCCCAGTTTTTGCAAATTTCTCGGTTATAGAGTAGAAGTACTAGTTTTAGCAACTTTTGCATTTTTTTTGACCATTTCAAATTCAAGTTACGAAAAAAGTGAAAATTCTGAAATTAAAAATACTGTTTTTGGAGAATTTTGAATCTTCCATAATTATAATTACACGAAAATCATTGTACCTATAATTCATATTTGAATTTGGATATAAAGTGGCCAAAAAAAGGTGCAGTGGCCACAAATAGTACTTCTACCCTATTCAAATGTACTAGATTATGACGCGCGCTTCCCGCGCACTTTGTGAATTGTGCCTTTAACGTATTTCTGTCCCTACAGTAAAAGAAAAAGTTAAATTTTTGTATAAAATCATTAATAACAATTCATACGAGATAAAATTTTCAAACTTGATGGAATGAATCTGCAGAGAATGTAATGAGAAATAAAATAAGTCTTAGAAACAAGAAATTAATTAAAAATTTCAATTTTTTTTTGTGATTTTTACATTTCTTCATTCTTTCAAGTTTTGAAAAAATTTTCAAAATGACAGAAAATTTTACAATTTTCAACCAATTTGTTGTTTCTAGAACTTATTTTATTTCTCATTACATTCTATACAGATTCACTTCATCGAATTTGAGAATTTTATCTCGTAGAAATTGTTATTAACGATTTTATACAAAAATTAATGTTTTTTTTTGACTATACATACCGAAACACCTTAACTTGAACAATATTCAAAAATGTAACATATAATGCATATTATTTCTCAAGCTGTAGGGTTTTTTTCAGCACTTTTCCCTATTCCACACATCATCAGTTATCACAAAACCTCCTTAGATTTACTGTACCCATTAATTTAAATATATCGTCACTTTAGAAACAAAGCAAGTCCTGTGTATAAGCATAGCACTTACGCCCTTTTGAGTCTAAGGCGACGATATGTCAAAGCTCAAGGGCTGATATTGTGTAAAAAAAATTTAATTACTCATTGTATAAAATTGTTATATCATTGTAATGTTGATTAATGTTAATAAAATAAAACCTTGAATAAAAAATAAATAAAAAACATATTCTGCACGATATTTTGTACTTTGAATATCCCGCGCAATTCGTCAACCAATAAAATTTAAGCGTTACAGGATTTCGCTATATTCGATATCGATGATCGCAGTTCAATAAAATCTGGCAATGAATTTTTTTAGGAAGGAGACAGCATATTGTTTGATATTCAATTGTGTTAAGCTCATTAAGTGCAAAAAATATGTATTAAAATGACTAAATTAAATTCAATGAGCAAATAGTTGTTGCCTTTGATTTGTGCTGTCAGAAATAGGCTCTAAAGTGTCAGAAACCGGGGCCACTACGGTATTTTCTATTTTTTTCAATTTAATTATATTATTTTCTATCCACTCGTGTCTAAAGAAAAAAAAGCAGTTTCATTGTAGATAATCCAGGTTCAAGTACATCAAAAAGATTTTATCGGATAATGAGGGCGAGATGAGGATTAAACTTCACAAGAATTTATTTTCTTTTTTTTTCCAGTAATTGACATAAAAGTGGTATTCATCTATAATTAATTATAATACAGAAAAAAAAATAGTACCGGTAAAGTGTAACGGAAAATGTGAAGTATCTTTTTTCACTTTAATGATGAGAAGATTGAGATAATGAGAAATTACGCTGTCACTCGGAGCGTCAGAGGACCGAAAACACACGCGAGATGATGCTGGGAAGAGGTGTTTGATTTAAAAAAAAGCAGCGCGGATTTATCATCCGGAATCATCAACATATTCAGAGTAAATTATCAATTCACGCGGTTGGAGAAACCAGAATCCAACGGTATCAGTAGTGGTCCAGGTATAAAGAGAAGATTAAATGCTGAAGAGATAAATAAAACAGGAAGAAGAGAGAAAAAAAAAAAGGAGCATTCAGTGTCGTTGGATGGCTCGAAAATATTAAACGAGGAGAATTGGTAGGCGGAGCGTATGGCAAGCAGATGCTCAGCCAGAAATGCATAGAAATACACAAGACCCCCGCATGCACTAAAGCTGACAGTGAATTGATGATACTAGTCCCCTTCAATTTTTTTCAATTTCTTCTGCTTTGGATTTAGGGGAAAGTAGGGGGGAATAGAGACATTTTAATTGAACGGTTTGAGATAGAGATTTTTTGATGATTCCATTGAAAAGCTGAGGAAATTTTGGGTGGAAAACACGTGTAAAAATTAATTTTTAGGAATTTTTGAAAAATTCGACTTTTTTGGCTAAAATCGAAAAAATTGACTTTTTTGGGAATATCTCGGGTTCTGTTGGTCGTAGCGACCTGGGGTTGATCTTAAATGAAAGGTGAGCTCATTTCCCATTTATTTATGTGGTTCACTTTTTTTTCCATTGATTTTCCAATTACTTACAGCTCATTTTCTGAAAATCGGTTTTTAAGCTGTATTTATTTGAAAAATCGATAATTTTTTTGGAGAAGTATATAAATTTATGGGAAATGAGCTCATCTTTCATTTGAGACCAACCCCAGGCCGCTACGACCAATAGAACCGGAGATATCCTCAAAAAAGTGAAATTTTTGAAAAACAAAGATGATTTCGTCTTTAAATCTTGCCCAAAAAATTCGAATTTTTTGAAAAATTCCAAAAAATAATTTCTGACATATGATTTCTATGGCAAATGTCCTCAGCTTTTCAATGGAATCATCAGAAAAAATCTATCCCCAATATTTCCCCCAATTTCGAGAAATTTCCCTAATACAAAAACATTAAAACCATGAATTTCTCACATTTAAGAATATTAATGCAGTTTCACTTGCAAGGAAATGCAACAAGTGGCCTTGTTTAAAAATTTGGGCGTGGTTTGACATTAATTCTGTCAGTGGATTTGCTTAATGGAACATTGAACATTCTAAATGATCCAGTTTAATTTATTTTTTGCATATTAAAACGGTAAACTAATTTTTTTCATTAATTTGAAATTTGGATTAATTGGTAAAATTATTTCACTCTATTTATCATTAAAAAAAAACAATTTCTATCTTCTAGTGAAGCAGTGAAAAGAAGTTGGAGAATGTTGTGTGCTACTAAAGAAGAGTTCCATTAGTGGAGAATTGTGTGTTCTTCAACTAATGGGTATTTGTTTATTTAGAATTAGAATTAGAATAAAAAAGAAAGGAGTGAAGAGGAAGAATTTGTAGGTTTTTTAACGGTTCACTCATTAGACCCAGTGGAATTAAAAAAAAAAAAGAGATGAAATTCTCATGTTAAATGCGAGTGATGAGATCACAACGCGGGGATAATTGAATATCGTCGTTGGCACCTTGGGGACACAGGCTATTATTACGTCACATCATCGTGAGCTTGGCCTTTGTTCTTTTTTGCTTTTTTTTCCTCTTCTTCTTTCATTAAGAGCGCTCTCTCGACCCATTAACTGATGCCTAACAACACAATAATGAATGGAGATGAAGACAAGAGAAAGAGAGAGAGAGAGAGATGTGGGAGGAAGGAAAATTAAGGAAAATATCGGAGATTAAACAGGAAGTGTACGGATTATTAGTCTTCTGGACAATGAGGAAATAATAATAGGACAATTTCGAGAAAGTCGATTTTTTGTGCTCATTTGTGGCATCAACAAAAGATACTTGAATCTAGTGAAAGAAAAATAAGTTTTTTACGATTATTTTCACTGAAATATTTGTAATTTGAAAAGGCACTTGGAAACTAAGCGAGATAGCGCAATTTTTGTGGAGACCTTTTTTGTAGAGGAGAAAGAGAGCTACAAATAAGGTCTCCACACGAATCGCGCTATCTCGCTTAGTTTCCGAGTGCCCTTTCAAAGAATGGGATAACAGGATTTCTCTTAAATCTAATTTTAAAAAATAAGTTTTTTTACGATTATTTTCAAAGCAGTGTTCCTAATTTGAAAGAGCACTCGGAAACTAAGCGAGATAGGGGAATTTTCGAAGAGACCTTTTTTATAGAGGAGAAGAAGAGCTACAAAAAAGGTATCTACACAAATTGCGCTATCTCGCTTAGTTTCCGAGTGCCCTTTCAAAAAAGAGGATAACAAAATTCCCTTTGAATTTATTTGAAAATAATGAAATTTAATACTGTGATTAAGTTAATTCTTTAATAATAATACTTTCCAGAGCAATAATAGAAGAAAACTGATTAGTCAACATTCTTAAATTAATTATCTCAAGAGCAATTGGATGAAAATAGCTCTGGCTTATTCAATGAGCTCATAGAAAATTTCATAAATTCAATGTAATCATCTCGCGAATGAGAATGTTTTTTTTTTTCCTTCTTAAATGCGAGATAAGATATTTCACAGCATTTACGATGGCATTTAGATATGCACCAGTGTCTACCCCAACTTTCCAATGATCCAGTGGAACCGTTAGACCAGGCCTTATAGTACACGAGAAAGTGCTTCGAGCCACCTTGCTCTCAGCCACCTTGGAGAACTGACCGTTTTTGTTGGAGTGCAATAATTCAAATGTGTTATATACGAAGTAAAACGATTTACATATTTCCTCTTCTCTTCTTATTCCCCTCTGCACTTGTGTACAACTCAAATGTTTTCTTTTTTTTTTTTTCTTTTTGCATTGCAGGGAATTCAAGCGTGGAAACCGAAACAAATGGCTTTCCACATTATTTGTTGCAAATTAATTTTTTTCTAGAGAGGAATAAAAAATAGGTCTATAAATAGAAATGAATGAATCTCTTTGTGTTGGAGATAAAGCTGAAGATTGTGAATTTCTTTGGGAATTTTGTAATTAAGTTTTGACTAATAGGGGGAATTAAGGTAGTATACTAGAGTACCGTCGATAAAACAGAGAAGGTATTCTCAATTTGAAAAGGCACTCGGAAACCAAGCGAGATAGCGCGATTTTTGTAGAGACCTTTTTTGTAGAGGAGAAAAAGAGCTACAAATAAGGTCTCCACACAAATCGCGCTATCTCGCTTAGTTCCCGAGTGCACTTTCAAAGAAGAGGATAAAAGGATTTCTCTTAAATCTAATTTTAAAAAATGAGTTTTTTAAGATTATTATCAATAACGTATTCCTAATTTGAAAAGACTTTCGGAAACTAAGGGAGATAGGGGAATTTTTGAAAATACCTTTTTTTATAATATTAATGCCATTGGTCCTTAGCAAATATTCTCCTGAAATAATTAAAAAAGTTCTTCAATTTACTGAATTTAGTTAATTCAAACAGATTAACTCCTTAAATTGACTGAACTCACTAAATTCAACAGCTTTTTTAAATTATTTCAAAAAAAAATTTGCACAATTCATAGTTTTTACAACTTTTTTTTTCTCTCATCACAGGATACTTCTATATTTTTTGTGCTCATTTTGTGCCACCAACAAAAAATACTTGAATCTAATCGTAAAAAATGAGTTTTACGATTAGTTTCAATAAAGTATTCCTAATTTGAAAAGGCACTCAGAAACTAAGCGAGATAGCGCGATTTTTGTGGAGACCTTTTTTGTAGAGGAGAAAAAGAGCTACAAATAAGGTCTCTACACAAATCGCGCTATCTCGCTTAGTTTCCGAGTGCACTTTCAAAGAAGAGGATAAAAGGATTCCTCTTAAATCTAATTTTAAAAAATGAGTTTTTTCACGCTAATTATCAATAAACTATTCCTAATTTGAAAAGGCTTTCGGAAACTAAGCGAGATAGGAGAATTTTTGAAGATACCTCTTTTATAATATTAATGCCATTGGTCCTTAGCAAATATTCTCCTGAAATAATTAAAAAAGTTCTTGAATTTACTGAATTTAATTAATTCAAACAGATTAACTTCTTGAATTGACTCAATTCACTAAATTCAGCAGCTTTTTTAAATTTCAAAAAAAAAATTTGCACAATTCATAGTTTTTGCAACTTTTTTTTCCTCTCATTGCAGGATACTATCCTTTAAATTAAACTTAAAATTTTTGTGTAGGTGCATTATCTATTTGACGATCTAATTCCCCATGACGCTGAGAATCTAGTGGCTCACATCCTCTCGTTGGAAAATGTAATAACTCATCTATTTCAATTCACTATAGTAGTACAACACATTACGTATGTATGTGTAAAAAGGCCTCCCATGTGTTATAGTTGACACCGGACGTTCTATTTCGTCATAATTTCGCGCTATTATTTTAGCTGTTCATAAAAAAGGCCTTTTTGCAACTTTTAAGCAAGAAAAAAAGGCCTCTTTTTCTTGCTTAAAAATTGTCAAAACTCAATTATTCAAATGTCAAAATGTCAAATGTCACTTCGTGATGGCTTTTTCATGTTCTCTTTTTTCTTCAAATGTCTTTAATTCATTCGCGAACATTAAGAAAAAAAAATTATTACAATAAGTGTACATCTTAACCCATTAGCTCCTCTTTTCTCTCTCCTTAATTATGGGAACAAAAGAAATGAGGAAAAAAACGCATCTAATCACTAATGTAGTACTAAAAAAAAAGGAATAAAAAACTATTTAACTGAATTGCTCGCGTGAGCTGAAAGGAACTAAATGTAACGGAAGATTATATGTGGGGCAAAAGAATTATATCACATACACACAATTCGCATTCCACCATAATTACGTAATAAAAACGAAATACGATTGATAATGTTAAAGATGGCTTGAAGTGATAATTTTCTACATTAATAATATCAATTTTTCCTTTTTTTTTTAATACACTAGTCTTCATTATTTTTCCTTTTTTTATTGCACAAGGCATAAATTTTACGTATGCATGTAATTGTGTATGAAGGAAATGAGATTTTCCGCAAGAACTTTCTGTTTAACCATTCAATTTTCTTTTTTTTAAGAAATTACAGTTTTTTTCATTTTTGAATGAATTTTCTTTTTTTTTCCTTTTTTTCTGTCAAGGAAAAATTATTCCTTAACTTAACTTTCAAAATCCCACGGAAATATCATAATTTTTTTTTTTCGAGAGTAAATTTAAATTATCAAATTGATAATTTAGAATTATTCGAGTTTTTCTTTGGAAAAAAAAGGAATTTAAAAAAAATTGTATCTTTATTCTTTATCGTGCTACTGTGGTACTTGAGGCAGAGAACAAAAAACGTTATAACTGTAAAACATTTGCAATTAACCTGAGATATACTCTTGAGAACAGATAAAATTGAATTTATTCTGTTATTCTACGATAAAATTTATTTTTTCTTCTTTTTATTTTCAGGGAAAAAATTATTATTAAATTATGTAATATTTTTTATTTTTTTTTGATTACTCTTGGGTCTTGGTTGCGCGAAATTATTGAGAAACACTGGTAGCAATCTCTTTTTTTTCTTCTTTTTCTTCCCATTTTTAACTGATGGAACGTGATTGAAGAGACAAATGGCACTTTGCAGCTTTTGCAATTTGCAGAGAAAAAAAAAAGATAAAAAATTATGAAATTAAAATGTCAGGAGTGTTCGAATCGCACAGTGAGATTAAAAAAATAGTGGTAAAAACAATGATATATTGATGTCATTGGTCCAGAGCAAATATTTTTTTGAAATAATTCAAAAAATTGTTGAATTTACTGAATTTAGTGAATTCAAACAGATTAACTAGTTGAGGATATCCAAGTAGGGTCACACGACCAATAGATGGACACTGACCAAAAGATGGACGGTTTCTATTATCGAGGATTTTCATAGATAAATGAATGATTCTTATCCTTTTCACGTCAATTCCTGATTATTCCATTCATATAGATTTATAAACTATTTATTACATACTGATTGATAGAAATTTAAAATCATAACACTGTAAATATGCAACCGTCCATCTATTGGGGGGTTCAAGTTATTTTCCACTTTTTCCTTGATTTTTTAAAATTATTTCTGCATTATTCAAGTTTAATTGATTTTTAGTCGATTCACTGTATATTTTTCTGTGCATCATTCTTTTCTGCAACTTTTTAACGTGATTTGCCTATTTCGTATGAATTAATAAAGTCTAATATTTCCTTAACCGTCCATCTATTGGTCATGTTACCCTAGCATGAGAATATTTTTTTAAAATTCACTTTACACCATGTCACTGGACACAAATTAAGCTAAAAATAATTTTTGAAAAAAATTAAATTAACATTAGAACTTCATAAGCGAGATTTAGTTTCAGTTTCACTGCAACAATTCATGGTTAGAGACCTATTTTTCCCTTATATAACTATGTACATTCTTGTTTGTCAGAATATCTAGTAATTTTTCAAATCATAAAAAAATACCTGTTACCAGACAAATAGCGACGATTAATCCAATTAATTGCATGAAAACATGAATGGCGGGAATATTAGTATTTAAAAACCGAGGATCCTCCAATCCCAGTCTTAGATGCTGGAACCGCGTAATTCAAATTCGCAACAATATTGGATATTTATAATATTATTTAATAACAATTTACTATCGTTTTAGTATCGATAAAATGTTACAAAGTCGAAATAATTAGAATATTTATAACTTAGAAGAAAAAAAAAAGTAGATCATTTGGTTTCACTACTTGGATTTCCTCAAATTGACTAAATTCAGTAAATTCAACTATTTCTTCAATTATTCAAAAAAAAAATTATTTGCTAAGGACCAATGCTATCAATATTTGTTTTTTTCACCACTATTTTTTATTTTTCAGTGCAAAATTGTCTCAGAAAATTTCGAAATCTCAAAATTTCGAGATTTCTGATTAAATCTCTAATTATTTGAACTAAAACCAATTTTTTTTTTTTCTCATTAAAATTGTTCGTTCATTAGAATTCTTGTGCTCTGATTTTAAAAAAATCCTCGGGGGGCCACAAAGTTTAGCACAAAAGAAATACGAAAGTCTCTTCTTGAAAGTGATGGAAAAAGGAAAAAAAAATTTCCATTTAGAAACTAAGTGAAACAGTTTCTTTTTTCCATCGAAAAAAAAAGAAAAAAAATTCATTTCCATGTCAAGCCCCATTTTTCCTCTCATCTAAAAACCACAAATGAAGGCAAAAAAAAATGCAAATAAGAAAAAAATTAGTTTTTCAGAGTCACCAGAGAGTTCACACAGAAAGACACAGAGCAGTTGGGAGTCAGTAGTGGGTAAAATGTGGGTCGAGGGAACCGAGGAAGTTGGCAAAGAGAGGCAAAAACCCATTGGGTCATCATGAGGCCACTGAGCTATACGATGCACAAAAGAAGAAATAAATAAAAAATAAAGGAGAAATAAGAAGGAATAGGGGAGTCGAGAGACCAAGTCACCAATGGTACTCTTGCTGCTGCTGCTGCTTATTCCTAGAATAAAACGGTAAAGCGATTATAGAACTTGAAATGATGTGATATAGGTGAGGTTGTGACTTGCTTGGAACTGAGTTTCCTTTTGTTGTCTCGTGATCGTGTTTATCTGAATTAATTTCTCATTTGCTTCGAAATGGAATTTTTCCAATGATTCCATAAATAAAAAAAATGAGAATTTCATTAGAAAGTTCATGTCACGAAGATTTTTTTGAAATTCTAACGTTTTCGCGATATTAATGGAAAAATGGACCAGTTTTACTGTTAAATGAGATAAAATTGAAATTTATTTGAGATAGAATTTTTTTGATGATTTCATTGAAAAATTGAGAAAATTTTAGATGAAAATCATGCGTTAAAATTATTTTTTTTTTTAATTTCATTTTTTCCAGTAAAAAATAAATTTTTGAAAAAAAACTGACTGTTCTTATTTCCTCGAATTTCCTCAGATTTTCGATAAAATCGTAAAAAAAAAAAATTTCAAACTGCTCCATAAAATTTCTCATTTTATCTCATTTTTTTCTAAATTGCCTCTTTTTACTACATAATTGCTCATTAATTAGCAAAAAAAAAAAAAAAAATGAAATTGAAAAAAAAACAGTGATTATTAAAACATTTTCAATGATTTCATTCAAAATCTGATAAAATTGTCAATAGAAAACACGTGTCACAAAGATTTTTTTGAAATTCTAATGCTTTTTGCGATGTTGATGGAAAAAACCAAAACCAACTAGTCTTACAGTTTACTCCGATAATATTCGAATCACAGGGTCGTAGAGAATAGATAAGTGCAGAGACCCCATTGGACATTAAGTTCCATGACAAAGTCACGAGTGCATTTTATGATAATTAACATATTTTTTACGTTGATAATGTTTTAATTGAAATAAATGGTGATCTCGATACTCGTAAACATTAAACATTGATAACGAATAAAGAAAATTGAATTGATAAAATAATTTTCCTCATTGAAAATACAAAATAGTATAATTCCACAATTTCAAAAAAATAAAAAAATTAATTTCATTTTTTTTTATTAAAAAAAAATTGAAATCAATTTTTTTCCATTTTAAAAAATGGAATTTCATAATTTTCAATTTGAAAAAATTCAATTACATTTTTTTCCTTTCTCGGTTTAAAAAATAGAATTTCATCTGTTTTCTTCAATTTAAAGAAACTGAATTTCATTTGTTTTTTTTTCAATTAAAAAAAAAAGATTTTCATTTTTTTTGTCAATTTTAAAAAACTGAATTTCATTTTTTTTTATTGTAAAAAATTGAATTCCATTTTTTTTCAATTTAAAAAATTGAATTTCATTTTTCTTTCAATTTCAAAAAATTGAATTCCATTTTTTCAATTTCAAAAAATTGAATTCCATTTTTTCAATAAAAAAAAATTGAATTTTATTGTTTTTGATATAAAAAAATTAAATTTCTTTTTTTTTAATTCTTAAAAATTGAATTTGATTGGTTTTAATTTTTAAAAATTGGATTTCTTTTTTTTTTTCAATTTAAAAAAATTGAATTTCATTAATTTAATTGAGATAAATAACCTTGGCCAAAGTAAATGTAATAATTTTTTTTGCACAAAGTGGTAATTTATCAAATCCTATCATATGATGTAACTAATGTGAGTGTAATTTGAGGCCTGTGGATAAGGCTCTGCCAATCGTGCTATTTGCGGTCAACGTTCTCCAGAGTTTTGTGATACTTCTGCATAATGATGTGCCACTGCGTGCATCATCCACTCGCGTATGAATCACTCATTGTCTCTCCCACCCCCCCCCCCCCCCCCCCCCCCCCCCAATTACAATTAATTAGGTTAAATTTATTTATGAAAATGATACTTATTAATACAATTAAAAGTGCAGGTGTAGCCTTGAAATTGAAATTTCTTCAGTGCCATGCCATCTAAGTGCTAAATAAAAGAGTGAAAAAAAAAGAGGAGAAAAGGACTATCATTGGTTGACATCAGCAGCCAACGAGCGATCCGAGACGTTTAACATCCGGTGTGCAGAAAATTGTTTGTATATGTTGACGGTCAGGGACACGAGATAATAAAAGAAAAAAAAAATAAATAAAAACTGCAAAAATACGTTTTATGTTATTATAGCTATAGATGAATGAATGAATGGAAAATTGAGAGAATTGCGATAACTATGAGCCATGGGCAAGAAGATAAACGCGTTATCCATGAACAGACTCCTTTCACTTGATTGAGAAGGAAAAAAAAGGGGGGGGGGGGGGGGAGAGAAACATTTCTTTTCGCATTATCATGATGCAGACACTTTTTTTTCCCATATAATAGTAAATGCCATGATTTTCTCTTTCAATAATAATTCATGTTTATTCTCGGCGAATAAAATTGTTGAATGAAAAAAAAATTGTTGGGAGTAATTAATTTATTTATTTACACTGGAAAACCAAGTGTTTTGAAATTAAGATACTTTTGTTGAATTTTTTTTAATACTTTGAGAATGTGGTTAATGAATGGCAGTTTTGGGAAATTTTTTGATTTTAAGGATGACATTGGGAGGTACAATCGGGAAAAGAGTTGAATTTTTGTGTAAAATCTTTAATAACAATTTATACAAGATGAAATTCTCAAATGTGATTCAGTGATTCTGTGAAGAATGTAATGAGGAATAAAATAAGCTCTAGAAACAAAAAATTAATTGAAAATTGAAAAATTTTCATTATTTTTAACATTTCTTCAGATTTTTCAAGATTTAAAGGAATTTAAAAAATAATGAACATTTTTCAATTTTCAATTAATTTTTTGTTTCTAGGGCTTATTTTATTTCTCATTACATTCTTTACAGATTCACTGAATCAGATTTGAAAATTTCATCTTGTATAAATTGTTATTAACGATTTTGTACAAAAATTTAACTTTTTTTCCGATTGTACATCCCAATCATCCTTAAATTAAGATACTTATTCTTACAGTATAATACAGCAATTTTTAAAATAATGTGTTGTTTCTGGAAATAATGGAGATAAAATGATTTTTGTAGAAATCTTTTTTGTGACTCCGATTTTTTTCTATGAAACAGCATTTTTTTTACATTTCTTTTATCTTTGTTATTTATTTATATGGAGATATTCAGGGAAAACTGATTGGATACTGGGGAAAGTGGAGTACACTGACCAGATTGGATTTTAGTTGGAATTTAAACGTTCTATTTAATGAAAATTACTTAAAGTGGGTGAAAGTATTTGAGATAGGATCTTTTCAATGATTCCATTGGAGAGATGAGAGAATTTTAGATTAAGGTAGTATGACAGTGAATTCGAGGATAGTTAACTCCTTATTTTTTTTTGAAGTTATATCAAAGATGATATTTTTTTACGTTTTTCTGAATTTTTTCATAATTTTTGTCCCGATGAGTTATCAAAACTACTGAAAATAGCGGTTGTGGGGATGAAACGCCCTAAATCGGACAGAAATAACGAAATTACTAAAAAACCACAGGGTTGATCCATTATTTAAAAACAATTGGCAAAGAGAACAGCATTTTAACTAAATAATAAAAGAAAAAAATATTAAATTCATCGTATAGTTATTGAGAAATTTTAATTAGAAGGTAGTCATAACTATTTGCCTCTCTCTCTGTCTCATGCATATGATAGGAGATTAACGTAAAAAAAAATCGAGAAAAAAAAATTATATTCACAAGCTGAAGATATGGCTTTCGAATAGTTTAATCACTTTTTCGGGTAAATTGAAGCACTTTTCCCCCGAATTATCAGAAATTAATTGAAAACAATCCTACAAATCCTCATTTTTCTCTGTTTTATCAACCGTACACTAGGACACTACCTTAAAATCAAGTGTCAAAGAGTAGAACTTTAAAAAATAATGCATTTCCAAAGGAAAAAAACAAATTAAACATGTTTTCCACCTAAAATTTCCTCAGCTTTTCGATAGAATCATCAAAAAAAAATATATCTCAACCCATTTCATCAAAATTCCCCATTTTTCCTCTGAATTATCTTTCTTTACTGCATAACTGCTCATTTATCACCCGTCAAATATTAAAATAAAATAAAAATCATACTGTTATTATTTCAAAACGTAATGTGCGATAACAATTGTAAACCCGGAAAGGGATGTACAGAAGATACGGGAAGTGGCAAGAGTAAAATTCACTGTAATTCACAGGCGTTAACACACACACACACACACCGGACTGTTCGAAGGGTTGTCTCTCTGCAGACACGTACATGTGCAGGAAGTGATTAGATATTATTTTAACGACTCGGTTAAACTCCGTCATCGCAAAATCTTTATTTCCCGTAAAACCTTAAAAAAAAAAAAAGGGAAAAACACTGACGAATGAGCTGATGTAAGCCTAACATGACGTAAAGGAATATTCGAAAAAGAAAAAAAAACTATAAAGACAAAACTTTTGTGAAAGGCTTTTTTGTGACAATTCCATTACAGCACTTACTCGTCAAAACTAAATGAGAAAGTATTAAGTGGTCATAGTTTGTGGATAAGAAAATTGGGCGATCTCTTATCAGCAATTTCTTATATTAAATGGGCAATTAAGTAATTCTCGAGTTTTGAATTAGTTCCTCGTGTTAATTAGAAGAGGAAAATACTTCAGAAAATCTCTAAGAAACACGATATTTTAAATTGCAGCACGAAGTGTTTTTTTTAATTTCCGGGAAGAATTTTGCTAAAAAAAAAAAAAAAAAAAAAAAAAAAAAAAAAAGTTACTGTTTTCTCGTGATCGTTAATCATAAAGTTTGAAATACAGACTTTTCATTTAATTAATTCACTCCGATGAATGGGAAATAAAGAAAAATGAAGTGTTGAGAAATGCGAGGTGTCAGCACGTGGTACCTGACACCAGTTAAATTTATCATATATATATATATAATAACATATATACGCAACTGAAGACACAAACACCCGGCGTTTATGTTTTTCTTTGTTTTTTTCTTTTTGTTTCCCTTTTACCTTTTGATATTTCCTCGTTTCCCTGCACGTAATCCACTAGATAGGGCAACAGAGCGGCACCAAATCTCACCACAGTGGCTAAATTTCCCATTCTCGAGTCCACATTATTTCAACCAACACTATTATATTTTTCTCTCAGTTTTATTCGACAAATTAATTATCACTTATTATTTTTTACTTTAAGAGGAATAGGAATAAAATAAAGGAATGAGTTTGCTTTGCTTTTTGGAGTAATAAAATGGAAGAAGTAAACACACGCACGAGAGGCCCTCACTCATCGCTTGGCAACGCGACACTGAACTGAAAGAAACGAATACACACTGACACAATCCAGCGGGGGGGGGGGGGGGGGCTGTGTGTAAAAAGCAACTTTTCAATGTGCGCTCTCCAGGCACAAACGCTTAACTCAGCTGGTCAACAAATTATAATGTGGTTTACCGACCTTTACGATTTTTTCAAGAAAAACAAATTAATATTATTCATTTAAATTTACCCTCTCCCCCCCTCTTTTTTAGTGGTAAAAAGTATGAAAGTTAGTTAATTTTTTAAATTTAAATTGAATTTTCTGCGATTTTTTTGAAAAAAAAATTAATGTTTTTCATTCAAATTTTCTCCCCTTTTTTCAAATGGTAAAAGTATGGAAATTAATGAATTTTTTGAATGTAAATCGAATTTTCCAAAAATAAATTAATATTATGCATTCAAATTTCCCCTCCCCCTTCTTTTTTTCAATGGTAAAAGTATGAAAATTGATTTTTTTTTAAATTCAAAATGAATTTTTTACGATTTTTCCAAAAATAAATTAATATTATTCATTAAAATTTTCTCCCCTTTTCTTTAAATGGTAAAAGTATGATAATTAATTTACTTTTTTAATGTCAATTGAATTTTCTGCAATTTTTCAAAAAAAAAAATAATATTATTCATTCAAATTCCCCTCCCCCCCTTTTTTTTAAGGGTAAAAGTATGGAAATTCATTAATTTTTTGAATTTAAATTGAATTTTCTACGATTTTTCCAAAAATAAATTAATATTATTCATTCAAATCCTTCCCCCCTCCCCTTTTTTCTTTGAAAAGGGTAAAAGTATAAAAATTAATTAATTTTTGAATTTAAATTCAATTTTTTACGATCTTGTCAAAAAGGAATGAATATTATTCATCTAAATTTTCTCCCCCCCCCCTCCTCTTTTTTTCAATGGTAAAAGAATGAAAATTAATTTTTTTTTTGAATTTCAATTGAATTTTTCGAATTTCGCTCATTTTCTTCGTGGTTTTTTCAAACGTAAAAAGATGCGGGATTTTCATAAATAAAAAAATTAAGTGTTTCTTTAGTTTTTTTTTCAATATTTTTTTTTATCGTGTTTTTATTAGTCATTATATTTATGTTACACAAAGTATGTATACTTAATAGTACTTGAATCGTGTTTTTTTTTTTCTTCATCATCCTCATCAAGTTACAATCCTCCAGGTAAATCCATCAAATCATTACGTAATTAAATAGACAGCAAATGAAACATTTTACATTGTTACTCTTTTTTGTTGTTTTTCTTTTTTTTTTTTCCTTCAATTTTTTCCTTCATCATTTTTTTTCCATTACGACTAACATTAAACCAGGTCACGGAAATGAAAATGCATTAATTCTAATTAAATAGTTTTTTTTTTCTACACGAGGATGTAGACATAAATGATATAAAACGAGATAGAGGGGGGGGGAGAGGGGGAGGGAAATAGAGAGATAGACAGAGAGAAAAATAGAGAGAAATGAGATGAAACTAAAAATTGTAAAGAAGTAAAAATACCTATTGATTCATTTAACAATACATAATTGTAAGTTTTGTTATTATTAATTTTCTTCTCATTTTTTTCCCCTTTTTTTTTAACTTCATTCTTGGTTTTTAAGGTCTGGCCTTTTACCTACTTGTTTTACGTTACTTTTTTTAATTTTTTCTTTTCTCTTTAGTCTTAATTAATCAAAATTCTTCTACTTCTCCAGACGGCGCCATAAAACACAGTACCTGTCTCATTATTATTATTATTATTATTATTTTACAAATTTTGTTTTTCGCTTTTTTCTATAAGTTCTTTTTTTTTCTTCTTTTACTTTTTTTTTTTTTTTTTGTTACACTTGATTTAGAAATTCTATACAAATTCCGAGCTGGAATCGGATTTAATTATGTTGATTATTTGAATTTTTTATGTGCTCATGACACTTGATAATTTTTTTTCGAAATTATATTCTCTTTAGTCTTTTTCAATTATTTTCTTGCTTTCTTTTTTTAAATTCTTTATACAATTGAACGCTTAAAACTGATTTCTCAGTGATTTTTCGCTCATTTTGATGCTTCGAGATACTCGCGAATTGTTTTTTCTTTATGTGCGTTTGCAAAATTTAAGAAATATAATTAATATAATTATTTACACGAATTTTATTCTCTCGATTTTATCAAATTGTTTTTTTTTTGGTGAAAAACGGAATTAAAAAATTGAGAATTATTATGTTCTAAGTGAAATAATCAAAATTAATGGAGTAAATGTGTGAAAATCAAGGGAAAAAAAATTATCGAGAGTTTCTCGAGCATCAGAACAATTTTTTCAACTTGATTTTTCCCTTTTTTTTTTACCATTTTTCTTTAGTTCGTTTCTGTATCACAATAATCAATATACACTTTTAAGATAAATTTTCTTTGTGATTTTTCTTTTTCTTTTCTTTCATTTTTATAATTTTTTTCTTCCACAAATGTAGAATATAAGCGTTTTCATCTCCATGTAATATGAATTTTTTTATTAAATCTAAGCATTAGTAATTAATTTTTTTTAATTTTTTTGTTTCCATTTTCTTTTCGATTTTTCTGAATTTACTCTGACTAAATTTGTTTTGTATATATTTCTGTTAAATATATATATATACGTATACGTATACATATATATATATTTTTTTTTATTCAACATTTTTTTCACATACAAAGTCACGAAAATTGTTTTTCGTTAAATTCACATGTTAATGCTTTACATGTAATCTCGACTAAATTAATTACTATTATGCTCCTCAATGAGACACTAATTATCATAATTTTATGTATATATATTTCATTATTTTTTTTTTATTTTTCGGACGCCGCAGAATTTTTAAATCTTTCATTTCGTTCAGCTTAAGTTTCTTTACAAATTGTTTTTTTTTTTTTTTTAATTTATTTCATCTCAATTTAATCAATTAATTAATTCACGTACTATTCCAACTAATTTTATTTACATGAAATTTTTTTTACTAATCTTTGTTCTTGATATTTTCATCTTCGTTGGCTAATGTCTAAATATTAAGAAATAATTATCATCTACGAGCTCGCAAGGGATTTTTTATTGTTATTAATTAATATTATTATTATTATTTCATTCGCTATAATTAAGTTTACATATTTCATTGATACATATATATATATATAATTATGTATAATATAGATATAATTTTTTATTTTTCTTCCATCTACACGATAAATGCTATTTACATTACGTTCTATATATAGTCATCATTTTTATACAAGAATTTTACCCAAAAAAAGAAATGAAAAAAGAAAAATATAGTAATAATAAAGAAAATTGCTATGTACTTTGCCAGTAAAACCTCAGAGGCTCGTATTGGATCATATTTTTCTGCAATTTTAAATGTAAATTCGACTTTTTAGCAGATAAAAGAAATTACAATTTTTTTTTGAATTAATTATAATGAAATTTTTTCGCTGTAATTTTTTTATCTTCACTGGTTTAATTTGAATGGAATTAAAATCCGAATTATTCTTGGATTATTCATATATTTTTTTTTTTCATGAATGAAGAAAAGCGTGAGAAAATTCATGAAAAATAAAGCTTTGGAAATGACTTGTTTAATGAATTTATATTTAAAAAAAAAAAAAATCGAGAGTAATGATAATTTTCATGGAAATTCGCGTTATTCAACGCATTTAATTAAATTATCAAAGAAGCTGCAAAAACAGAATTTAATTTAATTGAATTTTTTAAAGAAATAAAAATCAGATGCTCAAAAAATCTGGCATTGTAAAAAATAAAATTAATAAAAAAATAATTAAATAACAAGAAAAAAAAGAAAAATAGTCATTGATTTCTCCACTCTCATCATGTTTTTTTTTTTCTTCTTTGTTTTTTAAATATTAAATCGAAAAAGGCCACTGTTCAAGGCCACGGGCCAAGAAAGTCAATTAAATCCAGTCAACGAAGAGCCCTCAATTTCATTTTCTTCTACAGTATTTTTTTTCTTTTTTTTTCCTACTCAAAAATTCAAAATTCCTTCGCATGATTTTTCTCATTAAACTCAAATATTCATTTAGTTTTTCTAAAAAATCTAATTCATCCTATCACACACTCGAGTTTCAATAATTTCCGAGACTTCATGATCTCAACAAAAAAAAAAAAAGTTCACTCTTTCCAATTATCAACGCACACACAGATAAAATTTGCGTAAATTCCTCATTTTTTTCTTTAACATTTACACGAATTCTCTAGGAAAAACAAGAAGAAAAAAAAAAAAGAAAACATTAAACACGTCCATAGCCCAATAATTATTAATTCGTGAAAAAGGCTTATTCATGATTTGGTTCCGGTTCATTATTATCTGAATTTAATTCATAATTATTTCACGTAACTCTGTGTAAATTACACTTGGGAATATACTGATTACTGTCAAGTAGCCATCCCTTTGTCAGTGCACATGGATAATGTGTAACAGCTTTGCAGCCACGTTTAACACAGCCAATATTGGCACCAGTTAAACCACAAGAATTGCAAATTGATCCCGTAGAATCCCAGACAGCTTCTTGCAGTCCAGTAACTCTGCCACCTATAAAAAAAAAGAAGAATAACAAAAAAAAAAGATATTAATAAAAACAGAATATGTAAAACACAATTATTAGCAGAAAATGAATGATTATAACATTAGGTGACAATTTTTTGGATTTTTTTAATGAAAGAAAAACTCAGAAAATTGTCAGACCTAAATAGGAAAATTCAGTATCATGAAAATCATCAATAAAGTCGAAATGTTGGTGTATCGTTTGATCTAGGCTGAAACTGCTTAGAGATCTAAGACATTTTAAATGGTTATTTTTATCAAAATGACGTTCATAAACGTTAAACTGACTTTATTAACGTTATAAACGTGTTCCCCAATAATTTCAAGAATTGGTTAACATTTGGATATTATTATTCATCTTGAGTTATAATCGTGATGAGTTCAATAGTTCCAACACGTGTTCCCTTGAAAGTTCCCCTGGAAGTTCCCCTAAGAAGTTTCCTCTAAGTGCTCCCTCAAAAGTTCCTCTAAGAGTTCGACTGGAAGTTCCCCCAAGAATTCCCCTAAGAAGTTCCCTCTAAGAGTTCCATTGGAAGTTCCTCCAAGAGTTCCTCTGGGAGTTCTCCTGAGAGTTCCCCCAAAATTTCCTCTAAGAGTTCCACTGGAAGATCCCCCAAGAATTCCCCTAAGGAGTTCCCCTGAGAGTTCCCCTGAAAGTTCCTCTAAGAGTTCCTCTAAAAGTTCCTCTAAAAATTCCTAACATCCATAAAATCATCTTTCCGATTACAAACATCAGTTGAACATGCATAACCATTTATACCAATTTTTTTCTTAAAAGCACCTCCAGTCTAGATCAAACCGTACCCCAACATCTCAACCCTAATCATTACTCTTCTCAACTCACCAGCCAGATAAACCCCAGCAGCCCATACTGCGCATTGTTCATGTAGCCAAACCTCCCACCGTTGTTCCTCCCCCGGTATCAGAATCATCCCCGAATAATTCATCGTAATAGCTTCAATCGAGTTCCTCTTCTTCTTCCCCATCTTCGCCGAGAATTGATCAGCCAGTCCAGCATGCCTGAGACTCCTCTTATTCTTGCCCCCTTTCTTTTGTTCAGTCGTGATCTCCTGTTCATCAGCGGACAGAATGCCCTCCTCCAGTCTCTCCTTGCCTATCAAATACGGTCCAAACAAATCGCTCAACACTCCAGCAGGCACAACATAAGTGCCCGGAGCTATGTGCGGTCCAGCCAAATTCGGATGTGGTCTCGCCGAGTCCCCCGGAACAATCGCATGTGGTCCCAATTTACAAAATACGCAGATCCACGTGGAGTCAGTCGTATGTGCATCGTATCTAGATGACAGTGTTGAACTGAACAATCCAGCTCTACTGACTTTTCCACGATAGTCAAGATCATTCTGATGACTCAGTCTCTTGCTTCTTCCAGCATTACCATTACCAACGCTCTTCCTCTTCTCCTTGCTTTTTTCTTCCTCCTCTTCTCTCGGTGCATTAACAACCTGAACACTCAATGGACTGTCCCTAGGTCCCTCCACATGAACAACTGGACCCCTTGATCTAATAGAACTCGCATTAGATCCAGAATCATAAGCAGTTTCTCTCAAACCATCCGTCTTAAGATTCTTCATCTTCTTCTTACCAGTCTCCATTTTTTTCCCGGCTTTCGAGGGTTTTCTCTTTCTCGAAAACCTAATTGGCAGTCCATTATCATCGACAATGAGGGGACTTCGTCTTCCTACTTTCCTCTTTTTCCCTCTGCCTTTTCCCTTTTTCCCACCTTTCGGCGCTGGTTTAGACTCAACTGTCGACGTAACAGTCAAATTCGTTTTATCAATCTCCATAATCTCTTCGTCATTCTTCTCGCCATTTTCCTCCTTGACTCCTTCATTTTTAACGGAATCTACTGTTTCAGCCTTGACTTCCTCCTTCTTAACTTCATCGTCAGGCTCAACAATACCGGCAAACATTTTCTCGAGCTCTGACTCGACTTCGTTGAATGGATTTGTAGTTGAATTTCTTTTGGGACTCGTACTCTTCAAGTCTGTAATATCATCACTTGATTTTCTCCTTGTCCTAGGACTTCTTGGTATTGGATTTGTAGAATTTCCCTCACTGCTTCTTCTCCTTCTTAGTGGTTCACTCTCTTCAGGTTTATCTGTTTCTGAATCTTTGCTCGTCTCCTTATCTTTGTCGTCTTTTGATTCATCAGGTCTCTGTATCAGTCTGCTCTCTTTATCAATCTCATCAATTTTCGCTTGATTAACTGGCACAGTATCTGGCTGTTGTTCCTCAACAGGAATAACTTCACATATCCTAGAAACTTCTCTAGTCTCAATTGGCTCTAATTCCATATCTTCAACTTCTGTTTTTGAATCTTTACTCAATCTAACTGGTTTTTCAAGTTTTCTTTTTCTCCTCTGTTTAGTATTATCATTGGAATCATCATTGCTAAATGCCGGTGATACAACATCCTCATCTCTTGTAGGTGATTTATTTGATTTATCAAAATTACGCTCAGGTGACATACTTTTAACACTAGAAGCATCTCTATTGTCATCAACTGGCATAACAATAACAGATCCAATATTTTCTGTACCAAGTTTTTTATTGCCACCTTCTAATTTTTCCAATAGCGAATCAACTCCTTTTTTTCCTCTTTTAGGCAGATTTTTTGGTGATCTAACATTGATTTCATCAATTTTACGATCTCTCTCACTCGATGGCTCTCTTCTTGGACTGTCTGTAACATCTTTGTCAATTCTTGATGTTAAATTAACAATAACTGGCAATACATTACGTCCCTGTGGTATAACACTCAATGAATCTTTGATTTTAATTGGCTCCTCTTTCTTATCACCAGATACACGTTCAATAGTAACACTTGGTGGTAAATTGATAACTTTTTGTGTAAAATTATCACTGCTCATTTCTTTGATCTTATCATGAAGATTAGAGACACCTTTTAAATTACTTTCAAAATTTTTAACACTTATTTTTGGTGTTATTAATGATTGAGTATCTTTTGTTGATAATGATACTGGTTCACCAATGGAATTTGGTGTTGGTACAGACGATGAAATACCAGAATCCGATGATGTTTCACCATTTAGAGGAATTGGGGGGGATATTATGTTGCCATTTCGTGAACTTTTGTCTACTGAACGAGCAGTTAAACTTATGGGGATGTCTTGGGGAAGGCGAGAGTAATTTTCTGGTAATTCAGAGGTTGATGATAGGTCAAGGGAACTTTGTGCACCTGGTGAAACACGAAATTGATTTTGATTCTGTCGATTGTCCACGAGCATTTGCAGACTGAAGAGAGGATTACCAGGTGGATTTGATGAATTTACACTTTTTGATGGAACTGTTGGTGTATGCCAGGTTGGTGGTGCTTGGGTATGTGCCAATTGTGGAGCTAATTGTGTACTCAAGTGGCTTGCACGAGCCATTGAGGGATGAGTATAGAAACCAGCTGGATTTAGAGCTGAACCGGTCAGTGCTGTTGGATGCAAATTTAAACCACTACCCTGGGTCATTGTCAGATGATTCCAGACTGTTTGAGGTGGAGGTGTACCAACTGGTGGTCTACTGTGACCTGGATACTGTCCTGACATCTCGATTTCCTCCCAATCAAGTGATTTTAATGATGATAATGTAGAATTTTCGATTTTTGGAGTAAAGCGGTCAATCGAGTTGGTGGGAGACGAATTGTAAAGAGCTGGCTTTGATGGAGGTGCTTGGGTCAACTTCTTTGATTGGGGAAGAGACAGATCTTCGGGATACTGCTGCTCAATTTGCTCGGATTTTGGTGAATATATCAGCGAGTTCAGGTCCAGGTTATCTTTGAATTCAGTGAAATCACTTGGTTTTCGAGTGATTTCGGTATTTTTGGGGATTCTTGGAGTCAACAGTGGTGCTAGGGTCAACGGTTTCTGGAGGCTGTCCCAATAGACTGCTGGAAGCGCCCAGTTAGGCGCGTATCCCAATAATTGTAGCCCTGGCAAAAGAAATAATTCAATTAATTTATTTAATTCATCTAAAAATATGCAATTATCTTTTTATTTAAATTAATATTTACCATTGTAAAGGGCTGGATCAAACTGGCAGCAAGTTACTCCATGCTGATCAAAACAGCAGTCAAATTTCGAGCAATCTGGAGCCTCTGGATTCACTGATGGTTCTTGAAAAAATAAAGGAAAAGAAAATGATGAATAAAGATTAAAAACACAAAATGATCAAAGAAAATTCTTTATCAAAAAAAAAAACTCTGATTCCCTATTTTTAATTCACTTTATCTCTTCTATATTTCACCGAAAAAAAAAAATAATAAAATGGTCTATGCTTGCTTGTGACATATTGCTTCACAAGGAATTATGATAAAGCTTCGAGTCAATATTTATCAAAGCTGTTCACATAAAAAAAGAATGGAAGAAGAAAATTACGTCTGTGTGTTTCACAATAATTTCCTCAAATTTTCAAGTAAAAACCAAAATATCAACATTGAGATTAACGTCTTGAGTGGAAAAAAACCGAGAAAAATAAGAATTATAAGAAATTTTTACGTTATTTGAGGATTACTAACCAGCCAGGATATAATGTTAAAAATTACAAAGATTAATACAATTAAAATAAAAATGAAAGTATTAAAAAGGCGCGGCACTAGGAGTGAACGATCTGTGTTGGAAAATTCACATTTACGTTGCCAAAATAAAATAGCAAAAACACACAGACACACACACACACAGAAAAAATGCCAACCCCCTTTTATTTGAGCCACGCGATAACCACCCTCGTGTGTTTATTCACCTAAATTTCCCTCCAAATTTGCAATATCTTCGCTGATTAAATGAACATCCACTCAATTAATTGTAGCACGAGAGAGAAAAAAATGGGAAAAACTAAAAATTGATGAATTTTCTCGTTTCTTTTCTTTTTTTTTATATTCTCGCATCAATCTTTCCTTCTCAACTGTGTCTGTGTGTGTGTGTGTGTCTCGCTTCTCATTCGTCTCACTTCCTCGATTTTCCATCAACTCTCAAAGATATTCTATCAATTTAACAGTCAAAGAAGAAAACAGAGAGAAATGCTCCAAAAAAATGCAGAAAACTTAACTGCACTTTAGTTTGAAGAACATGAAAAATTCAAAAAATTGAGAGAAAAAGTAATTTTTTTCAAGCTGTTTTTTTAGTATTCGGTTAAAAGTCCAGGAAACAGCAAAAGGCAAAGACACACCGACACGCACACACACATGGGCATTTATTACGAGATTTGACCAACCCGGTGACCACCATGAAACTGAAAATAATACATTTTTTAATGGTAAAAATAAATAGAAAAAATATAAATTAAAAAAAATTGAATTTAATAGAAAAAAAAAAAAAGTAGAATTACCAATTCTTCAAGTTGATATTTTGTGTCTCTGTGTCTGTCTATTTTGTCAGTATATATATGTGTATATGTCTGTGTGTGTTTCTCACAGATGAAAAAGGAATTCACACTTTTTAAATACACTGTCCCAACTTTTTTTTACCTCACTGCACTTAAAATCATTTGATTACCATTTGGAGCAGATGAGAATTGTTAAAAAAAAGAGAACAACGTGGTTCTTCTATGTGTGTGTGTGCTACAAGCCACAATTACACAATATTTCACAATATTTAAGTGTTAAAATTATGAAACACTTAAATGACAATGAATCCATCAACTGTATACACTTGTATGAAACTTGTTTTTATTTTTTTTACAATTAATTCACTATTTTACTTGGATTATTGTGCATTGAAGGGGGGTGATTTGGGGAGTGTACGAGAGAACCTCACCTCCAAAGACACTACAGAGGGGCTACTTGTTGATGATTAAATAATTTAATTTTTCAATCAATTTAATTACATTAATTACAATTGTCTTTTTGTGATTATCGACAATTTTAAATGGCTTCTTGGCAATTTTTAAAAAATTCAGTTTGTTGAGAAAAAAAAAAAATTATTTTTTCCTTCACTATTTGGGCATCAAGCAAAATGCAGGACTCCAACAATGGTGGCTGCTAAGGCCATGAAAAACGAGTGCTTGAAAACAGGGAGAATTACCAATGCTGACACCTTGTGGTAGCGGCGAGGAATTTTACTGCTTTAACTATTTCAATATATATCTAATGTCTAATGTCTAATAAACAATAAAATTATAATTCTATTCTTCTTTTATGCCTTTTTTTTAAATGATGAAATTGAATGAAATGATGAAAAAAAGGGAATTTTTGCTCAGATTTGAAATTATAATAATTCTTTTCTTACTGACTGTGTTTTTGAAAAATCCGCGTATCCAATAATTGCCGCCTTTTTTTGAACTCTTCAAATGCGTTTTGTGTGGGTGAAGAAAAATTTCTTGAAATTGCGCTTTTTATTTGAAAAGTTGGAAAATAAGAGTTTTTTTGAAAATTTTGGGGACAATTCGATAGTTTGTTGGTATGGAAACGTGATTTTCTCATTTTTTTCGAGTACTTAGCAACAATTCTATTTTGTTTTTCCTATGTTCGCTTCAAAAAATCGAAATTTAGTATTTTTTTTCCAGAAATTCGTGGAAATCAACGGAATATTCAAATTGCGAACTTGAAGTTTCGGAAATTTTGGGTTAATGACGAATAAAAGTTCTGTTTTTTTTTATTATTTAGGTGAAATTCTCTCTTTTTTTTATCAGTACAGGTACTCAGTGTCGGAAGTGTCGGCGATTTGACTCGGAAAATAGTTTTCCTGTTTATGAAAATTAATGGGATTTTTCTGCGCCTTTTCCTCGAAAGGAGCGAAATGGAATTAAAGTGGAATTCTACAGCTTTTTCATCTTCAGGAAATGAATAATTTCAGAAATCTCTTTTTTTTAAGGCAATTTTCTTTTTTTCATTATTTATTGAGTACTCGAGTTACTCACCGTATTCACGTGCCAATCCCAATGACGTATTCATCGTATCTTTACCGCGCATTTTCAAAATGTCTCGAGTTACCGGTGTCATCGTCAAGATCCATGTTAACGCACTTAATTGCACTAAAAATTTATTTTAATAACAAAAAAAAAGAGAATTCACGTAATTTTTGAATGAATAACTCAAATTTTGTGTTTAATGAACTTTAAAAAATCTAAAAATCCAGGAAAACGGTTACACCTTAACTGCGCATTCGAGAATGTTCTGTCGTACTCCAAAATTTCCAGAAAAAAAGGCGCTCCGCCCTTTTTCCCCCAAAATTCAATTAAAATAACGAAAAAAAAATACTCAAAATTTTTGAAAATCCGATAATCACTTAAGTCAATTTTTAATTCATTTTTTTAACTCCAAAAAATTTTTTTCTTAATTTTTCAATATTTTATTAAAAGTATTTTGTGTTTTTCTCAATACTCCACTAAAAACACGTGACAAATTTTAATTTAAAAACTTTCAAATCAACTTATAATTCTTCACATTTCTCAAATGTAAACAAAGCGAATATTGTGTGACGCAATTGCACACGAGACTCTAGTTTACAACGAGAGTGTTGTATGAGGACTGTGCAACGTGTAATCGTACATATTCCCCCACCACTTTCCAAATGCGACAGATGCAGCAGAGGGCAGGTAGTAAAAATTGCCCCCCTCCTAAATAAAAAAAAAAATGGGAAAAGAAAAAATTTACATATTTTTTATTGCATTATAAAAAAATTTGAAAAAAAGTGCAGAATTTTGAAAAATTGAGTGAAATTTGAAAGAAAATGGGCAAAATAATTGATGATCATAGAAGCATATATACATATATACATATATATATATACATAGTAATATAATTCAAATATTCAATTATATTATATAATTCAATTATATAGTAATATAATTCAAAACCAAAAACAGGAAAAAAAATAGACTATTACCTAAAATAAAATAGTTTGATCCTTTCCAATCAATAAAAAACGTAAAAACCCCTTCAATTCGGCACTCCTAAATAAAAAAAATTGGGAACAAACAAAATTTACGTAATTTTTATTATATATTTTTAAAAATTGGAAAAAAGTGCAGAAGTTCAAAAAAAAATTGATTAAAATTGAGAAAAAAAAACGCAATATAATAAATGATAAAAGAAATATAGACATATATATATATATATATATTGCAATATAATTCAAACCAAAATACAGAAAAAACTCTAATTTTTCCCTAAAATAAAATAATTTTCTTCTTGCCAATCAATAAAAAGCGTAAATCACCCACAATTTGGCACTCTTAAATAAAAAAAAATGGGGAGAAAGAAAATTTGAATAATTTCTATAGCATCATAAAAAAAAATTTTGAAAAAAAGTGGAGGAGCTCAAAAAATTGATGAAAATTGAAAAAAAAATGCTTAAAATAATTAATAATAATAAAAGACCTTTAATTCGTCTTTTTAACCGTCATTTCAAGGGATTTGAATCCCCGAATGACACTTTTGTAATTTCCTATCATTGAATTACATTTAAACCAAAAAAAATGTCATGATTCATCGCCAATAATAGGCAATCCCCCCATTGCCTCTAAATTATCATGAAATTAATATTAAAGAAGTCGTTTGTGTAACCCTTCTCGTAAAATCGACATTTTCCCCTATTGTTTTGCTTCTCCTATCACGTCAAAAAAAAAAAAAGAAGAGAATTGAAGTCAATTTTTATTATTTCCACGTGCGCAGAATGAGATGCGCAGTGTATTGGCTCAATTGCCAATGGCGAGTGTCTGTGTTTGTGTGTGTGTGTGTCCACGACCTGAATCACCCTCATATCCACTCCTTCAAATGCGGGTGACAATGACCGAAGTGTTGAATTTATTGTGATTTTGTTAATTAAGAAATAGATGAAAATTCCATTGAAATTATTGCAAATAATAATTGAAGGAAAATGGAGGCAGGTGTTAGAGTGTCATTGCCTGTGATTTAAACAGCAAAAAAAACTATTTAAAAAAAATTTGTCAATAAAAAGTTATTAGAGAATTTTAAATTAAAATAATGAAGTTTCTCAATTAAAATGTGAATTTAATGGTAATTAAAGGGAATCAAACAATTCCCATCTAGTCTGACGACACTAATAACGACCTAACACGTTAATTATTATTAATAATAATAATATTATTGATAAATTAAATAGAATATATTTAAATGTCAATTTTTGATCGGTGGGTTATGTGAAAAACTCCCAAAAAAGGGAAAAATCCTATTTTAAATGGAAAAAAATGGAAAATTGAAGGGAAAAAAATGGAATTGAAGAGAAAAAAATATAAAATGATCTGAGGAATCAGGTGCTGCAATAATAAATCTAGTCAAATTATCCAAAGATCAGGAAAAACCTAGTCAAAAAAAAAAACTTCCAAAAGACTTGAAAATAATCCAAGAAAATCAATTTTATTAAGCAAAAAATAATATTAAAATTGTAATAATGTTTCTAAAGTCTTTATTAACTAGAATTAAAATAATTAAAAATTAATTTATAATTAATTGAATTAATTAATTAATTATGGAGCCAAATGAGGCACAAGATGTATCGAAAACTGAAGTATCTCCACGTTTGAAGCAGAAGAAAAAGTCACTGTGTCAAATATTAATGCACAAAAAAACAAGAGTTGGTTGTATGGAAGTTTCGTACAAAGATTCTGGATCTCATGATAACTCAAAAATTGAAAATTCCACAAGTTCACACACTAGTACAAAATTGTCACTTTGTTGTGCTATGACAGAGAGAAGTAGAACACCACCACAGAGTTTAAGTGCTAGTAGACTGTCACCAACATTGAGTCGTGCATCAGTTAAATCTGAAATTGCATCAATCAATGGAAATTGTCGTACTAATGTGATAATTGAAAAAAATAATGAGACTTCACCGGTTATTGGAGGAAAGGATAAGTGCTGTCACGAGTGTGGTGTCAGGAGGAGTAATACATCTGTTGGAAAAGAGCATTGGAAGAGTACATATACTGATGGTGAGTGGGATTTTTTGAAATTTCAAATTTTAAAGAATTTTTGGCGCTTTTTTTACAGGGGAAAAAGGAGTGAAATGGAGATTTTGGAGTTTTTGGAGGTTTTTGCTGGGGGAAATCGATGGAAATTGGTGGAAATATTGGAGATAGGGAATTTTTGATGGCTGCATTGAAAAGCTGAGAAAATTTTAGGTGGAAAACATGTGGGAGAGACTACTTTTAACCATTTTTCAAAGAAAAATTCAAGTTTTTCAGATAAAAACTGAAATTTTGTTTTTTTTTATCTTTGAAAAAATTAGAATTTTGGGAATATCTTTGGATCTGTTGGTTGCAGTTTATGAGAGCTATTCTCAAGTGAAAGCTGAGCTCATTTCCCATCGATTTATGGAGTTTTTAATTGATTTTTAACATTTTTTCCATTTTTTGGGTTTATCGGTTGTTTTAGGAAAATCAGTTTTATCTTCGTAATAACATGGAAAATCGATGAAAATTATCTCGGAAGGATGTTATTTGATGGGAAATGAGCTCAGTTTTCATTAACGAGGTACTCCAATTCACTGTGACCAATAGAAATAGAGATATTTCTATAAAAAACTACGAATTTCTTCAAAAATGGGGAAAAGACACTTTATCGTGTTACTTTATCGGTCCTAAAATTCACCAGAATCTCAATTTATCAGCATGTAGGTATCACTCCCTTTCAATATCGATTAGATTTATCCTTAAATCTGATTGGATTTCGATGTTGTCATTTCACGTGAAAAATTGAGTATTAAAACCAAAAAAATTCTTAGGAAACGACAGTCTATTTTGTTAACTCAATTGTTATTAAGGTTTCTGACCATTTGAATAATAGGAAAAACTCATTCTTTTATTTTGGAGGGAAATTGTTTAGTTATTTGAGTCTCTCTCTCTTAAACCCAATAAAATTCATCGCGATTACTAAAAAATAACCATCCAACTACACTGAGAAAGAAAAAATTCTATTCTGAAATAAATTTACTGTGTATAAATAGAAATTCCCATTTTTTTTCAATCGAGAAAATCTTATTGTCAACTCGATACTTTTACAATTTCATAAAATATTCATTTGTGACGAGAATATATCTATATTTTTGTTAAATTATCCTCGATTATCACTAAAAAAATTTGATAAAGCTAATAAAATGTAATACGACGTTTTCTTCAGTTTATTGAATATTTTTAGTGTCATCGTAAATTATTTGAAAATAATTTGGGAAAATTTAACAAAAATATAACAGATGTATTATAAATCTATAAATATAATATATATATATTTTATAAATTTAAAAAATCAATTAGTTGACAATAAGATTTTTTTGATTGACAAAAAATCGAAATATTCATTTACACACAAAATAAATTTTATTACAAAATAGACTATTTTTTTTTTCTCAGTGTATAAGAACTCCCGTTTGAATAAAATTGATCTGATTAATTGACTGATTAGCCAATTAATTGACCATCCAATAGAACCACCACCCAACAGATAAAAAATCTTACCACGTGGCAATACACAATCGCATCCTTGAAAAAAAACCCACAATTTTTTTTTTACATTACCCCCTCTCTTCGCGCTTATTTGCAACGTTGCATACCGATGCTATGCACTTATACAAAGACCTCTGTTGTGATTCGCAATTCGAAAGATATATAAATTTTATATACAACACATCCAATGTAATCATCAATGTGTTAGTGTCTTCGGCTTTCGCGTCTACGCATTAGAGATTGTGGCTTTACTCTGTGTCAATTCGCGAACTGTACAACATATATCTTCATTTTCTCAATTTAACTACATAAGAAGTGAATTTGAAGTATCAGAAGAAATTAAATAATTCCAAAAAAAAAATTACATTTAAAAAAAAAGTTAAATTTTATTTTTTTTTCATTTTTTTACTAAAATTTTTTTTTAAAGTTCCTCATCATGTCGGAGAGTCCAAAGAAGAGACACAAGAAGAAATCATTTCTCTACAAAGTATCAAGAGCACTGGGAGCACGTAAAAAAAGGGAAAAACGCGATGATTCTGTATCATCAGACTCCAATGACGATGGATCATGCAGTGATACCTATACAGCATCTCGTTTTTCATCTAGACGTGAATCACCCACAAAATCACCTGTTCATCATGATAATAGTAAAAAAAATTTCGAACCAGCTGTTGATGCAAGTAATTCACCATCGAAAAATATCGAAATAGGAGAAGAAAAGAAAGGGAAAAAAACTTCCGCAAGTACGGAGATTATTGATAAAAAAGGATTTGATGATAAGATAAGATTTGATAGTAGGAAAAATGTGGATTTGAGGTTATCAAGTGATAAAGACACACCCACACATGAAACAGGTGGATCTGATCGAAATTTGGCGTTTAAAGAGAAATTTATGCAGAGTGAAAAACCGGAATTTCGAAAATTGGCGGAAAAAAAGGAAGATGCTGGGGGAAAAGTGTCATCAGATGATGGACCATCTCGAGATTTTAAGGAAAAAGAGGAAAATACAGTGGATGATGGACTAATCAAGATTGAGGAAAGGCATTTCGATCAAAAATCCGAAAAATCCGAGGATTTTGAAGTAATTTCCGCCAAAGAAATCATGGAAATAATTTCTCCAACCAAACCAGAAGCCAAAATAACTGTAAAATTCATTAAAAAAGAGATTAAAAGCATTGACATTAGTTCAGACAGCGATGAGACTGATACAACTGCATCAATTGGACCTGATTATGATGACAGTGATTTTGATGCACCAAATATCAAAGAATTGTATTTTACAACTGGAAAATTTATAACTTATTTTTTTTTGGAAATGGAGAGACAGGGTTACGATCCAATTGCCGAGAAATATAGCTACATAAGTTATCGAGATCCAAGGATGGAGAATGCAAAGAAAGGTACAATGAATTGAAAAAAAAAAGAAAATAAATTATTATTTAATGGAAGATGAAAAAAAAAACTGCAGCAACAAAGAGAATGTGAGAGGAATGTTACAAACAATATTAATGCCTTTTTGTTTTAAAATTTTGTTAATTTTTTTTATTACGTTTTTTTTAAATAATAATTGAGTCATTAAGGTGACTTAAGTTCAAATTGATGATCTTATGTGCATGCAAGAAAAACGAATGTTGCATTGCAAATCACGGCATGACGTCATGATGACCTTTGGCTAAAACACTATTGAGATACGAGAAATAATGAAAAATAATACCGTATTATTAATTGTTTTATTTGTTGATTTTTTTTTTTTTCAAAAAAAATCTAATGCATATAAATTAATTAACTGCGATTAAATCCTCTCGTATTTTGTACGAAGGAATGGCTTACATCATGTTTTACTGACACTGATTACTATAAATTGGGGCGATCTGGATCAATTACCACAATTCCTAGTGTTATGTCATTAATGTTTTTTTTTTTTTTATTCAAATGGCTTTGGAATTTTACATTGTAGGATGATGGAAATGCAACGATTTACCTTTTTTCTTGAGAATTTAATTTAAAAAAAATTTATTTTTTTTCTCTGTGTGTTTTTAGGTGAAGTCTCATCCTCTGACTCGGCATCCCCGAATATATCAGCACAGATGAAGCACAAGCTACTTCACAGAAGATCAGTGGATAATCTTGTGATAACATCTCCAACATCGTCATTAGAACATTCCAGTCCAGAGTCAATAAAAAGTGCACCAATTCGCCTAAAACCAAGATCAACTTCGCACGATGCTATTGCTAGGAAAAAGGATCGGTACTCTTGTCATACTGATGGTGCAGCATCAATGGATAGTCTGGCCAAACAGGCACTTTTGGCTGCTCAAGTGCTAAATTTAATTCCTACTCAAAAAGCGAGAGAGAGGTAATCAGCGAAATAATTAGCAATTGCCTTAAAAAATGTGGAATCACGTGTTAATTTTTTTTAAATTCTAATTTAATTTTTTTTAAACTCAATTTAGTGGATTTTTGAGGAATATTGACTGTTTCTATGTTATATATAGTATTTTATACATATTTTTTTATATTCATTAAGAAACATCTTTATTTCTCAATAATTAGCAATTGCCTTTAAAAACGCAGAATCTCGTATTAAATTTTTTTTAAATCCCAATTTAATTTTTTTAAACTCAATTTAGTGGATTTTTGAGGAATATTGACTTTTTCTATGTTATATATAGTATTTTAGACATATTTTCTTATATTCATCAAGAAATATCTTGATTTCTCAATAATTAGCAATTGCCTATAAAAATACGAAATCACGTGTTAAATTTTTTTTTTCATTCCAATTTAATTTTTTTCTATCTCAATTAATTGAATTTTTGAGGAATATTGACTTTTTCTATGTTATATGTGGTATTTTATACATATTTTCTTATATTCATCAAGAAAAATTTTTATTTCTCAATACTTAAATTAAAGAAATTGTGAAAAAAATGCAAAAAACAATTAATTATTCTATTTTTTTCAGGAATTTTCTGCACGGGCGAATCGCTGCGAATTCCCTTCTAGGTCCAGTTGAGCTGGAGAAGGTCCTGCCCAATCGAGAAATCAAGATATTCGTGGGTACATGGAATATGAATGGACAATCACCACCAAAAGAACTGAATGACTTCATGCTGCCATCGGAAATTCAGACAATTCCAGATATTCTTGCTATTGGAACGCAGGAGTCTTGTTCAGAGAGAACTGAATGGGAGGCTGCACTTCAAGAGACACTTGGACCATCCCACGTGCTATTAACCAGCACTGCCCTTGGTACACTTCATTTAGCTCTTTTTTTGCGAAGAGACTTGGTCTGGTTTTGTTCAGTACCTGAAGAGGACAGTTTCTCAACTCGAACTGGTACTGCATTCAGGACAAAAGGAGCAGTGGCACTTGCTCTTATATTATTTGGCACGAGTTTTTTGTTCGTAACTGCTCATCTCACTGCACATCAGGATAAAGTCAAGGAGAGGGTACATGATATCAAGAGAATCGTGAGAAATCTTGATTTGCCAAAGGAATTACCTACTAAGCACAAGAATAAAGGTAATTGATTTATTGTAAATTTTTATAGAACTGGTTTCTTAGAGGAAAACTGGTTGAATTTGATTGATTTAATGAATTGTGAGGGGGTAATTACTTGTGGAATGTTGTGTACATTCGAATCAGTAATCTCAGGAAAATTTCAGAATTTTTTCAAAGATTCCTGAAATTTTTGAATTTTTGAAATCTCATAAAATCTGGAAAGGCGTCTTGGAATCACCCACAAAATAGAAAAATCCGATGGAAATTTCATGAAATCTGTGAAGTCTTTGAAATTTCATTTAAAATAAATAGTGACAATATCTGAAAAATCGATTTGTAAACTTGAGAAAAGTCAGAAGATTTTGAATTTTGTTGAACATTATTTTAATCAAATTTTTCTTTTTTATACATCTTGGTTTCTGCCATGAAATCTTGAAATTTCTTGGCATTTCCTGAAATTTCATGAAGTCTGCTGAGAATTCGAGAAATCTTTGAATTTTTGCAATTTGAAGTTTAGTGTAGGGGAAGGTGGGGCAAAATGGACATCAGGGGTAAAATGGACACATCTAAATTTTTAGGCAAATATTATGAAAAACTCTTGAAATTAATAGAAATATTGACGGTAGATTGTTTTTAATGATTTCATTGGAAAGTTGAGGGATTTTTAGGCGGGAAACAAGTGCCGGAACTAATTTTTTTGAATTTTTAGTGATTTTGACTTTTTTGAGCCTTTTAGAGAGGTAAAACCCTTCCTTTTTTTGAAAATTTCCAGTTTTTTGAGAATATCTTCGGTTCTATTTATCGTAGCATAAAAATTCTGACAGGGAGTGAAAGGTGAGATGATTTACCATCGATTCATAAGGTTTTCAATTCAAAAATATCGATTTTTAAGGTATTTATGGGCAATTTTGTGGAATAGTTTTGTGAAACAGTTTTTGGCCTATAACCATCCCAAAAATTCATATTTTTGAATTCAAAAACACATGAATCAATGGTAAATGAGCTCATCTTTCATTTGAAACCAACCCCAGATTGCTACGACCAATAGAACCAGAGATATTTGCGAAAAATTAAAAATTCTCAAAAAAGGAAAGGCTTTTACCCCTCAAAAATACCGAAAAATATAGAATTTTCAAAAAAAAATCGAAAAAAATACATCTGACACTCGTTATCCGGCTAAAATTTCCTCAGCTTTTCAATAGAATCATCGAAAAAAATCTATCTCTAATGGTTTCATTATAGTGTCCATTTTGCCCCAATCTCCCCTACATAAATAAATTCTTTATTTTTTTTTCTTTTTTCAGACGTAACGCAGAATTTCGATTGCGTTTTCTGGTGTGGAGATCTGAATTTTCGATTGGCCCAGCCACGTGAGGAGGTAATTCAATGGGTCTCAGACACCTGTTTTCCAAATCCTACACCAGTAAACCTATCCAAGGATCAGCTACGTACAATATTGAATGAGGGCACTGTATTACGTGGATTTGAAGAAGGACCAATAAAATTTCCACCAACATACAAATACGATCCTGGTACACAGACATTTGACTCAAGCAGTAAGCAACGTACACCAGCATACACAGATCGTATATTATTCAAAGGAAAAGGACATACACGTGGATACATAAGACGTGTAAGTCATGAAAGTACAAATTCACACAAGGATGGTAATATTGAGTGTCTTGTTTATGATTCCGTACCAAGTATTTGCACGTCCGATCATAAACCAGTCTGGGGTGTATTCAAGACAACTGTTAGGCCTGGAATCGATACGTGAGTTTTAATTAATTACCTCATTACTTAATGATTACCTTCATAATTCTAATACTTGAGTAATTGCTTTTTCAAACTTTTTACTTTACCCTTTCTCTTTGATTCTAGAGAATTTTTAGAGGCATTTAATCGATTGATCTTCTTGAATATTTCAGAATTCAGACTATAAAAAACTTTAAAAAAATTCGTCGATAAAGTTATTAGAGAATTTAAATTAAGAATTAAGTTTCTCAATCTAAATGTGAATTTAAGGGTAATTAAAGGGAATTAAACAATTCGCATCTAGTCTGATGACATTAATCATGACCTAACTCGTTAATTAGTATAAATAATGATAATATTATCGATAAATTAAATGTAATATATTTAAATGTCAATTTTTGATCGGTGGATTATGTGAAAAACTGAAGAAAAAAAAAAATCCTATTTTAAATGGAAAAAATTGTAAATCGAAAAAAAAATGGAATTGAGGGAAAAAAATGGAGAATAAAAATATAAAATGATCTGATGGATTTAGAATTTAGTTGAAAAACTTTCAAGAGACTAAAATAATTTTGAAAAATCAATTTTTTTTGAATATAAATAATATTAAAATTTTGATAATGTTTTTAAAGTCTTTATTAGATAGAATTAAACTAAATTGAATGAAATTATAAAAAATTCATTTAATTAAAAATTAATGAGATGAGGGAATTTTTAGAGGCATTTAATCGATTGACCTTTCTCAAATGTTTCAGAATTCCACTAGCTGCTGGTTTATTCAATCGGGAAATATACCTTGAGGGAATTAAAAGACGTGCAGCTGCTATGGGTGATCCTTCTGGTACATCAAAAGTATGCTCTCTGCAGTAATTATGACTTTTTCATGCATTCCACATGAATAAGTGCTTCAAATACGTATTGCGAATATTTTCTGTAGTTCAGAAATTTTTATGGAAAATGCTCGACTAATCCTTACTCATCCACCTGCGCTTTGATCATGCAATATAAGGAGAGGTAATTAAAGAAGAAAAAAGAAAAAGGTATTTTAGAAGAGAAATGGGAGGATTTAAAAGTTATCTAGTCAGAAGAAATATAATTCGTATTTTTTATTAATGAGTATTACTCATTGCTCTGTACAATTTTAATTTAATTGGAGTTCGTTAGGAAATTTTCATTTATTTCATCAATATTTTTCTTTAGTAGATAGGAGATACAATTATTGGTGCTTATCAAAACCTTAATTAATACAACACGAGATGAATATTTATTATAAAAGGAAAATAAAAACCTTGGGACAATAATATTATTCAAAAAAAAAAAATGAGGCAATTGAGAGCCTTTAGGACACTTCTTTTGGGTATTTTGTGATTTTTAATAAAATACTTTATTATGAAGCTTTATCGTATTTTAGTAAATATTAATTAATTAATATTTAGTGATACCTTGAAAAAAAGAAAAAAGAATAACTCTACGAACACGTCCAACAGTATTTTGCACAGTCGACAATGTAATTCGAATTTTCTTAATTTTTAATGATTTTTATAAATTAATTGCATATCTAAATTATTCTCATTTATAATTGAGTCTCTAAATTCTGGGACCAGATAATTATGAACTCAAGCTTTATCAATTATTTCACAGCACAAATATCAAAATAATTCATATATGCTTTTTTTTTGTTTTGGGATAAATTAATAATGCTTTCATTAAAATGCACAATTATTGTGCAGAATTTTCTCTGTTCCTCAATATCGCAGTGCGATTTGTTCCTAAAATACTATTCCTCAATAAATGAGAAACTAGCAATATAACTCATTATATTGATATAAAATATTAAAATTGAAGTGAGAGTCACAGAGAAAAATAATATTCATTGCTACAAGAGAATAAATATATTCTCTCAATTAATTCAAATTATTTTCTCTTTCTCGCTTCACATGAGCTACTTAATGATTAAAAAAATGAAAAAAATAAAAAATAATGTAATAAAAATGATACTAAAAATAGAAGACATCTGTCATTTTTTTAAAATTTTTTTAAACAAGTAAATTATTACAAAAAAAATATTTAAAAAATTTGCACTCATAGTTCTTCGAATTTCCTACTTGCGCCTATTTTTTTTATTATTTATTTTATTAAGAAGAAAAAAAAATAAAAAATTAGTCAGATGTCTGCTATTTTTAGTAACATGTAATGAAAATGCTCTTCATTTAACAGATAATGTTTTACAACTATTTAATCAATTCACGAGTTCAATGATTTTTTTTTTTAATGAAGGAGAAAAAAAAAACAAAATTAATATCACGAAAAGACGAAAAATGAGATCAAAGTAATTCTGTTTTCTTCACGAGATGGAAAAAGTAAAATTTTATGATTAAAAAAATGTCTGGCTAGACTCGAGGCTTTGTCAAAGGATTTGCCTTATTACATGCCTTAAACAGAGAAGAAAAAAAGAAGAAAAAAAAAAAGAAATGATAAGAAATAAAATTGTTGCTATGAAATGTTTAAACTCGATGCCAATGTATTTATCGTAAAATTGTTAATTATCGTTTTGATGGATGAGAAAGAAGAAAAAAATTGTATGAAAACTTATTACATTACTATGAAAAAAAAGGAAAAAAAAGACATTAAAAAAGACTCGTAAAAAGTGCTAAATGTGCATAAGAGACTGTATCTTCGATTAGTTTCTTTCTTTTTTTAATTAAAAAAAAAAATTGATTAATAATTTCTTGGAAAGGAAATGCACTATTAAATACTGTGATACGTAGCACTTGATTCATGACAAACATGATGGAGATGAAAAAAAGAAATTAATTAACATGAATTGGCCAAAATATGATACAATAATCAATAATAATGAATAACATTAATTACACAGAGCACAATTACATAGATAATGATTATTGTAATTTAATTAGAAAACAAGGTAATGGCACAATTTTTTCAACAGTGTATAATTTCTTTTTATGTTTTAAGAGAAAAGTAGTGAAAGACAATTCTGAAATGTTTCTACCAAAAATAAAAAGACTTAATTATCAAATTTCGTTATTTTGGGGAAGATGGGGTAAAAATTGACACTTTTGGTATTCTATACTATGAAAATTACTGGAAATCGATGAAAATATTGGAGATAGGTTTTTTCTGATGATTCCATTGGAAAGCTGAGGAAATTTCCCATGAAAATCATACGTCAGAAACTATTTTTTTGAATTTTTCAAAAATCCCATTTTTTGCTCAAGATTTGAAGGTGAAAATCTTCTGTTTTTGAAAAATTTCAGGTTTTCGGGAATATCTCGGGTTCTATCGGTCGTAGCGACCTGGGGTTGATCTTAAATGAAAGGTGAGCTCATTTCCCATCGATTTAGGTGGTTAAAAAAAAAAATTATCAATCTTTCAAGTATTTATAAGGCAAAAACTGATTTTCAGAAAATGACCGATAAGTATTTGAAAAATTGATTTAAAAAAATTTGAACCACATAAATCGATGAGAAATGAGCTCACCTTTCATTTGAGATCAACCCCAGGTTGCTATGACCAACAAAACCGGAGATATCGCCAAAAAATGAATTTTTTCGATTTTCGATTTTTTTGTTTTTCAATGTTCAAAAAATTAAAAAAATTAATTTTAACACATGTTTACCGCCTAAAATTTCCTCAGCTTTCCAATGAAATCATCAGAAAATCTCTATCTCAGACCATTTAATTGAAGTACCCATTTTACCCCACCTTCCCCTATCCAATATATCAATGATTCCTCTTTAATAAACCAGAATAATTTTCAAAAATTCGCGCCATTTCCTTTCCGCGACTGCAGCGCCCTCTCTCAACCGAGATAATAACTATATATACACATTCATCTATTGTAGTTCCGAAATTTTCTCCCGGAAAATTCCTCACCCATGACACTGCACATCTACATGAATTCTCATTCTCTTCCTTTTTTCCCAAAAAAAAAAAAAAAACAGAAAAAAAGAAAAATTCGCAAACGTGCACAAAAAGAGATCATAGTGTATAAAAAGAGACAGATAGAGAAGAAGGCATTTGTAAAGTGAAAATATCGTTCCGGTGGCAAAATAGTGTGTACTAGGGGCGAATTCAATACAAAATTCGCCATTTTGTTTATTTTTCTGAACTGATACAAGAGGTGAAAATTGTAAGGCGCTGCTCCAAAACAATAGGAGCACAAATTTTTTATTTTGCAAAGAAATCACAAGAAAAGAAAAAAATTGAATTTAAAAAAAAAATCAAAAGAAGACAAATTTAAAGGTTTGGGTGTAAATTTTTAGTGAACTGTGAAACAAAAAGTTTTTAGTAAAAAAAAAAAAAAAGCTGTGCACAAGTGGCACTCATTCTCACATCAAATCAAATCAAAAATTCAACAAAATACATTCAAAAAAAAAAATCACAATATTATTTATTAAATAAATAATTTTCTTTAAAAAAAAAACACAGGCGTGGCTTTACCGCGTAAAATTTGATTGAAATTAATTGCTAAAGTCCCTCAGAAAAAAGAGAAAAAAAATAAATAAATAAATAAAACAGAGATAAACACACATTTGAAGAAAAATTGAAAATTAAAAATAGTCCGCGAATTATTGAATTTTGAATTGGAAAGAGCGAAAAAGAAGGAAAATCAGTAAAATCTCATTTATATCTAAAAAAAAAACAAAAAATAACATTCTGAGAAGATTAAATTTCCAAGAAGCTATATATATAGTATGTAGAAGCATCACTCTCCCATTTGCCGGTTTTTACCTGGAAAAATAATACAATTTTTTTTTTTTTTTTTCTCTCTTTTTTCTTCCATATATAACACAGGAAAAACAAAACCGGGGGGTTGCTCCGGTGTATTTCGTCGTCATCTTCGTCTTTGTCAGTTCTTCCCTCTCTCGGGTGCACGCAGAAACACACGAAGCACGACATTTCTTGTTGGCATATACACAGAGACAGAGAGAGACAGAAAGAGGAACACAGGCACCTACACACACACACACAAACACCCGCAAACGGGCCACCAAATACAATTAAATCCCCCAACACACACACACACACACACACACACACACACACACACACACACACACACACAGGCAAACACAAAACACACACACACAAGCAAACGCAAAACACACACACACAAGCAAACACAAAACAGACACACACACACACATAGGGAGTTAGTGTGTGTGTGGAAGCGAAAAAGTTCACTTCGTAGGTAAAACTAGAAAAAAAACATTGGAAAAAGAAGCTCTCCTTTTTTTTTTCTGTGTAATTCCATCGTTTCTATGTGTGTGTGTTCATCAGGCAAATAATTCTGGGCAAATTTTCGTGTATACATGTGTGTGTGTCTCATTCCGCAAAAGTTGCAGCGACAGAGAATCGAGAGAAACGCCGAAGAGTCTTTTTTCGTCTCCATACAGTGAAAAAAAATAGAGACTCTAATCCAATCGTAATCATCAAAAAAAAAAAAAAAAAGAGCGAAGAAAGTGAAGAACTAAAAAAAAAAAAAAATTGAAAAACTCAAAAAAAAAAAATACGTACGTCCTCCGTTCCCGAGTGGCCTCGAGAACGGGCATAAAACAGCCGCAGAAATTGGGCGAATCGCAAGCAAGTATCAGACGTCGTCGTGCGGTAAAGCAACGTCGCCGACAGTACGCCGCACAAGTACAAGTGATACGTTAAACTATAGTAATACATTAATAAAATCAGAGGAACATACATCATCATTACTGCAAAATAATATAACAGAGGCTAAACAAGATAAGTGTGATAAAATATTGCAATTTGATAATAATAAAGTTAATTGTAATAAAGAATTAACGAGAGATAGTGTTGTTAAATTATCGCCGTTATTAACGGCGACTGATAAATTAAAAAATCATCAAATTAAGGAGGAAGTAACCTCGACGGCGCGTGTCGTCCGCGAGGTACTAAGCACAGACAAGACGACCATCAACATTGGTGTCGCAATGAACCACGTTAATGAACAGGACAACCTGAAACAGCTTAATCTAACGCCTGTACAGGTCAACGAAGTCGAGGAGATGGATACTCAGGAGGGTTAGTCATTTTTTTATTTTTTAATGCTATATATATATGTAATATATGTATGTAGGCATAGGCATATGTATATAGGCATAGGCATATGTATATAGGCATAAGCATATTATGCCTATGTATATATGCATATGCATATTGAGAGGCATATATCGTGTGATATATGCCTATGCCTATATATATAGGCATAATAGGCATAGGCATATGTACATAGGCATAATATGCCTATGCCTATATGTATATAGGCATAGGCATAATAGTCATATTGAGAGGCATATATCGTGTATATATATATAGATATACGCAGTATGTTTTTTGAATTTTTTTTACAGTTTTTTACAGAGAGTTTCGGAGGTTTTGAGGTTATTTTGGCGGTTTTGAAGACACACATACACATACACACACACATAAAGACACACATAATTCACGTTTATATTGGAAACTTTGGATGATTAATAATATAAAGGCATTTTGATTTTATTCAGAATATCAAATATATTAAAAAAAAAGGGCAGTCCCTAATTCTGTTTGGTCAAGGCAAAAAGGCGGCACTTTTTGAAAAATTGAGAACAAAGAAATCTACGATTTTCTTAAATTTATTTATTTATCTGTTCTTTTTAATTTTTTTAAGTTGCCAAATGAAATTGCAGGAAAAGGGCGGCACTTTTTGAAAAATTGGAAACAGAAATTGACGATTTTTTTAAATTTATTTATTTATCTGTTCTTTTTAATTTTTTCAAGTTGCCAAATGAAATTGCGAGAAAAAAGCGGCACTTTTTGAAAAATCGGAAACAGAAATTGACGATTTTCTTAAATTTATTTATTTATTTGTTCTTTTTGATTTTTATAAATTGCCAAATGAAATTGCGAAAAAAAAAGCGGAATTTTTTGAAAAATTGAAAACAGAAATTTATAATTTTTTAAAATTTATTTATTTATTTGTTCTTTTTAATTTTTCTAAGTTGCCAAATGAAATTGCGAGAAAAAAGCGGCACTTTTCGAAAAATCGGAAACAGAGATTTACGATTTTGTTAAATTTATTTATTTATTCAACCTTTTTTTTTAGTTATTATTCCCAAATGAAATTGCCATTTCTTTTCCTTTATTCAATTGAATTTTCAATTAAATTGTGTGCAGTTGGGTTTATATTGTGTTTTGGCTCTAATTACTTCGATACATGCTAGAAAACTTTGGGGATGTCATGATTTTTTAATCAAGTTAAAATTGAACTTCCAAATAAAAATAGGGAAAAATAAATGATACAAAGAAACCCAGAAAAAGTGAGGAATTCTAGGTCAAATATGAGTCTTGAGCATGAGATTTTTCTCAGTATTGTAAATGTTTTTTTTTTTTATCAAGATTATTATCTGATTTTGTAGATGGGTACAAAGTTGAATTATTAATTTTTTTTTCTTTTCATTTAATATGAAAAAATATGTAATTCTAAGTTTGTGGGAAAAATGAGAAAAGACACTAATTACAGTAAATTTTATTCAATTTGTCAAATGATGAGTTCATTGATATTTCAGCAGAATGGTAATTTCGTATGTTAAGTTAGACACTTGATTTTTATCTTTGATAGGCATTTTCTCACACCTAACCTTATCAAATGAATTGCCTTTTTTTGATTAATAAATTTTAATTATAAAAAAAATTTGATTATAATTTTTCAGAAGCTCCAAATGATGGACGAGACGATCGCAGAGGTGAATTACCACCTATGAATGGGGAATTGGATTTTGAACTTGCTGGTGTGGATGAAATGCCAAGCTGTGTCAGTCTTGATCACGAGATGAATGAAGGTGAATAGAATTTTTCAAATTATAAATTAAAAAAAATTGTAAAGAATTATGATTTTATTTGAGGCTTTTTGTGCGCAGGAGCACTTGGAAAATTCTAAAAATAAGTAAATTTCACGATGACTCGTTCATAACAGAACAGAAATACGTGATTTTTTTTTTTTTTTTGGGAATCCACGCCTTTTTCCTCAGAAAAAGAAGTGCAAACTGTTTATTTTTATTTCAAGATGAATAATCTTCAAAGAAAAGGCTTGTAATTGACTTAAATCTAGGGGATAATCACTTGTAAAATGTGGTGTACATTCAAATCAAAAATCTCAAGAAAATTTCAGAATTCTTCCAAAGATTCCTGAAATTTTTGAATAAAATTTGGAAAGAAGTCTTGGAAATTTCATGAAATCTGTGAAGTTTTCAAAATTCCATCTAAAATAAATAGTGACAATATCTGAAAAATCGATTTGAAAACTTGAGAAAAGTCATAGAAGATTTTGAATTTTTTTGAACTTTATTTTAATCAAATTTTTCTTTTTTATACATCTTTGTTTCTGCCATGTAATCTTGAAATCTCTTGGCATTCCCTGAGATCTCTCGAAATGTCATAGAAATCTATGAATTTTTTGCAATTTGAAGTTTAGTGTAAACAGCTTTTTTAGAAGTGATTACCCCCTCGACTAAAATCGTCTTCCAAAAAATAATTTCTACTTCAAGAAAACTCCAGCAAATCTTATCTTTCTTAATTAATTAATAAAAAAATCGTGGCTCCAATTTAAATTGCAGATGAAGCAAGGTCTGAAGCGACATTTCGTTACACCGTTGAGAATGTATCAAAGATGAAGGATTCACAGCTGTCGCCACCGTGTTATGTGCGTAATTTACCATGGAAAATAATGGTAATGCCACGTTCAAGTCAAACCCAAGAGAGACAGCCACAGAGGTCCCTTGGTTTTTTCCTTCAGTGTAATGGAGAAAGTGAATCATCAACGTGGAGCTGTTATGCTGTTGCTGAATTACGTTTATTGTCTTGCAAAGAGGGACAAGAGCCATTCAGTAGAAAAATACAGCATTTATTTTACAACAAGGAGAATGACTGGGGATTCAGTCACTTCATGCTTTGGCAGGATGTTTTGGATCCTGATAAGGGATACATCAAAGATGATTCCATAACACTTGAGGTAAATGCGCAAAAAATTCCCACAATGCCCTCATTTTTTTTTCAAAAATTGCCACAAAATTGCGCGTTTTCGCTTCCAAATGAAAGCTTTTTTATCTTTATTTCCCCTTTTTTTCTGACCAAAACCGTGCGAATACTATTTCTTGGTAAAGATGATTGGCATCGTGTAGTATGGCTTCCAAATCAATACTGTTCACTGCTTAACAAGCATTAAGATAATCTCAAGGATCATTCAATGAATCCTCTACTCGCGCTATTAAAGGGTATACATGATTAGTTTTAGAGGGGGTCACAAACAAATTACAATTATCAATATAGATAATTAAACTGGCAGTATTTCTCATCGGGAAGATAATACTGAAAATGGGAGACACCTGATAATTTTGAGTTTTTTTTTCCTGACGGATAAATTATTTTAAAAAAAGAAAAAATATGTACATGTAGAAATTTCAAAAAACCTTTCACTGCGAAATTTTCTTAAATATTTTTTTTTAAATAAAAATCAGTTTATTGGCTTCGAAAAATTTTCAAAATTATCATATGTGTGTTAATTTCACTATTATCCGGGAAATCAAAGTATCGAACTAATCGCAGATTATCAGAGAATTATTTTCTCCTAGAGATTTAAGGATGGTTGGAAGGTGCAATCGGAAAAAAGTTAAATTTTTGTATAAAATCGTTAATAACAATTTAAACAAGATGAAATTCTCAAATCTGATTCAGTAAATCTGTGAAGAATGTAATGAAGAATAAAATAAGCTCTAAAAACAAAAAATTGATCGAAAATTGAAAAATTTTCATTATTTTTCACATTTCTTTGAATCTTGAAAAAATGTAAAAAATGATGAAAATTTTTCAATTTTCAATTATTTTTTTGTTTTTAGGCTCATTTTATTCTTCATGACATTCTCCACAGATTCACTGAATCAGATTTGAGAATTTCATCTTGTAAAAATTGTTATTAAATATTTTGTACAAAAAAATTTAACTTTTTTCCCGATTGTACCTCTCAATATCATCCTTAACATTTTTTGAATAAAAATTTACAAATTATTCGTTATTTGCAGGTACACGTAGCAGCTGATGCACCACACGGTGTTAGCTGGGACAGCAAAAAACACACTGGTTTTGTAGGCCTGAAAAATCAAGGTGCAACATGTTACATGAATTCACTTCTTCAAACGCTTTATTTTACAAATCAATTGCGTAAAGCTGTTTATAAAATGCCAACTGAGAGCGATGACTCAAGTAAGAGTGTTGCATTGGCACTGCAAAGGGTATTTCATGAATTACAATTTTGTGACAAGCCAGTTGGTACAAAAAAACTAACAAAAAGCTTTGGTTGGGAAACACTTGATTCATTTATGCAGCACGACGTACAAGAATTTTTACGTGTACTTCTCGATAAATTAGAGAGTAAAATGAAGGGTACATGTGTTGAGGGTACAGTGCCAAAATTGTTTGAAGGTAAAATGGCATCTTTCATAAAATGCAAAAATATTGACTACACATCAACGAGAGTGGAGACATTTTATGATATACAATTGAATATCAAGGGAAAGAAAAATATTTATGAATCATTTAAGGATTATATAAGTACTGAGATACTTGATGGTGATAATAAATATGATGCCGGTGAACATGGACTTCAGGAGGCTGAAAAGGGCGTTATTTTTCAGTCATTTCCACCAGTTTTACATCTTCATCTCATGAGATTCCAGTATGATCCTGTTACAGACTGTTCTGTTAAATTCAATGACAGGTAATTAATATTTTCAATGACAGTAATAATTATATTTATAATTATTTTCTATTATTAGAGGGTGGTGGGGTGAAGCGTATACATTATAATTTTGATGTTTTATAATATGAAAATCACTCGGAATCGATGAAAATATTGAAGATGTGTCTTTTCTGTTGATTCCATTGGCAAGCTGAGAAAATTTTAGATGGAAATCATGTGCCAGATGGGATTTTTTTGGAATTGTAGAGAAATTAGATTTTTTTGGTCAACATTTGAAGGTGAAATCCTCTTCGTTTTTGGAAAATTTTACTTTTTTAGAGATATCTCTGTTTCTATTGGTCATAGCGACCTGGGGTTGGTCTCGAATGAAAGATGAGCTCATTTTCCATTAATTCATACAGTCCAAAAGAAAAAATTATCGATTTTTCAAATAAATACGGAGTAAAAATTGATTCTACTGATTTTCAGGAAATGAGCTATAAGTAATTGAAAAATCGATGAAAAAAAAAAATTGAACTGCATGAATCGATGGCAAATGAGCTCACCTTTCATTTAAGATCCGCCCCAGATCGCTACGACCAATAGAACCGAAGAGATCTCTAAAAAAGTGAATTTTTTCGATTTTGAAAAGGATTTTCTCTTCAAATCTCGTCAAAAAAGATTGGATTTTCGAAAAATTCCAGAAAAATAATTTTGACACGTGTTTTTCATCTCAAATTTTCTCAGCTTTTCAATGGAATCATCAGAAAATCTCTATCTCAAACCATTCAATGGGAATGCCCATTTTACCCCACTTTCCCTTAGTCCATTCGTTCATAATTGACGACTATTTCATTTTTTTTATTAATTTCATTAACAGATTTGAATTTTACGAGAAAATAAGCCTCGGAGATTATTTGCAAGTGGAAGGGCCAACAAATGCGAATTACACATTACACGCTGTACTGGTACACAGTGGTGATAATCATGGGGGACATTACGTCGTTTTCATCAATCCTGCTGGCGATGGAAAGGTAAGAAAATGAATTTTCCAACTGATTTAATAAATCAGTACAAATAGGCAATTATCTTGAAAAATGCATTAAAACATCGTTGTTTCATTTTTTTTATTTTTTTTATGTGTTTAGTGGTGCAAGTTCGATGATGACGTAGTATCAAGGTGTACAAAACAGGAGGCAATTGAGCACAATTATGGAGGACAGGATGAGGACATGTCAATGGCAGTTAAACACTGTACAAATGCATACATGTTGGTCTACATACGTGATTCAGAGCTACAAAATGTACTGCAAGAGGTCAAAGAAGAGGATATACCTCAAGAGGTCAGAAACGTCCTACAAAGAGAACTATCTGAGGAGATGTACAATCTCGAGCGTGATAAAGACGTTATTGATACTAACAAAGACAATCGTGATACTGAAAACGCGTCATTGAGGCCGTCCACTCAAACTCCACGTAATCCGAATCTCTACATTCACGATTTTTAATAACTATTTCAAAATTATTATTTTTTATTTCTTTCTCGTTTTTTTTTAAATCCCTTATTTTTTTCATTTTTTAAAATTCGGAATGTTTGAGAATCAAAATTTCCAAAAGACAAAAATCGTATTTTCTATAGTTTTTTTTTTCTTTTCTTTCTTCGAATATCTGTCGATAAATTGAGGGAAGAAAATTGTATTTTTAAAAAATTCTAGAGTACACAGTACGGTCACGATAATCATTTTTTTCATAGAAAAAAAAAAAGAAAAAAGAAACTGTGGACTCATTAAGAGTTGCAGTTTTTTTATTTAGAAAATTAATTACTATTTAACCGTCAGTTATGATTGTATTTATTTATTACTCCATGTTTTTTTTTCTCCATCTTCAAGTAATTTGAAGAATTTCTACCCTCATCAATTTTTTTTTTTGCAAATTCCCTCATTTTTATTTATAATTCATTTAATGTTACGTGGCCGGTGACGAAAAATCTAATGATTTTATTGAGAATTTCGTTTTTTTTTCTTTTTTAAACAAAAAAAACAGGAAAAAGAACATAAAAAAAAGGCGAAACGTCATAAAAGTAACGTGAAACACTTTTTTTAAAATCTAAAATGATGTTTCATCAGTGTTGATAGTGAATTACGAGTATTAACAGATGCTTATCTATTTATTTGTTGTTACATATTAATAAATAGAAAAAAAATAACAAAAAAATTAAGAAAAAAAAAGAAGGAGATTTAAGAAAAAAAAAACAAAGTAACACAGTATCGTCGAAAGAATAAATAATTTATAATTGCTGTAATCGAGGTTCCTCTTGAATGCTATTACCAACTATTTTATATAAATATAAAAACAAAAATCGAAAAAAAAAAGAGAAAGAAAAGTAACAATGAGACGATTGAAAGAGAAAAGAAGATGGGAAAGTAATGGATAATAAATTGTTAGATATTTAATCAAAAAAAAAAAACAGGAAAATTAGCTTCATTATGAGAAATGATCATTTCACATTTCCATTTCTATTATTGAAAATTAAAAATTTTTCTTGATCATCAAAACATTTTCAAGTTTTCATTAATAATTAAGTAAAGATGAATTTATTAAAAATTCATTTTCAAGTTACAGCATCAATATCTGCATCGATTCCCATCCAATGAATTTTTTTTTCTACTTTATAATAATTTCTAATTTCCTTATTTTCGATCGGATTTTTAATTTTTTTTTTCATTCTTTTTAATTTTTTTTTTTTCATGACAAATTCAATTCAGCACGTTCTGCACACATTGACATTGATATGGGTGACTATAATAATGTATTTATAGTCTCTGCTGTTCCATTATTATTATAACAAGAGAAATACTGGAACGAGTGTCTGAAAATGTTGCACGTGATTTTTCTAGAATTTCATTCATCAGATTTTTTTTTGTATAAAATGACACTGATGCATTTTCCATCATTTTTTTTTTCATCAGATGAATATAATTTCTGGAATTTTATGAAATAAGGAGAATAAGAAGATTATCGATATTTCGAAAATTCAATTAAATTGATTGAATTAATTAAATTAATTAGATTAATCTCCTTAATTCATAGAATTACAGTACAAATAATCGTGGATCAACAAACAAGCAACGCATTTGAATTTCATCCAGCTCATTTCCTAAAAAAAAAAAAAAAGAAAATTAAAAAAATAATTGATAACAATGTCTGCTGAATAATTTTCATTTTGTAATCGCATTTAATTATTTTCGGAAAAAGAAAAAAAAAAAGTGTTGAACGGCAGATGAACAAAATTAAAATTATTTGAAATGCAGTGATGATTAAAAAAAAAACAGAAAAAGGAATCCAAATTGATTTTTTGAACTTAAAAAAAAATTTTAAAATATAAAAATGAATTATAAGAATGAAATTGAAAGCAAAATTTAACTATTGGAACAAATCATATTGACTGCGAAAAAGAGAAAAAAAAAAAATCTTTATAAAACTTGGATAATTTTAATTTTGTTGGTCTAGCTGGTGGAGAGGCTACAAGAGGAGAAGAGGCTGGAACAAATAAGAAGAAAGGAAAGAAACGAGGCATACTTGTATATGACTGTGAACGTTCTACTAGAAGATAGCTTTGATGGACACCAGGGAAATGATCTCTATGATCCAGAGCACGCACTATATCGTGTTTTTCGTGTTCGTAAACAAGCAACACTTCATGAATTTCTTGAATTACTCAGCGAGAGTTTGGTAAGTTGTATCAAGTCCAATTGTAAAATTTGCAATTGCAAATTTTTTATGTATTTTAAAATAATTTCGAAAATTCTGAAAAGTCTTAAATATTGAGATAAAACTGTTTTTTTTTTCTAATAATTTTTTTAATTACGTAATTAACGTAATTATGATTTATTGTAACTTTGAAAGATTTTCTCTGATTTTTTACGATTTTTTTTTTCCCTCAGAAATATCCCATTGAGCAAATAAGAGTCTGGCCATTTAGTGCAAGAACGAATCAAACCTGCAGACCAACACTGATCGAGCCTGAAGCTGATCTACAAAAGACAATGACTGTTTGTGCCGAAAATGTCAATCCATGGCACGTTTTCGTTGAGCTTGTTCCACCTGATTCTGGATTAACTGCACTTCCACCATTTGATAAAGATACTGATGTATTACTATTCTTTAAACTTTATGATCCAAAAAATAAGAAGATACATTATGCTGGCCATCATTACATGCCAGTTACAGCCAAAGTTCGTAAGTAAACAAATTAATTGGGAAGAATTGTGGGAAAATTAATATTAATTCAGTTTTAATCAATTTTTCCTAGAATTTTCCTCGGATTCTTCGAGCAAAAATTGTTTTTTTCTTTTAAATATAAGGAATTTTTCTAGAATTTTCATAGAATTTGCCGAAGATTTTTCGAGAAAAATTGTTTTTTTTTTAATGGAATTTTCCTAGAATTTTCCTAGGATTTTCCGAGCAAAAACTGTTTTTTTCCATAAATATTTGAATTATTTCCTTTTCTTAATCAGCATCTTTAAATCATTTTTTGCTTTTTCAGAGGAACTCATTCCGATTCTAAATGAGAGAGCTGGCTTTTCCCCTGACACTGAATTAGCTCTTTACGAAGAGATAAAACCGAACATGGTTGAAAAAATTGAAAATCTCACTGAGCCACTGGAGAAGGTGCTGGAGGAGCTAATGGATGGAGATATCATCGTTTTCCAAAAGGAGGAGAGGGACAATGAGATTTATGAATTGCCAACGTGTCGGGATTACTTCAAGTGAGTGAAAAATCTTTGATTACATAAGTTTAGCTGAATTATTTTTATTCAATTATTTTTAAACCACCAGGGATCTGTTCTATCGAGTGGAAGTGACCTTTTGCGATAAAACAATACCAAATGATCCGGGATTCACGATGGAACTATCACTGAGAATGACTTATGATCAGATGGCAAAGGCTGTTGCACAGAGAGTTGGAACTGATCCTTATTTATTACAATTTTTCAGGTGTCAAAAGTGAGTGGAATTTAATAGGAGATTACTAGAAATCGATGAAAATATTGGAGATGGGTTTTTTCTGATGATTTCATTGGAAAGCTGGGGAAATTTCCCATGAAAATCATATGTCAGAAGTTATTTTTTGGAATTTTTCAAAAATTCCATTTTTTGCTCAAGATTTGAGAGGTGAAAACCTTCTGTTTTTGAAAAATTTCAGGTTTTCGGGAATATCTATGGTTCTATTGGTCGTAGCAACCTGGGGTTGATCTTAAATGAAAGGTGAGCTCATTTCCCATAGATTTATGTGGTTTAAAAAAATAATTACCAATTTTTCAAGTACTTATAGGGCAAAAACTGATTTTTGATTTATGACCTATAAGTTTTTGAAAAATTGATTTAAAAAAATTTGAACCACATAAATCGATGAGAAATGAGCTCACCTTTCATTTGAGATCAACCCCAGATCGCTACGACCAACAGAGTCGGAGATATCAACGAAAAAGGAAATTTTTTCTATTTTTGAAAGAAAAACCCCTTTAAAACCTGACCAAAAAAGTAAAATTTTCTAAAAATTGAAAAAAAATAATTTCGACACATATTTTCTACTTAAAATTTTCTCAGTTTTCCAATGAAATCATCAAAAAATCTCTATCACCAACCGTTCAATCGAAATGTCCATTTTACCCCACTTTTCCCTACTTCAATCATAATTAATTTCCAATTTTTTCCCTTTTTTTCACCAGTTACAAAGACTTACCAGGGCATCCCCTTAAGTGTACATTCGAGGGTACACTGAAGGATCTAGTTGCTTATTGTAAGCCAAAGACAAAGAAAATATTTTACCAACAATTGAGTATTCGTGTTAATGAATTAGAGAATAAGAAACAATTCAAGTGCATCTGGGTTGGTCCATCATTGAAAGAAGAGAAAGAAATAATTCTTTATCCAAATAAAAATGGTACTATTGCAACACTACTTGAAGAGGCCAAGAAACAAGTAGAATTTTCAGAGAATGGCTCTGGTAAATTGAGACTACTCGAAGTTAATTGCAGTAGATTAATGCCAGGACCTAAGGAGGATACACCACTTGAAACACTAAATACACTTGGTACAAAGGCTTACAGGATAGAGGAGATACCAAAGGATGAGTTAAATCTCGCTGAAGACGAGATGCTTGTACCTGTTGCTCATTTTCATAAGGATGTTTTTGCAACATTTGGAATTCCATTTATGTTTAAGATCAAACATGTGAGTTTTCAATAATTTTTTTTAAATTTAACAGAAGTCATTATTTATTTTAAATTATTTATTATTATTTATCAATTATTATTCATTTTCCATATATATTGCCTTTTCGGCTTTTTATAGTAAATTAAATTTACAATAAAATAAAATTCATTTTTGAAAAATAAAATAATAGGAAATTTGAAATTTTAGAAAATTCTGTTATAATTTCAAATGAAAAAAAAAAGTTAGAATATTATTTATCATTTAAAATTACTAATTTCAATTGTTTTACAGGGTGAGCCATTTGCTAAAGTCAAGGACAGATTATTGAAAAAATTAGGTGTACAAGAGAAGGAATTTGAAAAGGTAAGCATATTATTATTAAATTTATTGAAATTATAATGCATTATGAGAGTTCATAAAAACTTTAAAGTTTAAGTTCGCGATCGTGTCATTGGGCAAGGCACAATTCATCACTGATGAAACTGATTTTTTCATTAATCTTGCTGAATTTCGAGCTGTTCCTAATCAGAGTGAGTACCTAAATTTTTTTCATTTACTTGAAAAATAATCGAATTTTTTAAATAATTAATGTTTTTAATTTTTCTTTAATTCTTTAGATGCACCAATGCAGAGGCCTTGGTTGGGTCTAGATCACGTTAATAAAGCCCCGAAGCGTCCACGAATTAACTACCTCGAAAAGGCTATCAAAATATACAATTAAATTCATTTTTTTAAAAATTAAAGAAAAGAACGGAAAAATTGAGGATAAAAAAAATGAAGAAGAATAGAGAGCGTCATGCGGAAGCAAACAATTGATTCAGGCAGCCATCCTTGTTAATTATGCAGAAATTCACTGCAGAGTGCATTGTGGAGGGTCATTAAACTATAAGTGAGATAGTTAACGAGAGACACATTCGGTCTCATTGTTCAAAACACAATTGAATTAATTGAACATAAAAATTTAAAGGAAAAAAGAAAAATCCATAAATAAATTCACGTATGATAAACAATTTTACCAAGAAAAAAATATATATTAATGAAAAATAACCAGTTTTTTTTGTGTGATAAAGAGGATGATCCAACTCTACGAATAACACAGGCAGATAGAGAATAAATGAAAAATCATGAAAAAAACTACCAAAACGCCTATTAGCGTGTCAATGGTACTCATGAAAAATAAATTTTTTATTCTTCTCACTTCGAAGAGAAAAAAAAATGAATTTAACAGAAAAGAAAAATAAAAAACTCATCACACTGAGAATCTTTTTCGGATATTGTTTATTTTTTCTCAGATTTAATGTGCTTCAATTAAAAAAAAAAAATCCTAATTCACTGCGAATGAATAGAAGGAACAAGAATGTGGGGAATATTAAAAGAAAAAAAATAAATAAATAAAAATCCTAGTATTTTTAATGGAAAAAAATAATCAATGAAATATTAACGACGACTCTTGTGACGAAAATTAAATAATCAAACCAGGGCCATTGCGATTTGATAGCTCTCGTCTCGTTATACCGGCGTATTATACATTTACACACAAAAAAATGTGAAGCGATTAAATAATTATAGATAAAGAGAATAAAACAAAAAATCTAAATTTTCAAAGGATAAAAATCGTAAAGTGTTTACTGAAAACTGAAATGGAGCAAAAAAAAATTAATTAATATAAAAAAAAAATTACTATAAATGTGTTTACTATCAATCAATCAATCAATCGTAGATTAGGCAATAATTTAGTAATGGAATTTTTAGAATTTAACTTGTAGTCGAAAACTGCTGCAGGAAAAAATCGTGGAATAATAAAAAATCATGTGCAAGTGAAAATTAGAAGAAAAGAAGAAAGGAAGTCGTAAAAGCAGAAAAAAGTGAATGGAATAATGAAAATTGAAATTATTTGCGCAGATTTAAAAAAAAATTGAGTTTAACGCCGGTTATCGAGTACGATTGAATCACAATCTGAAGAAAATATTCATTTCAATTCATAAAAAGCTAAAAAAAAGGAGAAAATGCCTCACGAAATAATGAAGAGTATTTTTTTTCCTCTTTAAATTAATTAATTCCATCGTATTTAAAATAATGCATTTATTTTCACTATTTAATTAAAAAATGATCGATAAATCGATGAAAAATTGATTGTAGAATCATATAGTTATACTAACTATCTCAATTTCATTTTTTAATTCCTCAATAATATGTTATAATTGAAGTAATAATGATAAAAGTATAAAATGAATTTTGTAAAAATTCTTTAAAAAATTATATAAAAATCGATTAAATATAAAATTTTGAATTGAAATGAATTATTGTCTCAGCGTAATTAATTAACTAATTAATAAAAAAAAGAAAGAAAAAAAAACAATTTCTGTAATATAATAATGTCACGACTAGGTATTTAACAATTTCTATTGTTAGATTGCATCGCGTTGTTTTTATCTTATTTTTGTATAATGTACGCATGCATCTTTCTGATGAGAATTTTTTCATGGATTTATAATTCCAGGGCCTTCACATACACATAAAAAAACATAAAAACACACTGTGCACCTGTCGTCGATTAACAATTATTTTTTTAAATTAATGAAAAAAGAGAAAAACTAAAAAATAAAGTTTTTTCAATTTCAATCTTTGCTCATTGAGAAAAAAGAGAGAAAAAAAAAGAAAGAAAAATCAATTTAAAATTACGAGTGATTGATAAAAAGAGAAAATCAAGATTCGAAATTCTTAATTTTTTTTCTTTTTAATGATTTATGACGAATCACTCAATTTCATCATTTTGTTTATAAATTAATAATTGTTTAAATTACTTTATTCATTATTCGACGACGAAAATTTTACGATTCTCCTGTCTCAATCTGAGATTTGGGCTAATGAGATAAGTGGTTTAATTACCACGTAAAAATATTTACGATTTTTTAAATGTCTATCTTTTCATTTTTTGAGAGAAAGAGAGAGAGAAAGAGAGAGAGGGAGAGTGAGAATGAGAGAGTGAGCAGCATGGAAAATAATTATGTATTTTTTTTGTTTCTCTTTTTGCAGAAGAATCGCATAAATTTAAAACGTAAATGAAAAAAAAAAAATATAATAAAAAAAAAAAAAAGAAAATTGTTTAAGTTATAACTGTATGATATTAATAATAAATAGATAACATTCAGCTATTTGTATCTCGGTTTTTTCATTTATTGAATTAAATTTCGTTTATGTAATTGAATATTTTCATCGATTCCCGGCTTGCACACGCGCCGTAATTTTACATTTCTCATGTTAGAAGGAAAACGTGAAATAATCCGGAAGAAAAGTGCAACGATTTTTTTTATAACAATGAACAAATTTTACAAATAATTTAATCGTGATTCTGATTTATTTAAAATTGAATTATTAAAAAAAAATATGCGGCTCAATATTTGATAGATTTTTAAGTTATAAATTCGTAAATAGGGGGTGAGTGTTCCAAAGGATTAAAAATTGCCTAAAAAATCCCAAAAAAAGGCCATAACTCACAATTTTTTGACTTTTCTTTTAACAAATAAATTATTGCAAGAAAAAATATTTAAAAAATTTGTACTTGCAGTTTTTCAAATTTTTTAAATGTGTGAATTTTTCAAAATTTCAAAAATAATTTATTTGTTAAAAATAAAAAAATAATAAATGTTAGATGTATATTATTTTTTAATATCATGATTTTTAAAGAAAAAAAAGGGAATTCTGATGAAATTCATTATAAATTATCGATCATCAAAAAAAAAAATGAATGGGTTATCAAGTGACCGAGTTTATCACCGAAAATCCGGATGCACTGGTTCAAATTTCCAAAAATATTCATCGAAAAAGTGAAGGAAAAAGTGATTTTTTCGATAATCATTCAACATAAAATGAAAGATCTCAGTCTCTAATCGAAAGTCTCAATGTGTACTTGTGTCTCACTGGCACAAAAAAACTTCAGTAAAAGTTTAAGTTAATCATAAAATAATTACGTAATAAATTGATTTATTTGTGCAAGTATAAAATCCGGAGTATTTGAAAGGTTTGCAATTTTAATGACGTATTTTTAAGAGAAAAAAGAATTATTGATAAAAAATATTTGTTGGTAATCGTGTTTTGTTGACCCTCGTTGACACCTAACGTGGGGTCTTTTCGTGATAAGGAGATTTTTCGAAAGTGAGTTATTGACGATAATAAAGTTGTCCAGATTTTTCCGGACAATGGTTCAAACACGTGGAAATTATTCAAAAAAATTTATCGAAATGAAGTATTTTACTGATAATTTCTTTAGAATGCAATGAAATTATTTCTGTAATATGAGAAATTGTTTAATATTACTCAGTGTATCTGAAACACTATATTTTTTTTTTTAAATTAATTTGTCATAATTTAAAGTATAATGCATATTAATTCTAATTGAAAAAAAATTTGAAAATTTTTAAAAATTCAACAATTATGCGAAAAATTTATTGAAATCTAAAAAAAACATCTTTTGTTAGTTTTTCGAGGATATTTTGGAAATTAAGCGAGATAGAGCGATTTTGCTACAAGTTGTAGGCCAAAATCGTCTTATCTCGCTAAGTTTCCAAGATTTTAACAAAGAAAAAATGGTAAAAAAATAAAATCAATTTTTGTTAAAACTCAAAACACTAAAAATAGCAAAAACCTGACAATTTCCATTTTATTTACTTTTTTAACGGAAATTATTTTTAAAAAATATGCATATGTAGGAAATTCAAAAAACTATAAGTTGCAAATTTTTTAAATATTTTTTTTGTAAAAATTTATTTGTTAAAAATTTTTTAAAAATTGTCAGATATGTAGTAATTTCATTTAAATTACAAAAAAATCCATCTTCCATATGCTTTTAGTTTTTCTCAATACTTTTCATTCGATCTATCAAACCAGAAGAGAAAGGCACTAGACCAATTACCTCAGAAAGTAGTCAATCATGTTTTCTGCTCTATTTTTCAAAAAAAAAATTCCCGCAAAATCATTTATAATTTATAAATTATCTTTGAGCGTTTGCAGTAGAATAGAAGTTAAAAAAATTGAAAAAAAACGGGTGGAAGGTACTTTTAAATACTGGAAATTGGGCAACCGGAAGCTTACATAATTCAAAAAAAGACTAAAGTAACCGGCCTTAGAATAATTCAGGTTATAAAAACCCTCGAAAAAATTTTCTAGTCTCAAAAAAAATTCCCCCAATTTTTATTCAATAAAATAATTAAATTTACGTGAATTTATAAATTATCAAGAACTTAATTATGATTTTTTTCTCGCTAGACGAGATTTAGATAAAATTCTTTTCAAACAATGACAATAACGGTTAATTGGAGCTCTCGGAGTCGTTGTTGTGTTCGATTGGCTGCAAGAGTATTCTTCAACGGTCTGGAGCCCATAAAAGGTCACGTGTTTCAAGGACATATTCCAAAATCACATTTTATCTCATCGAGAAACGTGGTCACAACAACTTGCTCGAAATCTGGCACTGTGAGTGATTAAAAATTAAATTAAAAACGCAATTTCTTCAATTTTCAATGAAAAATTTGAATAAATTTATTATTCAAAAATCGAATGTTAAGAAAAATTATTAATTGTTAAATAATTAAAATAATTATAATAAGTAAGTTTATTCATTGATGCTACATCTTTTACATGTTTTACACCGCTTACAGCCTTTATCTCCTTCTTTAGATACATAAATAAATACATTTAATGAGTTATTTACATCTCTGTCTTTTTGTTATCACAGTTCATTTTTATTTTTAATTACACTTTCTTCTGGTTCTTTTTGGTTTCTTGTCACTTTTATTGCCCTGTTGCCCTCCTTCCACTTTCACTTGTACCTCTCTCGCTTTCTCTCATTTCGTTTTATGTCTCCCTTGTCATCTCTATTTCTTTTAGTGCTTTTTCTACCTCGCCCAGCCTCTTGCATAATTCTTTGTCTGGCTCTCCTCCCAGTACTCTTGTCAGCTTTATTCTCAACTGTATCCCTTCCATCCCTTCTGTCCAGCCATCCCACCATCTTTGACTTTCTTCTTTTAGTTTACTCCTTATTTTTTTACATGTGATTATGTGTTGTATCGATTCAGTCACTGTGTTACATGCTCTGCAGCTTGCGTTTTCCCAGCCTCTCTTCTCTTCTTTCGCTATGTTTCCGCATCTCCATCTGGCCCAAACTTGTTTGTGCCAGTCACTCCACTCTTTTTTTCTCCAGTATGTCTCCATTTCTGGGCTTTTTTTCACCGCCTTGTAATAGCTGCAGTAACTTGATTTGTCAATTTTTGCCCAGTTGTTCTGTATCTCTTGGTCTTGCCAAAATAATTATAATATTAAATATGAAATAAAAATTTCAATGAAATTAACACATATTTTAATAACAATTCTTTAATTTTTTTTTAACACATAAATAATTACAAAAAAATGTATTTAAAAAAATTTCTACTAATAATTTTTTGAATTTTTAAAATGTACATATTTTTCATTTTTTTTTAAAATAATTTATTCTTCCAAAAAAAAAGGCTGAAAATTTTTATTATTTCCATTTTCTTGACAAATAAATTATTTTTAAGAAAATAGAAAAGATGCAGATGTGGAAAATTTGAAAAAAACGATTTTTTTTTGAGTAATTTTTTTGAATATATTTTTTTCTATAATAATTAAATTATTTAAAAAAATACGAGAAATCATCAAATTTAAGCGCCAATTTTTCTATTATTTTAAAAAATAATGATTTATTTGTTTTAAAAAATTGCCAAGAAAGTCGTATGTATGATAATTTCATTATCACAAATAATTTACATATTTTTTAATTTATAAAATTGATAACGATGTAAAATAAATAAATCAACATCTGATTTTTATCTAAATTAAAAATAATTGAGTGCAATAATGAAAATCTTGATATTTCGCAAATTAAATCATTGCACCATGTCTCGGGTTATCTGCTGAATGCCTCTGAATCTTTCAAAAATTAACAAATAACCCGAAGAATGATTGCATCTCTTCATTCGATCACAAACATCCGCACGAACAGCTTCTCACTATTAATTTATTCTCATAATCGAATTATTCTGCATTAATTAAGAATTAAAGGAAAAAAAGTGAATAATATTCTTTTATTTTATAGTAATATTGTTGAACTCATTTTACAAACGTTATATTTTTTTTTTAATTAGAAAATGGCTGGAGTTTTACATCAAAATCTTTGGGACAGTGATCCTGAGCTCTTCGATCTCATCAAGAAAGAGAAACAGAGGCAAATGTGCTCATTGGAGATGATTGCCAGTGAAAATTTCACATCATTGAGTGTTCTCCAGTGCTTGAGCTCTTGTCTCCATAATAAATACAGTGAGGGACTTCCTGGTGCTAGGTAATTCCTTCAAAATCAAATTCTGTTGTCTTCCTAAAAATAGTAATTCTCAGAAAATTTTTAATTTTTTTTTAAACACAGGGGAAGGTGGGGCAAAATGGACATCAGGGGTGAAATGGACATATCTAAATTTTCAGGCGAATATTATGGAAAACTCTTGAAATTAATAAGAACATTGGCGGTAGATTGTTTTCGATGATTTCATTGGAAAGCTGAGAGAATTCTGGCGGGAAACAAGTGCGGGAATTAATTTTTCTGAATTTTTGGCGATTTTGACTTTTTTGAGCATTTTGGAGGGGTTGAACCGTTCTTTTCTTTGAAAATTTTCAGTTTTTTGAGAATATTTTTTTTTTTAAATCTTTTTTTGAGAATATCTTTGGTTCTATTCGTCGTAGCGTAAAAATTCCGAAGGGAGGTGAAAGGTGAGATCATTTGCCATCGATTCATAGGGTTTTCAATTTAACAATATCGATTTTTAAGGTATTTATGGGCATTTTTGTGAAACAGTTTTGTGAAACCATTTTTGGCCTATAACTATCCCAAAAATTGATATTTTTGAATGCAAAACCACATAAATCGATGGGAAATGAGCTCACATTTCATTTGAGACCAACCCCGGATTGCTACGACCAATAGAACCAGAGATACTTGCAAAAAGCTGAAAATTTTCAAAAAAGCAAAGGCTCAAAAATTCCGAAAAATATTGAATTTTCAAAAAAAATGAAAAAAATACCTCTGACACCTATTTTCCGGCTAAAATTTCCTCAGCTTTTCAATAAAATCATCAAAAAAAATCCATCTCTAACCGTTTCATTACAATGTCCATTTTGCCCCACTCTCCCCTAAATTATTTTTAAAAAATGACGATGAAATGAGTACATATTTCATAATCTTTTGCATTTTTTTAAATAAATAAATTATTGCAAGGGAAAAATTCCAAACAATTTTTACTTGCAGTATTCCAAATTCTCTAAATGTACGTGTTACGTCAGAACTATTATTGCTAATAATTCCAAAATAGCATGGATTATTTATTTTTCCTGTTTTGAGCCTAGTTAAAAACCAATAGCTCGGGATAGGAATAAGGGAGTTTTTGCGTCTAACTGCATCCAATAGGGTGACAAGATAAAAATAACGTAAATTTTCAATAATAACTTGGCTTATATTTTCTAAATAAAAATAGTTTTAAAGATTTTACAAACATAATTATTTACATTCTTTAATTAATTCTCAAAAGGGTTGAATTCCAACTATTTATTTTCTACAATAAAATGATTTCGAAAATTTTTCAAGGATAATAATTCCGTATCTTTAATCAATTTTCCCATAAAATTTCAATTTTAATCATTAAAAAATTTTTTTTTTTTTTTTTTATAGGAATAATTCAAATAAAATAATATAATTTCTGTTTTCTTTTTTGGTATTATTATGAATCTGACAGGATTCTCTATGTTGACTTTTCCAGAATTTCATGGATTTCTCATCCAAACAATTTAATTAGAATAAAATAATAAAAAAAATTTTTTTCATGAACTCGACAGGATTCTCTAAATTTTACATTTTCAAAATTTTATCAATTTTTCATTTGAACCCAATTAAAATTAAACAGAATAAATTTTAATAATGAATCCGACGGGATTTTCTAAATTTCACTTTTTCAAAATTTCATAACTTTTTCATTTAAACTGATTAACCTTAAATAAAATAAATTTTTGTAATAATTTCGGCAGGATTCTCTAAATTTTACATTTTTAAATTTTTATCCATTTTTCAATTAAACCCAATTAAAATGAAATAGAATAATTTTCATAATTAAATCCAATTTCATATATAAAAAAAATTATTTACCGAATACGCGACATCTGCACGCGCAGTATCCACCGATTTTTATTCAACTTGTCCACTTACTTTTCTGTTTTGTTTCCTTTTCTCTTTTTTTTTTTTTTTATCCAATTTGCTCTCGTTTCTCTCAGTCTTCCTTTTCACAAAATTTCCAAAATAACCCAAAGAAATTGTCTTATTTCTACCTCTTTCTCACACTCAAAAATCACCACAATAGTTTAATAAAATCGTCTTAATTCTCCCAGTTTCTCATATTCAAAAAAAATCCCCACAATAAAATTCTTTTATTTTTCCCTATTTCACATTTAAATTTTCGCAGTAATTCAATAAAATCCTTTTATTTCTTTCTCTTTTCACACTCGAAATCCCCACAATAGTTCAATAAAATCTCTCGGTTTCTCTCTCTTTTTTTTTTTTTTTCATTTTTACACTAAAAATCCCCATAATAATTCAATACATTTTTCCATCCAACCTAATTATTCGAATGCCGCGCCCTAATTAATTCGGGAAGGAAGTGCATCGCTCCTCGCGAGTGCGTTGCCCCTTCCTTACCTAATTCCTCTTTTTCAATAGTGGGGTCAATCATGTGACAAAAATCACATATGATTTGCACCCCACTTATTGAAGAGTGGGAGAAAATCCGCGATTTCTTTCTGTTGCCAAGGCATTGCAATTCAATGCCTTCGACAATCAGAGAAGACTTATTTTAATAAAATAATCTAAAAATCGATATCGGACGACCAGTGTTATTTACACCGGACGTCTTCTATCTTTTGGAACAATGGTGAATCATGTTCACCATTGTTTTTATTAACTTTTTCATTCGAAACGAAAGGTGTCTTTGGTTTCGAATAATAAATTTTTTTTTTTTTTTTTAAATTAAAAAAAAAACGTCTCAGTTTCTGGACGTTACATACGTATTTTTTTTTTTTATATAATTCATTTGTTGAAAAAAAGGAAATAAGAAGAATTGTCAGATTTCAACTATTTTTAGGATCATTTAAAGAGTGTAAGTGTTATGCTTACATATAGCACTAGTATAAGCATAGCACTTACGTCACTTTGTTTTTAAGGCGTTTCAAAAAATTGTCGTGTTTTAATTTTATTATCAGACTTTATTAAATTTGACTTTTTTCGCTATTCAATGATTAATTAATTAACTCATTTGCAATTAATTCTCTTCAGATACTATGGAGGTAATGAGTACATCGATCAAATTGAATGGCTGGCCCAAAAAAGAGCACTAGCTGCATACAGACTGAACCCAGAAGAATGGGGCTGCAATGTCCAGCCTTACTCTGGTAGTCCAGCGAATCTAGCTGTTTATACTGGACTTATAGAGCCCCATGGAAGAATAATGGGTCTGGACCTGCCAGATGGTGGACATTTGACTCATGGTGACTCAATTAACATTTTAGTGCAATAAAAAATATGAAACTGAAAATAGCAGATATTTGACAATTTTTGGATTTTTTTTTCTCTGTTAACAAATGAATTATTTCAAGGAAATTAAAAATATGCAATTGTAGAAAATTGAAAAATCTACAAGTGCAAATTTTTTAAATATTTCTTTTTATGATGATTTAATGCTTTAAAAAATCCAAAAAATTGTCAGACTTCTGTTAATTTTATGGTAATTGAAAAATGACTAATTCTTTATCTTTTCAGGTTTCTTCACACAGACGAAAAAAATCTCAGCAACTTCGATATTCTTTGAATCAATGCCTTATAAAGTGAATCCAACAACTGGACTAATTGATTACGACAAATTAGCAGAGACTGCGAAATTATTCAAGCCAAAAATTATCATCGCTGGAGTTTCTTGCTACAGCAGGTGTTTGGATTACAAGAGATTCAGAGAAATTGCTGATGAGAATAATGCATATCTTTTTGCTGATATGGCACACATATCTGGATTAGTTGCTGCTGGAGTTATTCCAAGTCCTTTTGAGTACTGTGACGTTGTTAGTACTACTACCCACAAAACCTTGAGGTAATAAATGAATTTAGGATACTAAAAATAGCAGAAATCTGACAATTTTCTATTTTTTTTTATTTTTTCAACAAATCAATTATTTTAAAGAAAAGAAAAAAATGCACATGAAGAAAATTTATATGTTAAAGGTAATTCATTTGTTTAAAATCCAAAAAAATTGTCAGATATGTGCTAATTCCATAATTACTGGGAATAGCAGACATCTGATAATTTCTATATCCTTTTCTTCTTTCAACAAATAAATTATGAAAAATAAAATAAAAAATATGCACTTGTAAGAAACTTGAAGAACTATAAGAGCAAATTTTTTAAATATTTTTTTAAATAATTTATTTGTTTAAAAAAATTTTAAAAATTGTCAGATGTGTGCTAATTTCATCATTTTTTGAATTTTTATTGATTTTACGATGGATTTTTTCGGAGCATAAGGTGTAATTTAAAAAATTGTCTTTAGGGGACCGAGAGCTGGTGTTATATTCTTCCGAAAAGGAGTTCGAAGTGTTGGCAAGAACGGCGAGAAGATAATGTACGATATTGAGAGCAGGATAAATCAGGCAGTTTTCCCAGGGCTCCAAGGTGGTCCCCATAATCATCAAATTGGGGCAATTGCAACTGCAATGAAACAAGCACAAACACCAGAATTTGTGGAGTATCAGAAACAAGTTGTGAAGAATGCAAGAAAATTAGCTGCTGCTCTTCAAGAACGTGGATACACCATAACTTCTGGTGGAACTGATGTGCACATGCTTCTCGTTGATCTCAGGAATACTGGAATCACTGGGTCCAAGGCAGAGAGAATTCTCGAGGATATTTCTATAGCCTGCAATAAAAATACAGTTCCTGGTGATAAAAGCGCTTTTAATCCAAGTGGCATCAGACTTGGTATGCCAGCACTTACAACTCGCGGAATTAAAGAGGAACATGTCGATGATATCGCAGAATTTATTCACAGAGGTGAATTGGAAATTATCAATTAATTTAATTAGCAGTCATTTGACAATTTTTTGAATTTTTTAAAGCATTAAATCGTCATTAAAAAAATATTTAGAAAATTTGCACTTGTAGATTTTTGAATTTTCTAAATTTGCATATTTTTTCTTTTTTTTAAATAATTTATCTGTTAAAAGAAGGAAAATATCTAAACATTGTCAGATTTCTATTTTTAATATGATTTGAAAATGATTATGAAATGAGCAGACATTTGGCAATGTTGTGCATTTTTTTAAAGCATTAAATCATGATTAGAAAAATCTTTAAAAAATTTGTACTTGTAGATTTTTAAATTTTCTAAATTTGCATATTTTTCTTTTTTTAAAAATAATTTTCATCTCTTAAAAGAAGAAAAATATCGCAAAATTATCAAATGTCTGCTATTTTTAGTATAATAATTAAAATGATTAATGGCAATTAAAATTAATTGAAATTATCAATGTATTTTTTTTTTTTTTAGGACTGGTATTATCGAAAGAAGTAACAGCCAAATCTGGACCGAAACTCGTGGACTTCAAAGCAGTTCTCGAAAAAGATCCAGAGATAAAATCCAAGGTAGAAGTACTTCGTAACGAAGTCGAAGAATATTCGAAAAAATTCCCGCTTCCAGGTCTTGAGGATTATTAAAAAAAATCTTGACCAGTTGTTACTACTGATATCAGTATCAGTATTACGCAACATTGCCACATGTATTTTTTTTTTTGAATAATAAAAAACACATTTCTATTTTTATACGATTGTAAATCGAATGAATAAGATAATTACAATGAGTTCAATTTTATTCTTTACGTTTTTTTCTTAAACATAATTATTATTTTCCCTCAATCTTCGATTTTCCCTCATTTTTTTCGCATTAATTCTACACGAATATTGCATTACGAATTTTACATACAAATTCCTTGGACATCTAGTCGTATTTATTATTATTTACAGTTCAATGGCAATTCTATTTTCCATTCAAAAGTATTATCAATTATTTTATTTAAAATATAATAATATAATTAAGTAAATTAGGAAAATTATGTTTTTTTTTAAATATTATTTTTCATTGAATTTTTTCTTCAATTGACTGCTAATTATAATAATAATGAAATTAGCATACATCTCACAATTGATCGCATTTTTTAAATAAATAAATTATTATTAAAAAAATATTTAAAAAATTTGCAATTGTAGTTTTTCAAATTTTTTACATATACATATTTTTTATTTTTTAAAAATAATTTATTTGTCAAAAAAATGAAAATTATAAGAATTGTCAGTTGTCTGCTATTTTCAGTATTATTAATTATATTATTTAATTGGTGCAAGTAAATTCTTTGAGGCTCCTGTGATTAAAAAAATTGATTAATTTTCAATTTTTTCCTCTTTTTTGTCGAAAATACGTTTTTACATGACTAAATCATCAGCTAATCTTTGCAATTTCGTTATAAATTCAACCCATTTATCAATATCCTGACTATTTTTTCATGAATTAATTAATTAATTTATTATAAATTAAAACTATTCAGTGAAACTCGTAGTTATTTGTACAATATATAGTCCTCCATTATTGTTTGTTTTTTTCATTAAAAATCCATTGATATTGATAATTTTGTAATTGTAATTGGAAAGCTCAATGAAAATTTGAGCATACCACCATACATAATCACACTTTCTCATTCAATAGTTACTAATTATTAATTCAAGCCTATATCATTAAAGTAATTTATTTATTTTTTTTCTTTTTTCTCTTAATCGTATATTATTTCATGATTTTATTTTTCTCTACTCAGGATATTGTACAGTAGAAAAGAAAGAGGATATTAATAAATAATCGAGGGGATCAGCTAATACAATAATTATTCAATTATTTATGTTAAATAGTGATTGAGAATTATTTAACTTGACTTGATCGCAGATTAAATCGATGGAGAAAACTGAGAAAAAAAAAAGAATTGCAAAAAAAAACAAAATGATAGAGGAGGCTGGGGCAAAATGGACCATCAATGGACCTTTGAGGTTCACATGATTCATGAATTTTTTTCGGAGTGAAGGACTTCCTGGAAAAATGTGAAAAAATTTGAGAAGATGCTTCAATATATGAAATTTTTTACTGAATTTTTTCGAAATTTTTAAAAAATGTCTTTACTCTAAAAAAAAATTGCGAATCATTTTGAAAAAAATGGTCCATTTTGCCCCAGTTTTTCCTAATTCACTGATAAATCGAAATAATCGAAATAAACCTATTTCTTTGAACTTCCCGCCTAAATTTACAAAAAAAACTTGAAATTGAAAAACCGAGGATTAAATTTAAGCCGAAAAAAATAAAATAGAAATGATAATATTTTAAATATCTCCTTTACTCGATTATGATACAATTCTGATGATTCTGATAATCAGTCAAGTTCTTGTGCAGCAGCTTGTGAGGTAGAAGCACCACTGGCATTGATCTGTCTTGCCCCCTGTTCCTCCATGTCTGAGTCTTCGTCCTCGAGACCAACGAATAATGATTGGAGAAGACTACCAAAGAGACCCTGACGTCTTGGACGTGGTGCTGGTGCATTAAAGAATAATTGGGCTATTTTGTCGAGATACATGCGATAACTTGGATCTCTCACTAAACTCAATTGATACTGTTCACAGAGTATAGTGAACATTGCATGAGAAGATCTGAAAGGATAAAAATTGACTCATTTTAAAATTCGTGACTTTTTTTTTAGAAAAATGATTCTTTTTTAGAAAACTGGATTTTTTCAGAAAAATTGTCATGTTTATAGAAAAATTGATTCTTTTTTTTTTAAATTGTCATTTTTTTTTAAAAATTGTCATTTTTTTTTAAAAATTGTCATTTTTTTAGAAAAATTGTCATTTTTTTTAGAGAAATTGACATTTCTTGAGGAAAATTGACATTTCTTTAGAAAAATAAACACTTTTTCAGAAAAATTTGCATTTTTTTAAGAAATCTGACATTTCTTTAGAAAATTTGATTTTTCTTTAGAAAAATTGACGTTTACTTGAAAAAATTGATATTTTTTAAAGAAAAATTGCCATTTTTTTGAGAAATCTGACATTTTTTTTAGAAAAATTGATTTTTCTCTACAAAAATTGATTTTTCTTTAGAAAGATTGATCTTTCTTTAGAAAAATTGACATTTCCTTGAGAAAATTGATATTCTTTATAGAAAAATTGGCATTTTTTTGAGTTAATTTATATTTTTTTTTATAAAAATTGACATTTCTTTAGAAAAATTGAGATTTTCTTGGAAAAATTGACTTTTCTTTAGAAAAATTGAGATTTTCTTGGAAAAATTGAGATTTTCTTGGAAAAATTGACATTTCTTTAGAAAAATTGACATTTTTTTAGAAAAATTGGTAGAGGAATTGATTTTTTTTGGATCAGTCATTTTTATTTTAATATCTCGGGAACTAAGCGAGATAAGGCGATTCTCCCTTAATCCTTCTCTAATAGATGATTTCTAGAGCTACAAAAAAAAAGATTCGATAAAAATCGGTCTATCTCGCTTATTTTCCGAGATATCTCCAAAAAGCTGCTGATGGAATAAAATGAATTCTTCTGCAAAAAATCTGGAAGAAATCTGGAATTGTGAAATTTTTATGATTTACTCACAGCTGAATTGTTTTCAATAAGAAGCATAAAAAATTTAGTAGCGGTAGAACATAAGGAGGTCCATTATTTATCTTCGGATGTCTCGATGTGTAAGAGTCGAAGGCTTCTTGTGCTGCAGATGCATTTTGCAAACAGAGATATCTGGAGGAAAAAATGTGTTCGTTATTTATTTTTCAATTAATTTCTTGATTTATTGGAAAGCTCATGAAAGTAACTCACTGTAAAACAACTTGGGCTATGAATAGATCAATTTCATTTGAGTACCCTCGTTGTTGATGGAGCTCTACTAGCATCGTAGCACATCCTGCTCCATCGTGACTATATATAAAATGTTGCTTTGCCAGAATATAATTTTTTTCTGCAAATAGAAGAGGATTAAAAAAATTATAAAAAATATTATTATATTGAACTAATATTGATTAATACTATTATTATATTAATATTATTATACTATTATTATAATAATAATATTATTATTATATTGATATTATTATTATAAAAAAAATCCGGAAAAGCAAGTAGAAAAGAGCAAAAAATTGGGATTCTGATGAAATGGCTTGGGATGAATTTTTTTTGATGATTTCATCGAAAAGCTGAGGAAATTTCCGGTGAAAAAAATGGGTTTGAATTTTTTTTTCAGAATTACTCTTGAAAAATTCATTTTTTTGGGGGGAATGAATTAAAAGTGAAAATTTTTCTATTTTCGGTTTTTTAATACTTTTTTGGGGATATCTCTGGTTCTATTGGTCGTAGTGACTTGGGGTTGATCTTAAATGAAAGGTGAGATCATTTTCCATTAATTTATGTCATTAAGACTAGAAAATTATCAATTTTTGAGGTAATTATGGGCAATTTCGTGAAGATCAGTCTTTGTCCTATAAATACCCCAAAAATTGATCATATTTTAGTTTTAACGACATAAATAAATGGTAAATGATCTCACCTTTCATCCAAGATCGATCCCAAGTCGATACAACCAATAGAACCAGAAATATGACCAAAAAAGTGGAAATTTTCCATTTCGTGAAGATTTTTTCCTGGAAAAAAAACTCAAATTTTCAAAAAAACTCGTAAAAATTAATTTTTAAATATTTTTTTCACTGGAAATTTTCTCAGCTTTTCGGTGGAATCATCAGAAAATAGGCATCTCAAATATTTTCCCTGATTTCTCACATTTTTCAAATAAAATCAACCATTTAAATAAAAATTCACCCTTTTTCTCCCTTTTTCCTCTCATCTTAGAACACTTTACCTTGCCAAAAAACTTGGGCAATGAGTTTATGAAGATCTGGATGTCCCCATTTGTAATTACTATGTTTCAAACTCCATCTAAGTGCATTATGAAGAAATGTTTCTCTCTCTGGTGATCCTTGCTTCATAATACTGAATAAATTTGTTATTTTTTCAAAATAAACGTTTGATGTTTCTGTGTCTGATTTATTTAGTACGTCGATGAATAATATACCTAAATCAGCACCACTTGTGTGCTATTGAGAAAAAAAATGACGTAATAAATGTAATAAATGTCACAAATCAATTCATAGTCGAATATTATTAATTAATAAATGAAAACAATAAAAAAAACGACAGTAAAAATAGCAGAATTCTGACAATTTTTAGATTTCTTTTTTTCTTTTAACAAAAAAATGATTTAAGTAACAGAAAAATTATTTAAATAACAAAAAAAATATTTAAATAACAAAAAAATTATTTAAATAAACAAATAAATTATTTAAATGAAAAAATGAAAAATATGCACGTGCAAGAAATTAATTTAAAAAACTGCAAGTGCAATTTTTTTTCAATATTTTTTTTGTTGAAGAAAAAATCAAAAAATTGGCAAATTTGTGCTAACTTCATTTATTTTATATTTAATAATATTAATATGCATTATTAATTTACCTGATCTCGTTGTAATAATAGCATAGCACCATTGTAGAGTAATTCAAGTAAATCAGCGTATTTTTTCTGTCCAAGATACCTAAAAAAAAAAAAAAAAGAGGTTAGAATAATTGCAACGTCAGTACCTGAAATTTCTCTCTCAAGTTTATAAAAGTAAAAAGAAATACAAAAATAATTTTTCAATAAATTACCGAAAATAGAGTGTCCTGTACATTTGATGTGCCTCATAATAATTTCCAGAATTAACTGATGCCTCTAATTTACCTAAAACTCTCTGTATACCATGATTAACTCGTGATGCCATATTTTCATAAATAAATAGAAACTAAAAATTGCAGTAGTTTCGAAAAAAAAAAGAAAAAAAAATCTCAATGAAAAAAAAAATGGAATAAATCAATGTTTTTTACATTAACTTCTTTACAATTGTGGATTTTTAATTAACGCAGTTTAATTCTAATTAGACTGTGATTCATTAAAATATTCTACTTATACACATATAAACACTATTTGATACACTATATTTATTTCATCTTTTTCTTTTTTTTTTTTTTCTTTATTTTTACCACGCGACGATTTATCCAGAACAAATTTCACGGGGAAAATGTCAGTTTCGCTTTTATCCGCACTAGATTATGACGTGCGCTTTACCCTCTCCTCCTTTCCCCTCCGCCCCTTTAGTTGACCGGTGCGCGCCATTTTTCAAACTGTTCGGTGCGTCAACATAACCAATATTTATTTTATTTATTCATTTATTTATTTATTTATTTTTTATTCATTTTTTTATTTATTTATTTATTCATTTATTTATTTATTTATTTATCTATTTATTCATTTATTTATTTATTTATTATATCAACTCAACAGTCAAGGCCAGTACAACAATATTATCCACAATGAACCATATTTTAATAATAATAATAAAATAATAAGGAACATTTATTTTTTGTTTATCTGCATTTAGATAATTAAATCTCAAATGTGCAGCGAGAGAGTAATGATGATTGTTCTTTGCCAACAGATATTTTGTATTTTGAATATCCCGCGCAATTCGTCAACCAATGAAATTTAAGCGTTACGGGATTTCGATATAATTCGATATATATCGATTATCGTAGTTCCATAAAAACTCGCAATGTGTTTTTTTTTGTAAAGGAACAAACGAATAAATTAAAAAAATTAAAAAAATGAATTAAAAAAGGGAAAGAATCATGATTTGGAGGATTTCCTAGTTTATCGACACTTGGGGTCCCTAGGGGCGTTGCAGCAGCCACTTGTTGCTCTTCATCGCTATTGACGAGCAATCCAAGGTTATAAGTGCGTAAATTCAGTTGGAGAGGGGAGAGTTACAGGCGCAGCAGTTGCAAAGGTTCGTTTTTTACCGGTTTATTCACTATTTTTCCCATTTTTTTCAAGTGTTTCAGCGTAAAAGATTTGTTTCAGTGTAATTACGAATTTTGGAAAAGATGAGTATGATAAGAGAGGATCTGATGAAGGAGTTTGCCTTTTGGAGCACAGTATTGGTGATAAAAACACTGGCAATGGCTCCTTTAACAGCGAAACAACGATTCAGCAAGAATGTAATTTTTTTTTGATTAATTTTTCTATCTTAGAAACAAAGGGGCGCAAGTGCTATGTATAAGCACAGCACTTACACCCCTTTGTTTCTAAAGTGATGATATTTATATAATAGGGATCAGGCTCTCGGTCAATTCATGCTTCTTCATTCTGCAGTGTCATGAATTTTATTTGCGACCAATTGCCTTATCGCTTTTGATAAGTTCGTCTGAAAAATGCATTTATTGTGCAACTATGGAATTTTCAGACTAATCGCATTTATTCTATCATCAGTTTTATTGGGGGAATGTCTTGGAAACTAAGCGAGATAGAGCAATTTCAGTTGAACCCGTTTTTTGCATTTGAAATTCTCTTAAAAAAAGGATTCGGGAATAATCGCCCTATCTCGTTCAGATTCCGATCTATTTTTGAAAAACGAAAAAACATCATTTTGTCTGAAAAATTCATATTTTTTTAGGAAAATATGGTGGAATCTAAGCGAAATAGAGCGATTTTCATAATTTTTTCTTTTCAAACGTAAATCAGAGCTTCAAAAAATGGTTTTTTCGAAAATGCTCTATCTCGCTTAGATTCCGAGGTATTATCCTAAAAAATTGGCGCCAAAATGAAGTCGATTTGTCTAAAAATTTCCTTTTTCTTTGATTGTAAATGTTTTTTTTTTGTTTTTTTTTCACAGGTTTTTGCTAATCCAGAGGATAGATTCGATAAAAACTCGAAGATAATGACTGAAGATCCAGATGTGGAGAGAGTACGAAGAGCACACAGGAATGATCTCGAGAACATTCTTCCCTGGTTCATAATGACTGGAATTTGGCTTACTACTGGACCATCTTATTATCTTGCAATGATTCTGATCAGAACATTCGCTGTTTCGCGAATTGTTCATACTTTGGTTTATGCAGTTGTTCCGAAACAGCCGTTCAGGGCTATTGCATTTTTCGCTGGCTATGCAGTCACTCTTTATGAGGCTGTATCCACTTTAGTTTATTACATGTAATGGAAAAGGGAAAATAAAGGAAATTATGTCGTTGTCTTAGGAACAAAGGGGCGTAAGTGCTATTTTTAAACACAAAACTTATGCCACTTTCTTCCTAAGATGACGATGAATATGGAATAATGAATTGAATCAATGGAGATTTCATCTTTTTCTCGGAAGATTTTTTTTTAAGATGAAATTGTTCAATTCTCGGGATTTATCAAGTGATTTCTGGACTAAATCAGTCTATTAAATGTTGAGAGAGTGGATTTATGAAGATTGACTATTTTTTTTATTAGAATGTTGAAAATTTTTCGTTATTATATTTTGTAAATGGTTTTGATGGAAATAAAGCAATTGTTCCGAAATTTTTTTGAACAAGAAAAAAATATATTTGATTCATTCAATCATTGAAAAATAGATTAAGAACTGATAATATTGAGAAATTGATTTATTTTTGAGAATAATCAGTTGACCCTCAACACTTCAGAGTCACTGATTACATAATATTTTCAAATTTAAAAATCGACTCAATTTATCAAATTAGCAATTAAGTAGCTAACGAATATAAATCGAGTTGTTTTTTGTGCCTTTTTTTGCAGATTTTTTTTTATTAAGGGATAACGAAAGATACAGTAAACTATTTACACTATTCACTATTTTCACTATTTGTTTTTGATGAAATTTCAAAGACTTCACAGATTTCATGGAATTTTCATCTAAATTCTCTAGTTTGTGGGTAATTTCAAGACTTCTTTCCAGATTTTATAAGATTTCAAAAATTCCAAAATTTCAGGAATCTTTTAAAGAATTCTTTAATTTTTTTGAGATTTTTTATTTGAATGTACACCATATTTTACAAGTGATTACCTCCACAAAAAAATATCAATAAATATCGTCGAACAATTAGTTCAAAAATGCAATATATATATATATAAGACATTCCGCGTTATCCCTTGAACCAAATAGATCTACAAAACCCATCAAAGACACTTTTATTGCACGAAATTTCATGGACATTGCAAAAAATGGTGAAACAATTTATCTCTAATCAAAGATAAAGACATAAGTGTCTTCAAAACTGCTATAAACTCTTAGGTTTCGATATTCACTGTCTAAAATTTCATATCACTCTCCCACGCAAACATAATTCCCGCATTCAAATCGTAATAATTAATACCAATTAAATAAATAAATGAATCAATAATTAATAATTAAAAATTGGTGAAAAAATTTCAACATTTAGACATCGTAATAAAAAAAAAAAAAAAATAGTGAATTTTGTAATAATTAAATGACTAAATTCATTAATAATTAACGATAAATAAAAAATAAAAAATTGTTGATAAAATGGAATTCGTTGCATTTGAATATTTAATTACTCTCCTAGTATTACTATCATCTATCTATTACTTCAGTAAAAGGCAACTGAATTACTGGAAAAAAAGAGGAGTTCCAGGACCCACTCCAGTGCCAATATTCGGTAATTTCGCTTCGATATTCCTCCAGCAGGAATCATTAACTGAGCATTCCGAAGAAATGTACCAAAAATGGAAGGAATATCCATTTATCGGGATTTTTAAAGGACACACACCTGCGATTGTTCTTCATGACTTGGAATTGATAAAACACGTGTTAATAAAGGATTTTGCGATTTTTCCAACCCGAGGTGTTACATACAATGGAAAACGTGAGCCAATATCCGGACATTTATTCGCAATTGATGAAAAAGGCTGGAGATATTTGAGGCCAAAGCTTTCGCCTATTTTCACAAGTGGAAAACTGAGGAAAATGCTTGAATTAATAGGCGAGTGCGCCGATGTCTTTGAGGATTATTTGAAAAAGCTAATTGGCGGTGGAAAAACCGTTGAATTCGCGGATATCGCTAATAAATATACGACTGATGTTATTGGTACTTGTGCATTTGGGATTAGCATGAATGCACTTACGACTGAGGAGAGTGATTTTAATAGAATTGGGAGAAAAGTCTTCGAACCGAGTTACTACACGGTTTTCGCGAGAACACTCAGAGACGCGAGTCCTGGGCTATTTAAACTACTGAATCTTCGCACTTTTCCTGTGGAAACATCTGAGTACTTTACTTCCTCGATCAAAGATACTATAGAGATCAGGGAGAGGGAGAAGATTGTTAGACATGATTTGGTTGATTTGCTCATGGAAATCAAGAGGAATTGCAATCATGAAGAATATGGTGAGTTTATGAAGAGAGGGAAAAATCGAGGATTCGTAGGTTTTTTTCCAATTAATTGTTGATTATTCGGGGGGAAAAGTGATTTAATTTACCCGAAAAAGTGATTAAACTATTGGAAAGTCATATCTTTAGCTTGTGAATATAATTTTTTTTTCTCGAATTTTTCTTACATTACTAATCTCGTCAAGAATTGGAGAAAATCATTTTACTGAGTCTATTATCTGCCAGAATTTTTTTTAGAGAGGCACGTCTATAAAAACATCTGAAAAAATTCATCAATTATGGAGACATGCTGGGGCATCTCTTCAAATTTTTTCAGATTTTTTCGTAGAGTCCTTCGTTCCGAAAAAAATTCGTATACATTTTTTAAAAATTTCTCTTTATTGAATTCATTTTTTCCCAGAATTTTTTTCCAGAGAGTAGTTCTTTCAGAAAAAATATGAAAAAATTCAACAATAATGCAGACATATTGGGGCATTTCCTCAATTTTTTCTAGATTTTTGTTGATTACATAGATGAGACAGAGAGAGAGAGAGAGGCAAATAGTTACGATTACCTGCTAATTAAAATTTCTCAATAACTATACGGTGAATTGAATATTTTTTTCTTCTATTATTTTCATTCCATTATAATTTTTTTGAGAACATCTTGGAAACTAAGCGAGATAGAGCGATTTTGCATCAATCCTTTACTGTAGCTCTCAAAATCCTCTACAAAACCTTTTCGGGACAAAAAAAGAGCGCATCTCCATTATTTACTGGAAAATTAAAAAAAAATTAGTCACAAAATGAAATCGGGTTAAATATAAAAATTTCATGTCCTTTTTAACTATCCATTAATTAAAATCCATTTTAATTTCCGCCTTCTTCACAGATTTGACTGACGGAATTCTGGCAGCTCAGGCTTTTGTCTTCTTTGCAGCAGGTTTCGGCACATCATCAATCACAATTGCCCTTGTACTGCATGAGCTTGCTCATGCTCAAGAGATACAGGATAAAGTCAGAGAAGAGATAGTCAAAGTATTGGAATTAAATGAGGGAAGAGTTTCTTATGAAATTATGAAGGAAATGACGTACTTCGATATGGTCTTTCGTGGTGATTATTGAATTTTGTTTTTTTTATTTTGTCATTTTTTATTTAGTATCGTGAGTTGATCGGTGTTCGAACTTATCTAGTGATCGAACTATTAAACGTATTTATCCTGGAAAAAATAGATAATTTAGGAAAATATCATTTTTCTTATCTTTGAAACACAATATAATGATCAACTCAAATGAGACAAAATGTGGGGCAAAATGGACATTGTAATGAAACAGCGGGAGATAGATTTTTTTTAATGATTTCATCGGAAAGCTGAGAAAATTTTAGTCGAGAAACATGTGCCTGAATTATTTTTCTTCAATTTTTTGAGAATTCGATTTTTTCTGGCATTTTTGAGGGGTGAAAGCCTTTCAATTTTTGAGCGAATTCAGTTTTTTAAGTATATCTCTGGTTTTATTTGTCGTAGCGACCTGGGACCGATTTTGAATGAAAGATGAGATCATTTCCCATCGATTTATGGGGTTTTGAATCTAAAAATATCGATTTTTCAGATAGTTATGGGAACTTTTGCAAAAAATTATGATCTTCGGTTTTTGTCCTATAACTATGTAAAAAATCGATATTTTTGAATCCAAAACCCTATAAATCGATGAGAAATGATCTCACCTTTCATTTAAAATCGGCCCCAGGTCGCTACAACCAATAGAACCAAAGATATTCCCAAAAAACTGAATTTACACAAAAATCGAAAGGCTTTCACCCCTCAAAAATGCCAGAAAAAATCAAATTCTCAAAAAATTGAAAAAAATTAATTCTGGCACATGTTTCTCGACTAAAATTTCCTCAGCTTTCCGATGGAATCATTGAAAGAAATCCATCTCCAATATTTTCATTCATTCAAAGATTTTTTCATAATATATGCATGAAAACTCAAATGCGTCAATTTTACCCCTTATGTCCGTATTGCCCCACCTTCCTCTAATATTATGAATGCCCCAGTTATCGGACAGTTAAGGGAGTGGCAGTGAAAATAAAATTATTATAATTATAAAAAATTTCACTTAAGTGAATCGAACCATTCATTTGATTTTCATTTTGACACTTTGCAAAAATTGAAAAATCTGATCTTTTCACTCAAATATCAATTATTAGTATATATACATGTTATACACTAGCGGAAAAAATGAAAGGATCAAAAAAAATTTCAAATTTTTAGTGGTTTTTCAAATGGTTGTATCTTCCTCAAAAATGATCGTATTGGAGTAAAAAAAAAAACAATTTGAAGCTTGAAGTGTCTAGTTTTGAGATCTTGACACGGAAATTATTTTCAAGTAATGTGCATCGCGCTATTCTGATGAGTACAGTGAAAAAATTTTTTTCGAAATTTTTTTTTTTTTGTTTTCGTCTACGGACTTGGGAGAAATTTTTACAACTTAACCGCCATATGGACTGGATAGCTTGTTCATTCAGCTTCAATTTGTTTTTTTTTTTACCTTGATTCGACCGTTTTTCGCTGAGATATCGGACTTTGAATGAAAAAAGATCGTTTTGTCTCTGATCATCGATATCTCAGCAACCAATGATCGCACAAAAAATTAACGGTGGGTTTTGAAAACTTGAATAAATTCTCTACAAGGGCAAGCCATTTTTTTCCCGGAAAAAATTTTTTTTACATCATTTACATGAATTTGAAAAAACAAGAAAAAAAAGGCGTTTGGTGAATTTTTGAAACATCAAACTTTTAATCAGAAATATCGATAGAATCATTAATGTTAAGTGTGCATTTTACAGTTCAATATACCCACAAAAACCCTACAAAGTTTCAATTTAATCCAGTTTCCGCTAGTGTATATATATATACACTGACCCTCTGACATGTAATCAGAGGGTCGTGGGTTCAAATCCTGCTTGCGCATTACATATTTTTTCCGAAATTTGATTCTCTTAAAAAAATTTATTAATAAAAATTAATTTATTAATGAATTTATTTGTTTAATGGCGTATATATATATATGTTATATATATAACATATATATATATATGGCGTATATATATATGTTGCTGCCTTGTCCGTAAACTGGGGTATGTCCGGTAACTGGGTCCATCATGGTATCAGTAATTATCGAATTTTTTATGTTCGATCACTGGTATCTTACGAGTCTTATTCGTTCGACCACTGGACCACTCGCCCTAGAGCTCTTATTTCATGTGAAAATGGTGCATTTAGAAACACTGCGAAAGCATCCGGTTATCACTGTGCTGGAGAGAAGTGCGGCTCAAGATTATAAGTTGCCTGGAACAAATGTGACGGTGGAGAAGGGAACGAAGGTTTTTATTCCGAATTATTGCTTGCAACGGGATCCCAAGTATTTTCCGAATCCTGAGGTCTTCGATCCAGAGAGGTTCACAGAAGAGGCAAAACGTCAGAGGCATCCAATGACTTATTTACCATTTGGAGATGGTCCGAGAAATTGTATAGGTAAGGAAAATCAGTGGAATTTTAGGATTAGGGAAAAAAATGAGGTAAAATAAGACATTCCAATTGAACGGTTCGAGATAGAGATTTCATCATGATTCCATTGAAAAGCTGAGGAAATTTTAGGCGAAAAACATGTGTCAAAAATTTTTTTTCTCAATTTTTGGAAAAATTGACTTTTTATGGCCGAGTTTTAAAGGGATTTTTCTTTTAAAAATCGAAAAAATTCACTTTTTTGGCAATATCTCCGACTCTGTTGGTCGTAGCGATCTGGGGTTGATCTCAAATGAAAGGTGAGCTCATTTCTCATCGATTTATGTGGTTCAAATTTTTTTAAATTAATTTTTCGAAAACTTATAGGTCATTTTCTGAAAATCAGTTTTTGCCCTATAAATACTTGAAAAATTGATAATTTTTTTTTGAAACCGCATAAATCGATGGAAAATGAGCTCACTTTTCATTTAAGATCAATCCCAGGTCGCTGCGACCAATAGAAGCAGAGATATTCCCGAAAAACTCAAATTTTTCAAAAACAGAAGCTTTTCACCTTCAAATTTTGAGCAAAAAATGGAATTTAGGAAAAATTCCAAAAAATAACTCCTGGCATGATTTTCATGGGAAATTTCCTCAGCTTTCCAATGGAATCATCAGAAAAGACCTATCTTCAATATTTTCACTGATTTCGAATGATTTTCATAGTATGAAACTTCAAAACTAAGATGTGTCCGTTTTACCCTTTCTGTCCTTTTTTCCCCATTTTCAATGAATATTCTCTTTTTTTTCAGGATCTCGTTTTGCTGCATTTCAAGTGAAGATAGCCCTCATAAAAGTCTTAAAAAATTATCGAATTAAACCAAGTGCCTTATCACCAATGCCATACAAAATTGACAAAAAAGTTTTCGTTCTTTCTCCTGAAAATGGTATTAACTTGGAATTTCAGCCTCTCATGTAAACAGATTTGTAATAAATAACGTAATTATTGTCAGAAATAAAGGGGATTAACATAAGTATAAAGCATTTAATTAATTGCTAAAAGAACAGACAAATTTTGTTTTGATGTCAACCTTATCATTATCATTTAAACAATCTTAATTTAATCTTTTGAGTAAATTTTTACCAATCAATCTTATATTTATTTCGCATCTTAAATATCGAGGTAAGAAAAGATAAAAGTCTATAGGTAACCGAGAATAATAAATTTTAATTAAAAATCAACTTCAGTTATTCTTCAGACTTCAAACATATATCTTCATTAACTTAGTTAATTCAATTAATTAATTATGGAATTTGGAGTTTTTGAGCTTTTAATCACTCTCCTAATAATTCTTTTATCTCTATTTCTATTAAAATCATGGAATAATTTGAATTACTGGAAAAAAAAAGGAATTCCAGGACCAAAACCACTTCCAATATTCGGAAATTTTGCTAAAGTTTTTTTCAAAAAATTATCACACACCGAATTATTTCATGTTATGTACAAAAAATGGAAAAATCATCCTGTAATTGGTATTTATAAAGGACAAAAACCAATGCTTCTTATTCACGATTTAGATATTGCTAAAAATATCTTGATAAAAGATTTCAATGTATTTTCAACAAGAGGATTAGATTGTAATGAAAAAATCGATCCATTATTACCAACTTTATTTTCACTCGATGGTGAACGTTGGAAAATCCTGAGATCAAAATTATCGCCAATTTTTACGAGTGGCAAATTGAGACATATGGTTGATTTGATAATCGAGTGTGCCGATACATTTGATAATTATCTTCGTGATAATATTGGAAATGAAAGTGTAATGGAGTGCAGAGAAGTTTCAGCTAAATTTACAACTGATATAATTGGATCTTGTATTTTTGGAATTAATACAAATGCATTGACGAGGGAAGACAGTGATTTTAGGAGAATTGGAAGAAATGTCTTTCCATCGAGCTATTTAACTATTTTTACGAGACACTTGAGAGATACTTTTCCGGAATTGTACAGATTATTGAGACTCAGGCAATTTTCAAAGGAAGTTTCGGATTTTTTCATATCAACGATTAAGGAGGCACTTGAATTCAGAGAAAAAGAAGGATTTGTGAGACATGACTTGATTGATTTACTTTTGGAGATCAAGAAAAATCATAATCATGAGGAAATTGGTGAGCAGGAAAAATTGGATTGATAAAGTCTTGATTTTTCATTTCGTTGCCTTAGAAACAAATGGGCGTAAGTGATGTGCTTATATATAGAACTTACGCCCCTTTAACTTTAAGATGACGATATAATTTTTTAATTAATTTAAGATTTTATTTTTTCTCAAGTTCTCGTGAAATATTTCGAAATTTAAGCAAGATAGAGCAATTTTGTACTGAGCTTTTTTTGAGACAGGCTTTTTTATTTAACTGTTTTTATTAATATTTTGTCGACTAATTTCACCATTTAATCGACAAGAGCCTCTCACCCGGAGTGGCTTAAGTCAGACCTGTCGGGGCGGAAGAATATTAACTTCAAATACTCCTTTAATTTAATTTTAATAATCGACAATATTCAATAATGCACAGAGAAAAATATTTTCTTAATTTAAGAATGTGCAGTCACTTAATTTGAGAATTTGCAGGTCACTTAAATTAAGAAAGAAAAAGTCACTTGATTTAAGTGAGAAAAGTCACTTAATTTAAGTGACTTTTACTCTCTTAAATTGAGAAAAAAAAGTTACTTGATTTAAGTGAGAAAACTCACTTCATTTAAGTGAGTTTTACTTCTTTAAATTAAGAAAGGAAAAGTCACTTGATTTAAGAGAGAAAAGTCACTTAATTTAAGTACTTTTACTTTCTTAAATTGAGAAAGAAAAAGTTCCTCGATTTAAGTGAGAAAAGTCACTTGATTTAAGTGAGAAAACGCACTTGATTCAAGTGAGTTTTACTTTCTTAAATTAAGAAAGAAAAAGTCACTTGATTTAAGTGAGAAAAGTCACTTAATTTAAGTGAGAAAAGTCACTTAATTTAAGTGACTTTTACTTTCTTAAATTAAGAAAGAAAAAGTTACTTGATTTAAGTGAGAAAAGTCACTTGATTTAAGTGAGAAAACGCACTTGATTTAAGTGAGAAGAGTCACTTAATTTAAGTGACCTGCACATTCTTAAATTAAGAAAACATTTTTTTCTGTGTAATCTGGGCGCCAGTTGTTTTTACGGGAAACAACAACGTTAAATGATATCTCAGGAAGTAAAAAAGTTGGAAGATCCAAAATGATAGAGAGAATGAAAAGGAAAATTACAAGAGATAGGGATAAAATAATAGATTACTCATGTTTTCTAATTAATTCAATTTTATTCTCAATTTGGGCTTCCTGGAGATCGACTCTGGTAATTTGACGAAAGAATAATTCCAAAATACACAAAATTCGAATAAAATAATTCAAAATACAATAAATCCAAGGAAAATATCGCTTCATCTCGCTTAGTTTTCGAGATATTCTCAAAAAACTAATAATTCCATAGAAATTAATTTGTCTGAAAATTTTTTATGTGCGTTTCTTTTTCGGCAGAATTGTCCGACGAACTTTTAGCAGCACAGGCGTTTGGCTTCTTCATTGGTGGTGCTGATACTTCATCATTGGGCATTGCCTATGCACTTTATGAATTGGCCCATGCACCGGAAGTTCAAGAAAAACTGAGGAGTGAAATTATGGAAATTCTGGAGAAACATGGGGGAAAAGTGTCGTACGAGATGCTGAATGACACGAAATACCTGGATATGGTGGTTCAAGGTTGATATTACATAGAATTATTTGGTTGTTCCGTTGTTGAGCTATTGATTGTTGGTCGTGTACCCAAATCGATATCTCGACTCAATCGATCTTTTATCGATCAATGGTCAATACGAATTCTAAAATCAATTTTGTTAATTTTTTGAAAAACGATAATGATGGACTCTCAATTGTCGCCTGTTCAATTTAATTGATTTCCTTTTTCCAAAGAATTTCAGAATTCATAGGGGAAGGTGGGGCAAAATGGACATCAGGGGTGAAATGGACACATCTAAATTTTTAGGCAAATATTATGGAAAACTCCTGAAATTAATAGAAACATTGGCGGTAGATTGTTTTTGATGATTTATTTCATTGGAAAGATGAGGGAATTTTTAGTGCGAAACGAGTGCCGGAATTAATTTTTTTGAATTTTAGGCGATTTTTACTTTTTTGAGCATTTTAGAGGAGTAAAACCATTTCTTTTTTTGAAAATTTTCAGTTTTTTGAGAATATCTTTGGTTCTATTTGTCGTAGCGCAAAAATTCCGATGGGAGGTGAAAGGTGAGATCGTTTGCCATCGATTCATAGGATTTTCAATTTAAAAATATCGATTTTAAAGGTATTTATGGGCATTTTTGTGGAACAGTTTTGTGAAACAGTTTTTGGCCTATAACTATCCCAAAAATTGATATTTTTGAATTCAAAATCCCATAAATCGATGGGAAAAGAGCTCACCTTTCATTTGAGGGCAACCCCGAATTGCTACGACCAATAGAACCAGAGATATTCCCAAAAAACTGAAAATTTTCCAAAAAGACAAGGCTTTTCCCCCTTAAAAATGCCGAAAAATGTCGAATTTTCAAAAAAAAACGAAAAAAATACATCTGACACTCGTTTTTCAGCTAAAATTACCTCAGCTTTTCAATAGAATCATCAAAAAAAAACCAACTCCAACCGTTCCATTATAGTGTCCATTTTGCCCCACTCTCCCCTATCGATCATTGACCGATCAAAGATCTACTAAATGAACATATCGATAGAGGCCGTCCATAAATTACGTCACACGTTTAGGGGGGGAGGGGGGGGGGTCTCAAATTTGTGACAAAGTGTGACAGAAGGGTCCGGGGGTCTTGAAGATTGTGATGTCACAGAATTCAAATTTAAAAAAATAGGAAATTTTTAAATATATCTTTAAAATTCCCAATTAACATGCCAAAGAACTTTTATGCTTATTAAATGAAGACGAGACTGCTGTATGGATTATAATGAAGGAAGTGGCATGCGAGTGATTACAAATATAAAGGATTGGTGCGTCAGTCCATGGACTGAAGAGAAATAATATATTTTTATTTTTAATACCACAATAATATTATTAAATAATATTGAATGAAGTCTAAAAGATGTTACCAGAAAAAAGTCTATCCAATTGCTCTAACTAAAATTGATTTATGCAAAAAAAATCCTAAAATGATTGAATCTGCGGTATAAAAGTGATTGTGTGACATCACAATGCGAGAGGGGGGGGGGGATCAATGAAAATGTGACAGAATGTGACATGGGGGAGGGGGGGTCTAAAAACCATGAAATTCGTGTGACGTACTTTATGGACGGCCCCATATAAGTAATCTGCGGGTCCACCAGATTTGGAACAATCAGTGTCTTAATGAGGTTTTTTTAATGAAAATAATTGGTTTTTAGAGACCCTGAGGAAGAATCCGATAATCACGGCCCTCGAAAGACAAGCTACCCGGGATTATCATGTACCGGGTACTGATTTAACACTGGAAAAAGGGATTAAGGTTTATGTACCGTGTTATGCTTTTCATCATGACCCTGAGTACTATCCGGATCCTCACGTCTTTGATCCCGAGAGATTTTCGGAGAATGCTAAAGCCAGACAGCATCCGATGGCTTGGTTGGCGTTTGGTGATGGACCAAAGAACTGTATAGGTAATTGATGAATAATTTAATATGAAAGATGTGAATTTGATGAAATTCTATCAGATTTTATGGATCAATAATGATTTCAAATTTTTTTTTTTGTTTATTTTCAGGTGGAAGATTTGCATTATTGGGTGTTAAAATTGGTATTATCACAATTTTGAAGAAATATCGACTTGAAAAAACGGAATTATCACCAATGCCCTACGAAATCGACCGTGGATCTTTTCTTCTTGTCCCGAAGAATGATCTGCAACTGAAATTCAAATTAGTTTCACAAAAATAAGACAAATGTTTCCATGATTTTAGTTAAATACTGTGGTGGTCCCGATTTCTGACACTTTAGAGCCTTTTTTTGACAGCATAAATCGAAGCCAACAACTATTTGCTCACTGAATGTAATTTAATTATATTATAATGCTATGCTAATGAGTAGCACTTACGCCACTTTGTTTCTAAGGCGATAACATATTTGTTGCGCTAAACACATTCGGAAATTGAATATCAAACAGTACATTGTACATTTAAATATAACTGAAGAATTTGCAAAAGTTGTCAGAAACTAGGACAGCCACGGTAGAAGAGCAGTTGTGTCGATTATCAGAAAATTCCAAAATTTCTTAGTAATTTGCAGCAAAAAGTTCATTTTTATTTGGAAAATTTAATTAGAATTTTGTCTGTTTGCCTCGAAATCTTGTCACCGGCCTCTGCTCCATCAAAACACATCAATTCAATTTAAAAATAATTGAAAAATTTTATATTTGGCCGAGTAAAACTGACCATTTACCGAAATTTCCATAAAATACACATATGAAATTTATTTTTACTGACTAACTTTTTCCAAAATTTCAATTCGAAATGTATCTTTTCTAGTGATAGAGGAAACAATTAAGCAACACTTGTATTCTGATGCAAAGTGAATGAATAAGAAAAACAATTGATTTAAAACTCGTCTCTGTTGTGTGATTTTTCCTCAAGGTTCATCACAATTTTCCACTTGACGTCTCTCTCATCACGTGAGTGACAAACTGGGCGATAATGATGAATCAAGAGAAGGTAAAACTTGAAGTAGCGAGGAGAACTTGTTTCCATCTCAATCCAGTTTTCATTTACAGGTGAATAAGAATTCTAGATAAATAATTGTGTGAAGACCTTGAATCGTCTCGGCTCACTGTTGATAACTGTCGAAAAATTCTGACATCAGTATAATTCGTGCGCTCTCATTATTCGGAAGTGCGTGAAAATAATGACTGATTTTTATCAAAGACCTATAATTTCAATACAAAAATAAATAAAAACGTGAAAACAGAAGTGTATTGTGTTAGTTCCACCTAATTACGACTCTAGATAATTCTAGTTAAGCATGACACTGCAGTATTTGTTCATTTCACTGTGCAAGCGGTAATTGCACTCTTGTAATGAGAAAAAAAAGTCTTCTTTTCCTCTGAATAAATGAATCGTCAAGATCTCTCGATTTTCTCGTGTGTTATCCCACAAATGAGTAAGTCAATTTGATAAGAGAACTGCGATCTCATGGTGATTGTAGAATTTTGACATCGAATAAATAGACGAGACTTCTTCTTGATTAATTTTATCGTCTCTATCATGGAGCTCGGAGTGTTGGAGCTGTTCTTAGCAGCAATTGTCTTAATAGCCAGTGTTTATTACTACACTTCACCAAAATTGAGCTATTGGAGTAATAAAAAAGTGCCGGGACCTCGACCTCTTCCGTTTTTTGGGAATTTTGCATCCGTCATATTTCGCAGAATTTCAACACAAGAATCATTCATTAAACTGTACAGAGAATGGCGGAAATATCCATTTGTTGGGGCTTATCGAGGCCATACACCAATGCTGTTAATCACCGATTTGGACCTCATTAAGACTATCTTAATAAAAGATTTCAATGTTTTTGCCGGACGTGGAGTCACAATTAATGAAGATGTTGATCCATTATCAGAACATCTATTCAATTTGGATGGACCAAAGTGGAAGTATCTGAGGACCAAATTGACTCCAGTATTTACAAGTGGAAAATTGAAGCACATGTTTGATCTGATGTTAGAGTGTGCTGATCACTTTGAAGACTACCTTAACAAGGAAATTGGAAATGGTAAAGTCGTTGAATTTCGGGAAGTCGCAGCTAAGTTTACGACTGATGTTATTGGCTCTTGTGCATTTGGAATAAGTATGAATGCATTATCGCAGGAGGACAGTGAATTCAGAAGAATTGGAAGGAGAGCCTTCGAACCGAGTCATTTGACAGTTTTAAAGAGGATGTTTCGAGAATCAGCACCAAAATTATTCGCTAAATTGAAAATGAAAGCAACATCAGATGATGTCACTGAATTCTTCACTAATTCGATCAAAGAAACTATCGAGTTTAGGGAGAAAAATAATATCGTTAGGCATGACTTGGTTGACACACTGATTGACATCAGAAATAAGCATGATAATAAAGAATTTGGTAATTTGCTTATCTCAACATGAATTTCGAAACTAAAGGATTGAGATTATGACCCTCTCTATTGCTTAATTTCAGAATTTACAAACAACATGCTTGCTGCTCAGGCATTTGTGTTTTTCTTGGCTGGATTTGAAACTTCTTCAACCTCTATTTCATTTGGACTTTATGAACTTGCTTATGCACCGGAGTGTCAGGAGAAATTGATTAATGAAATTAGAGAAACACTCGAGGCCAATGATGGGAAATTGACGTATGACGCTATTAATGAAATGAAGTATCTCGACGGGGTTGCTCAAGGTGATCAAACTAGAAATGAATTTTATTAATGAAATGCCATCACAGATTTTTTTTGTTTTTAAAGTGTTTCGGGTAACACGACCAATAGATAGACGGTCGAGGAAAAATTAGGGTTTATCGGAGCTTATAAAACAGGCAAATCAAGTACAAAAACTGCAGAAGAGAGCAACGCATAGGAAAATATATAATGAAAAGTTAAAAATCAATTGAACTTGAATAATAAAGAAATAATTAATGAAAATCGTGAAAAAACAAGAATAGCTCCGAGACCCCCATTAGATGGACAGTAGCATATTTTCAGTGCAATGATTATAAATTTTGATTAACCGGTATGTTATCGAAAGTGCATCAATCTATATGAGTGTTACAATCAGAAATTAGAGAGAAAGGTTTAAAAATCATTTAATTTTTTCGATAATGCTCGATAAAAAGAACCGTCTATCTCTTGGTCAGTGTCTATCTATTTGCCATGTTACCCTATTTTGAAAATGAACCAGGGTACAATTGGAAGGATTTACAGTCACACCAATAAACAAGTGTTAGAGTGAAGATTTTTTTTCAAAATTTTAGTTATCTTATGTATATATTGGGTTTTTGTGTGTGATTATTCTTTGTGCGTTTTGAAATGGAAAGGCTCAATGAAATCATTTCCAGAGACCGCTATCACAGAAATGAGGCCGTGAATATTGACAGGAGATAGCGGTATCAAGCAACGCTCAATCATTTATGACTTTTCTTTTATTATTTATTAATTTAGAGACATTGAGGAAAAATCCACCGGGTACTATTCTTCTGAGACAGGTTTATAAGCCGTATACTATACCTGGAACGAATGTGAGTCTAGATCCAGGGACAAAAATACTCATTCCAGTTTACGGTATTCAACATGATCCAGAGTATTATCCTAATCCTGAAGTATTTGATCCTGAGAGATTTACTGAAGAAGCAAAACGCCTCAGGCATCCAATGACTTTTCTGCCGTTTGGCGATGGACCGAAGAACTGTATTGGTAATTATCATTTTTGATTATGATCTAAAAATGTTGTTATCACATTTTTAATAATTCTATTGTATTTTATTTTCTAAAAAACTAGGTGCGAGATTTGCAGCTTATCAAGTAAAATTGGGTCTACTAAAAGTGCTGAAGAATTATCGTGTAAAACCATCAAAACTTTCACCTTTTCCATATAAAATTGACAAAGGCTCGCTAATTCTAGCACCAGCAGGAGGAGTTAATTTGAAGCTGGAGCCAATTTCATGAATTATGAAGAATTTTCTACTCATATTTGTTAAATAAATTTCATTTTTTCGATTTTATTGAAAAATTGTTTTTCTGTTATTTCCATTTCCTCGCCTGATTCTAAGAAATTTACATATTCCTCTGTGAATCAGGAATTTTTCATCGGAATTTCCTGTTCCATGTCTTTTTCATCACGTGAGTGACAAACTGGGGGATAATGATGGATCGAGAAAAAGTAAAACTTGAATTAGCAAGGCGAACTTGCTTTGTTTCAATCCAGTCTTCATTTACATGTGAATAAAAATACTAAATAAATTTTACACTAAATATTTAACTAAATACATTTTAATACTAAATAAATTTTAAAGAACTGTAAATGGTAATTGTGCATAATAGAGCCCACAATGAAATTAATTAATTTAATTTAAATTACCTCAGGAAGGGAGGTGGCGAAAATGATGTAATATATCTTGGTCAAAAATTTGAAGGAAAGTATAGGAACTCGCAATAGCTCAGTGGTCAGAGCACCTGACATGTAATCAGAAGGTCGTGGGTTCAAATCCTGCTTGCGCATTCCATATTTTTTTCCGAAGATTTGACTTTGATAATTATTTAAATTTTATGGGCGCTCTTCTGCACAAATACCCTGTAAATATTGAAACATTATTGGAAGCTGAAACTTTCGTCCACCTCATAAATTACTATTTCAAATAAGTTATAAAAAGAAAAATAATGATTTTTAATGGCATTTTTAGTGATTTGATGAATGTTACAATTGCAGCACCTCTCCCCTACGTGAAAATAACGACTGATTTTTATCAAAGCAAATAAAATTCAGCTTATAAATCAATGCAAAAATAAATGAAAGCGTGAAAACAGAATCGCATTGTTGTTTCAACTGTTTACCAGCCTATTAATAATTTTACTTAAGCCTAAAACTGCGTTATTCGTTCATTTCATTGTGCAAGCGGTAATTCCTTTCTTGTAATGAGGAAAAAAGTCTTTTTATCTTCTAAATAAATAAATCGTCAAGATCTTTAAATTTTATCGTGTGTTATGCCAAAAAAGAGTTAGTCAATTTGATAAGATAACTGCGATTTTATGTTAATTTGCAAATTTTAACATCAAGAAATACAGACAGTCTTCTTCCCGATTGATTTTATTGTCTGTATCATGGAATTCGGAGTGTTGGAGCTGTTATTAGCAGCAATTGTCTTAATAGCCAGTGTTTATTACTACCTTTCACCAAAATTGAGCTATTGGAGTGATAAAAAAGTGCGGGGACCTCGACCTCTTCCGTTGTTCGGGAACGTCGCATCCGTCATATTTCGCAGAAGTTCATTATACGAATTATTCGCTAAAGTGTACAGAGAATGGCGGAAATACCCATTTATTGGAGCTTATCAAGGCCATGCACCAGTGCTGATAATCGCCGATTTAGACCTCATTAAGACTATCTTGATAAAAGATTTCAATTATTTCGCCGGACGTGGAGTCCCAATTAATGCAGATGTATGTCCGTTATCAGAAAATATATTCAATTTGGATGGACCGAAGTGGAGGTATTTGAGGACCAAATTGATTCCGATATTCACAAGTGGGAAATTGAAGCACATGTTTGATCTGATGTTAGAGTGTGCTGATCACTATGAAGACTACCTTAACAAGGAAATTGGAAACGGTAAAGTCGTTGAATTTCGGGAAGTCGCAGCTAAGTTTACAACTGATGTCATTGGCTCCTGTGCATTCGGAATAAGCATGAATGCATTATCGCAGGAGGACAGTGAATTCCGAAAAGTTGGAAGGAAATTCTTTCAATCGAGTTATTTGAGTATTTTAACGAGGATTCTCCGAGAATCGGCACCAAAACTATTCGTTAAAGTGAAGGTGAAAGAGATATCAGATGATATCACTGAATTCTTCACTAATTCGATCAAAGAAACTATTGAGTTTAGGGAAAAAAATAATATCGTTAGGCACGACTTGGTTGATACACTGATCGACATCAGAAATAAGCATGATAACAAAGAATTTGGTAATTTTCTCATCTCAACATGAATTTTGACACTAAAAGATTAAGATTATGATCCTCTCTATTGCTTAATTTCAGAATTTACAAATAGCATGCTGACAGCTCAGGCATTTGTGTTCTTTTTGGCTGGATTTGAAACTACTTCCAGCTCTATTGCATTTGGACTGTATGAACTTGCTTATGCACCAGAGTGTCAGGAAAAATTGATTAATGAAATTAGAAAAACGCTCGAGAACAATGATGGGAAAGTGACGTATGACGTTATTAATGGAATGAAGTATCTCGACATGGTTTTTCAAGGTGATTAGACTTGAAATGAATTCTATGAATAAAATGCTATCATAGATTTTTTTTTTTTGTTTTCAAAGTGTTTCCGGTAACACGACCAATAGATAGACGGTTGAGGAAAAATAAGGGTTTATCGGAGCTTATAAAACAGGCAAATCGAGTACAAAAACTGCAGAAGGGAGCAACGCATAGGGAAATATATAATGAAAAGCTAAAAATCAATTGAACTTGAATAACAAAGAAATAATTGATAGAAATCGGCAAAAAACTGGAATATACCTGAAGCCCCCAATAGATAAACAGTAGCATATTTTCAGGGCAATGATTATAAATTTTGATCAACCGGTATGTAATCGAAAGCGCATGACTCTATGTGAGTGTTATAATCAGAAATTGAAGAGAAAAGTCTCAGAATCATTCAATTTTTTCTATAACGCTCAACAAAGAGAACCGTCTCTCTTCTGGTCAGTGTCTATCTATTGGTCATGTTACCCTATTTTAGAAATGAGAAGACTCTGTAAAATTAGAAAATTACAAAAAAGTCGACAAACAACCTGCTCTGCTAAAACTATCTCGATTTTTTTTTTTTTTTCTGAATTTTACTTATCTTATTTATGTATTGGGTTTTTGTGTGTGATCGTTCTTTGTGCGTTTCGAAATGAAAAGGCTTCAATAGAATGATTTCCAGAGACTGCTGTTGCAATCATTAATGTTTTTTAAATATTATTTATTAATTTAGAGACATTGAGGAAAAATCCAGCAGCTACTTCTCTTCGAAGAGAGGTTTATAAGCCGTATACTATACCTGGAACTAATGTGAGCCTAGATCCAGGGACAAAAATACTCATTCCAGTTTACGGTATTCAACATGATCCAGAGTATTATCCTAATCCTGAAGTATTTGATCCTGAGAGATTTACTGAAGAAGCAAAACGCCTCAGGCATCCAATGACTTTTCTGCCGTTTGGCGATGGACCGAAGAACTGTATTGGTAATTATCATTTTTGATTATGATCTAAAAATGTTGTTATCACATTTTTAATAATTTTTTTGTATTTTATCTAAAAAAAAAACTAGGTGCGAGATTTGCATCTTATCAAGTAAAATTGGGTCTACTCAAAGTGCTGAAGAATTATCGTGTAAAACCATCAAAACTCACGCCTTTTCCATATAAAACTGATAAAGGCTCGCTAATTCTAGCATCACCAGGAGGAATTAATTTGAAGCTGGAGCCAATTTCATGAATTGTAAAGAATTTCTACTGAAATTTGTTAAATAAATCTTATTTTTCCGGTTTCATTTGTTGAACCGGTTTGTAGAACTTTGCAGTTTATTTTTTAGTCATTTTTGTTGACGGTCGAATCTCAGTCACGTTTGAAATAAAATCGACTGATTTCCGACTGATATATTTTGTCAAGTAAAAATTCGCCGATGCATGATATCATGTGTAATTAATTGTAGAACTCGTGCAGTTTTTTTCTGGAATTTTTTTTTAAGATCGATCCTTAGTCGGTTCGGAAGAAAATCAACTGATTTTCGACTGATCTATTTTTTCACGAAGAAATTGACTGATGAATAATATTATGTGAAATCAATTGTAGAACTTTGCATTTTTTTTTAAGTAACTGTTTCACAGTCGAGTCTGAGTTGAGTTTGGAACAAAATTGACTGAATTTGGGCCGATAATTTTTTTCATCCGGAAACTAACTTCTTAACGATGTGACGTCTCCAAATGGGATTGTCCGGATCAAGATAGTATATCACACATCGAGGGTGGGAATATTGACTTCCGAGCGAAGCGAGGGTCCCAAATTTTTTCGTCGAGGTTGACTTCTTTCCGTCTGTGGTGTGTATGCTATTTTTCGCATCTACGAAACGAAAAACGACATTTCTAACCTCACTTTGCTTGGTTAATAACGTCTGTTTTCTGCTACATGATGCCAAAAATAGCATACACGTCACGGATGGCAAAAGATCAGCCTCGACAATAATTTGGAACCCTCGCTTCGCTCGGGAGGCAAATTTTTTGTGGAGGTTAACTTTTTCCCGCCCTTGGGGTGTAATATACTAATTGAAAATCGACTTTCAATCGAGCTCAGAATGAGAGTGTCGAATGATATGAAATATAAAATATAGATTGATTGATTGATTCTCCATGTGAAATATTTGAAACTTCTGATCATTCACTTGGACTGACGTCTTAATAGTCCAAGTACACTTAGAAGTCACGGTCGAATGACGGTCGAGTGAGTGCACCATTCTATGGTCAATTGACGGTCGATTTGCGGTCGAGCGTTGCGTTAGGAGAATGACAAACTGAGCGATAATGATGGATTGAGAGAAGGTAAACCTTATGGTAGCGAGGCGAACTTGCTTCATCTAGTCCTACAATCTAATACAAAAATAAATAGAAGCGTATTGTTGTTTTATCTGCTTACCAGTCTACAGATAATTTCACTTAAGCCTGACACTGCGTTATTTGTTCATTTTATTGTGTCAGCTGCAATTGCTCTCTAATAATGAAAAATAAAAAAAGTCTTCTTATCTTCTGAATAAAGGAATCGTCAGAATCTTTCCATATTCTCCTGTGTTATTCCGAAAATGAGTGAGTCAATTTGATAAGGTAACTGCGATCTTATGATGATTCGTGAATTTTGACATCCAATAAATACAGACAGTCTTCTTCTTGATTAAGTCTATCGTCTCTATCATGGAGTTCGGACTGTTGGAGCTGTTATTAGCAGCAATTGTCTTAATAGGCAGTGTTTATTACTACACTTCACCAAAATTGAGCTATTGGAGTAATAGAAAAGTGCCGGGACCTCGACCTCTTCCGTTGTTCGGGAATGTTGCATCCGTTATATTCCGCAGAATTTCATTATACGAATTATTCGCTAAATTGTATAGAGAATGGCAGAAATACCCATTCATTGGGGCTTATCAAGGCCATACACCAGTGCTGTTAATTACCGATTTAGACCTCATTAAGACTATCTTAATAAGAGATTTCAATGTTTTCGCCGGACGTGGAACCCTAATTAATGCAGATGTTTGTCCATTATCAGAACACCTAGTCTATTTGGATGGATTAAAGTGGAAGTATTTGCGAACGAAATTGACTCCGGTATTTACAAGTGGAAAATTGAAATACATGTTCGATCTGATGTTAGAGTGTGCTGATCACTTTGAAGACTACCTTAACAAGAAAATTGGAAATGGTACAGTCGTTGAATTTCGAGAAGTCGCTGCTAAGTTTACGACTGATGTCATTGGCTCTTGCGCATTTGGAATAAGCATGAATGCATTATCGCAGGAGGACAGTGAATTCAGAAGAGTTGGAAGGAGATTCTTCCAATCGAGTTATTCGACTATTTTAAAGAAAATTTTCCGAGAATCGGCACCAAAACTATTCGTTAAATTGAAGATGAAAGAGATATCAGATGATTTCACCGAATTCTTCACTAATTTGATGAAAGAAACCATTGAGTTTAGGGAGAAAAATAATATCGTTAGGCACGACTTGGTTGATACACTGATAGACATCAGAAATAAGCATGATAACAAAGAATTCGGTAATTTTCTCATCTCAAAATGAATTTCGAAACTAGAAGATCAAGATTATGACCCTTTTTATTGCTTAATTTCAGAATTTACACTCAACATGCTGACAGCTCAGGCATTCGTGTTCTTCTTGGCTGGATTTGAAAGTTCTTCAGCCACTATTTCATTTGGACTTTATGAACTTGCTTATGCACCGGAGTGTCAGGAAAAATTGATTAATGAAATTAGAGAAACGCTCGAGGACAATGATGGGAAATTGACGTATAATGTTATTAATGAAATGGAGTATCTCGACATGGTTGTTCAAGGTGATGAGACTTGGAATGAATTTTATGAATAAAAAGATTTTATGAATACAATCATATTCATAGAATTTTATGAGTAAAATGCCATCATATATTTTTTTGTTCTCAAAGTGTTTCGGGTAACACGACCAATAGATGGACGGTTTAGAAAAAATTAGGTTCTATCGAAGCGTATAAAATAGGCAAATCGCGTAGAGGAGCTGCAGAAAGTAGCGACGCATAGGAAAATAAATGGGGAGAAAAACAGAAACTAAAGTTTCTGTAGAAAACGTGGCCAGATAGCGGTATCAAGCGACGCTTAATTATTTATGTTTTTTCTATTGTTTATTAATTTAGAGACCTTGAGGAAAAATCCACCGTTTACTTTTCTTCGAAGAAAGGCTTATAAGTCGTATACTATACCTGGAACGGATGTGAGTCTAGATCCAGGGACAAGAATACTCATTCCGGTTTATGGTATTCAACATGATCCAGAGTATTATCCTAATCCTGAAGTATTTGATCCTGAGAGATTTACTGAAGAAGCTAAACGCCTCAGGCATCCAATGACTTTTCTGCCGTTTGGCGATGGACCGAAGAACTGTATTGGTAATTATCATTTTTGATTATGATCTAAAAATGTTGTCATCCTATTTTGAATAATTTCTTTGTATTTTAATTTAAAAAAAAACTAGGTTCGAGATTTGCAGCTTATCAGGTAAAATTGGGTCTACTAAAAGTGCTGAAGAATTATCGTGTGAAACCATCAAAACTTTCACCTTTTCCATATAAAATTGATAAAGGCTCGGTATCTCTAGCAGCAGTAGGAGGAACTAATTTGAAGCTGGAGCCAATTTCATGAATTGTGAAGAATTTCTACTGACATTTGTTAAATAAGTCTTATTTTTCCGGTTTCATTGACCAAATTTGTTTTTCTGCTATTCCCGTTTACTCGTTTGATTATAAAAAATCAACATTTTCCTCAGTAATATAGAGAAGATGGACGTAAAATCCCACTATGAATTACAAATCATGACTGGCTTAGCGATCAGCTTGAGGAGTATTCAGGTTTTGTGCCTATGAATTCATCGAAATTTGAGTACCCATTGATAGAGATTTCTCGAAAATTAACTGATAGTGAAGATCGTTAAATTTTTAATACTTTTAGGGTTTAGAATTGAATAGAATGAAATGTCTGTGACACAGCAAGGGAATTTTATGTTATCATTTTCAACCATCAATAGTTGAAAAAATTCCTTCTCCTTTCTCAAGGAGAAAAAGAGATTTACATAAAAATGCCTATAACCTAATTACATTGAGAAAAGAATCCGTTAGCAGCTAACTCACGGATTGAGTTGAACAAGAAAATATCAGACGTTTGCACTAAAACTGCATTCAGTTGCATTAAACGAATATTAGGCACCCTCAAATACTTGAGCCGGTTCGCTCAACGGAACCAATAACCATCTCCTTCGATTGAGAGATAATTGATTTATCAATAATATTTTTAATCGTAATTAATGTACAATTCTGCCAATACCTTTTCGTTTGAGACAACCGATCATTCGCTAACTATTAAAAAATGGTCCACTCGCCACAATCGAAGTCCTCTGAACGAGAGATTCGTTAAATATTAACGAATATTAGTTTGCTTACAATTCAACTAAACCATTCGTTGACATTAAACGACGATCGTTCCAGCCAAATGAATCGTTTTCTCAATGTAAAAATAGTAAAAAATTTGAAAGCTTCATTTCGATTTCTGTTTTGCCCCGCTTACTCTGAATACAAAAATGTGAATGTATTCTATCTGACTCAATATTCACTCAATGAAAGAAGAAAAATTGCAAAAAAAAGAGAGGGGTCCATTTTGCCCCACCCTCCCCTACGTGAAAATAATGACTTATTTTTGATCAAAGGCTTATAATTTAATACAAAAATCAATGAAAACGTGAAAACAAGAGCTCATTGTTATCTTACCTGCTTAGCACTCTACAGATAATTTTACTTGAGCCTGACACTGCGTTATTTGTTCATTTCATTGTACAAGCGGTAACTGCTCTCTTGTATTGGAAGATAAAAAAGAGTCTTCGTTTCTTCTGAATAAATGAATCATCGAGATCTTTGCATTTGCTCGTCTGTTATCCCAAAAATGAGTAAGTCAATTTGATATGATAACTGCGATTTGTTGGAGGTTCGTAAATTTTGACATCAAATAAATACAGACAGTCTTCTTCTCGATTAATTTTATCGTATCTATCATGGAGTTCGGAGTGTTGGAGCTGTTATTAACAGCAATTGTCTTAATAACCAGTGTTTATTACTACACTTCACTAAAATTGAGCTATTGGAGTAATAAAAAAGTGCCGGGACCCCGACCTCTCCCGTTTTTCGGGAACATCGCATCCGTCATATTCCGCAGAAGTTCATCACACGAATTATTCGCTCAATTGTACAGAGAATGGCGGAAATACCCATTCATTGGGACTTATCAAGGCCATACACCAGTGCTGTTAATCACTGATTTAGACCTCATTAAAACTAGCTTAATAAGAGATTTCGATGTTTTCGCCGGACGCGGTGTCCCAATTAATACAGATGTTGATCCATTATCAGAAACTCTAGCCAATTTGGATGGACCAAAGTGGAAGTATCTGCGAACAAAATTGACTCCAGTATTTACAAGTGGAAAATTGAAGCACATGTTCGATCTGATGTTAGAGTGTGCTGATCACTATGAAGACTACCTTAACAAGGAAATTGGAAACGGTAAAGTCATTGAATTTCGGGAAGTTGCAGCTAAGTTTACAACTGATGTCATTGGCTCTTGTGCATTTGGAATAAGCATGAATGCATTATCGCAGGAGGACAGTGAATTCAGAAAAGTTGGAAGGAGATTCTTCCAGTCGAGTCATTTGACAGTTCTAAAAAGAAGATGTAAGGAATCAGCACCAGAACTATTTGCCAAATTGAAGATAAAAGAGATATCAGATGATATCACTGAATTCTTCACTAATTCGATCAAAGAAACTATTGAGTTTAGGGAGAAAAATAATATCGTTAGACACGACTTGGTTGATACACTGATCGACATCAGAAATAAGCATGATAACAAAGAATTTGGTAAATTTTTCTCCTCAACATGAATTTCGAATCTAAAAGATTAAGATTATAACCCTCTTTAATGCTTAATTTCAGAATTTACACACAACATGCTGACAGCTCAAGCATTCGTGTTTTTCACAGCTGGATTAGGAGTTTCTTCAGCCACTATTTCATTTGGACTGTATGAGCTTGCTTATGCGCCGGAGTGTCAGGAAAAATTGATTAATGAAATTAGAGAAACGCTCGAAGACAATGATGGGAAATTGACGTATGACGTTATTAATAAAATGAAATATCTCGACATGGTTGTTCAAGGTGATTAGACTTGAAAGTTATTCTATGAATAAAAGGATTTTATGAATAAAATCATATTCATAGAATTGTATGAATGAAATGCCACTATAGATTTTTTCTGTTTTTAGAGTGTACCCGAAGCTTAATTATTTATGTTTTTTTTTTATAATTTATTAATTTAGAGACCTTGAGGAAAAATCCACCGGTTACCTTTCTTATGAAAAAAGTTTACAAGCCGCATACTATACGTAAAACGGATGTGAGTCTAGATCCGGGAACGAAAATACTCATTCCGGTTTATGGTATTCAACATGATCCAGAGTATTATCCTAATCCTGAAGTATTTGATCCTGAGAGATTTACTGAAGAAGCAAAACGCCTCAGGCATCCAATGACTTTTCTACCGTTTGCCGCTGGACCAAAGCAGTGTATTGGTAATTATCATCTTTAATTATGATCTAAAGATGTGATTATCATATCCTGAATGATTTTTTTTTTTTTAACAAGGTGCGAGATTTGCATCTTATCAAGTAAAATTGGGTCTACTAAAAGTACTGAAGAATTATCGTGTGAAACCATCAAAACTTTCACCTCTTCCATATAAAATTGATAAAGGCACACTACATCTAGCCCCAGCAGAAGGAGTTAATTTGAAGCTGGAGCCAATTTCATGAATTATGAAGAATTTCTAGTCACATTTGTTAAATAAATCTTATTCTTCCGGTTTTATTGAAAAACTTGTTCTTCTGTTATTCCCGTTTACTCGTTTGATTATAAAAAATCAACATTTTCCTCTGTAATATAGGAAAAATGGACGTAAAATTCCACTAGGAATTACAAATTATGAGCTCCAAGTTGAACTTTGTGACAATTACTAGCCTGTGAATCGTGGGAAATGTTCAGTTTAGGGGAATCTTCCTATGCTTACAGTTCAATAATCATCAGCGTTTATTAAAGAAATGTTTCGTTTCGAAATATGGAATTTTTTTATTTTTAAATTGTGAGTAAGTGACAAATTGAATGATTTTGTACAAAATAAATTGTTGAAATTGTTTTTTTTGCAGAATATTAATTACGACATTGATTTCGTTATCACAGTGCCTGTTAAGAAACAGGAAAACTCATTTCTTAATGATAGACCAGGTAAATTAATAATTGATAATTGATCAATAAAATTGAACTTTGAGTAAATAAAAAAAATGAATGTTGCAACAGGTGATATAATCGCGAGATACTTGAATGAATCAGTGGATCCATGTGATGATTTTTACGCTTATTCTTGTGGCCATTGGAAATCTTACAATGCTCCATTTGAAGGCTCTCCAATTCGGTTGAATTGGTACATATTTGCTCACAGAATCAGGTCAAAAGTTGAGCACATTTTGAAGAGAACAGATTTATCAACAGAAAATGAGGCAATTCGTAAAGCACGAAGAGTTTATCGCGCCTGTATGGACGACGGTGAGTAAGATTTTGACTTAAGATAGTGTCCCAGTGAACTCGAGTACAGTAACACTTCACATATTTTGATAGGATAGGTTTAATTCAAGATGTTAAAAAAGACATACATACAATAAAAAAATCCTAATAAAATAAATTCTCAACAGAAGCGCAGAATTGAAATTGCGAGGATTCCCTCAGTGTAGACAATTGGAACTACTTGGATACTTGCAAGTGACACGTGTATTGCAATGTAGAATGAATAAATAAGAATTAAAAATCAATTGAAACCTCTCTGTTGTGTAGTTTCACTTCAAGGTTCATCGCAATTTTCCACTTGACGTCTTTTTCATCACGTGATCAACAAACTGAGTGATAATGATGAATCGAGAGAAGCTAAGACTTGAAGTAGCAAGGCAAACTTGTTTTATCTCAATTCAGTCTTCAGTTACAGGTGAATAAGAATTTTCTAGATAAATGATTGTGTAAGAACGTTGAATCGCTTCGGCTCAGTCGATTACTGCCGAGAACTTCTGAAATCAGTTTGATTTGTGCTCTCTCATTATTCACAAGTGCGTGACAATAACAACTGATTTCCATCAAAGGCCTATAATTTTAGCATAAAAATAAAAAAAAGCGTGAAAAAGGAGCGCATTGTTAGTTTCATCTAATTACAAGTCTATAGATAATTCTAGCTAAGCATGACACTGCGGTATTTGTTCATTTCAATGTGCAAGCAGTAATTGCACTCTTGTAATGAGGAAAAAAAGGCTTCTTTTCTTCTGAATAAATGAATCGTCAAGATCTCTCGATTTTCTCGTGTGTTATCCCACAAACGAGTAAGTTAATGTGATAAGAGAACTGCGATCTCATAGTGATTGTAGAATTTTTACATCGAATAAATAGACGAGACTTCTTCTTTATTAATTTTATCGTCTCTATCATGGAGCTCGGAGTGTTGGAGCTGTTATTAGCAGCAATTGTCTTAATAGCCAGTGTTTATTACTACACTTCACCAAAATTGAGCTATTGGAGTAATAAAAAAGTGCCGGGACCTCGACCTCTTCCGTTTTTCGGGAATTTTGCATCCGTCATATTTCGCAGAATTTCATCACAAGAATCATTCACTAAACTGTACAGAGAATGGCGGAAATATCCATTTATTGGTGCTTATCAAGGCCATACGCCAATGCTGTTAATCACCGATTTAGATCTAATTAAAACAATCTTAATAAAAGATTTCAATGTTTTTTCCGGACGTGGAATCCCTATTAATAAAGATCTTGATCCATTAGCAGAAAATCTATTCAATTTGGATGGACCAAAGTGGAAGTATCTGCGAACAAAATTGACTCCAGTATTTACAAGTGGAAAATTGAAGCACATGTTTGATCTGATGTTAGAGTGTGCTGATCACTTTGAAGAATACCTTAACAAGGAAATTGGAAACGGTAAAGTCGTTGAATTTCGGGAAGTTGCAGCTAAGTTTACGACTGATGTCATTGGCTCTTGTGCATTTGGAATAAGCATGAATGCATTATCGCAGGAGGACAGTGAATTCAGAAGAATTGGAAGGAGAGCCTTCGAATCGAGTCATTTGGCGGTTTTAAAGAGGATGTTACGGGAATCAGCACCAAAATTAGTCGCTAAATTGGGAATAAAAGCGCTAGCAGATGATATCACTGAATTCTTTATTAATTCGATCAAAGAAACTATTGAATTTAGGAAGAAGAATAATATTGCGAGACACGACTTCATTGATACACTGATTGACATCAGAAATAAGCATGATAATAAAGAATTCGGTAATTTTCTCATCTCAACATGAATTTCGAAACAAAAAGATTGAGATTATGACCCTCTTTATTGCTTAATTTCAGAATTTACAAACAACATGCTTGCTGCTCAGGCATTTGTGTTTTTCTTGGCTGGATTTGAAACTTCTTCAACCTCTATTTCATTTGGTCTTTATGAACTTGCTTATGCACCGGAGTGTCAGGAGAAATTGATTAATGAAATTAGAGAAACACTCGAGGCCAATGATGGGAAATTGACGTATGAAGTTATTAATGAAATGAAGTATCTCGACATGGTTGCTCAAGGTGATTAGACTAGAAATTAATTTTATGATTAAAAAGATTTTATCCATAGGATATTATAAACGAAATGCTATCGGAGATTTTTTTAATGATTATTGGGAGGTACAATCGGAAAAAAGTTAATTTTTTATATGGAACTGTAACTGACAACGTTATACGAGACAAATATCTCAAGAATGATTCAATAAGTATGTGATAGAATGTGATAAGTAACAATTAAACCGCAGAAACAAAAAAAAATGATTGAAAATTGAGAAATTTGTACCATTTCTTTAATTTTACATTACTTTAATTTTTTCAACATTCAAAGAAATGTAAAATTTTGTTGTTTCCAAGGTTTATTGTATACCTCATTACATTCTTCACAAACTCACTGAAACAAATCCAAGAATTTCATGTTACAGAAAATGTTATTGACAATTTTATACAAATAATTAACTTTTTCCGATTGTATCTCCCAAACATCCTTAATTGTTTATTTTGAAAATGAGCCAAGGTACGATTAAAAAAATTCAGTTACACTAATAAACAAGTGGTGGAGTTTAGACTAAAACTATTTCGATGCATGTTTTTTTTAAATCGTAGTTTTATTATTTATAACGTGGCCCTAAAATGAAAAGGGCGTAGGTGTTGTGTATGATCATAATACTTACGCCCCTTTGTTTCTCAGGTGATAATATATTGGGTTTTTTTTTGTGAGATCTTTCTCTGTGCGTTTCGGAATGGAGGGTCTCAATAGAATCATTTTCCAGAGACTGCTATCAGAGAAATGAGGCCGTGAATATTGACAGAAGGTAGCGATATCAAGCAACGCTTAATCATTTATGTTTTTTTTATTATTTATTAATTTAGAGACCTTGAGGAAAAATCCACCGGGTACTACTCTTCTGAGACAGGTTTATAAGCCCTATACTATACCTGGAACGAATGTGAGTCTAGATCCAGGGACAAAAATACTCATTCCAGTTTACGGTATTCAACATGATCCAGAGTATTATCCTAATCCTGAAGTATTTGATCCTGAGAGATTTACTGAAGAAGCAAAACATCTCAGGCATCCAATGACTTTTCTGCCGTTTGGCGATGGACCGAAGAACTGTATTGGTAATTATCATTTTTGATTATGATCTAAAAATGTTGTTATCACATTTTGAATAATTTTTTTGTATTTTATTTTTTAAAAAACTAGGTTTGAGATTCGCAGCTTATCAAGTAAAATTGGGTCTACTCAAAGTGCTGAAGAATTATCGTGTGAAACCATCAAAACTTTCACCTTTTCCATATGAAATTGATAAAGGGACGATAGTTCTTGCACCTGTAGGAGGAGTTAATTTGGAGCTGGAGCCAATTTCATGAATAATGAAGGATTTTCTACTTATAATTGTGAAATAAATTTAGTTTTTCCGATTTTATTAGAAAACTTGTTTTTCTGTTATTTTCATTTCCTCATTCGATTATAACCAATCAACATTTTCCTCTGTAATACAAAAAAAATGGACGTGAAATCCCATTATGGATTCAAATCATGTGGGATTTACAGAGATGAAGTGTATGCTCCATAAAAATTTCAGCAACATCAGCTGAATGGTTTCTGAGATATAGCAATTTTGTAAAAATCATTTTTTCAAAATTTCTCAATTTGCGTGAGACGAATCCCGTTCAAAATTTTACTCAAGATTCGCAACCATAATATCTAACTTTTGGCAAATTTTTATGAATTTAATCTCATTATTCCATTAGTTACTAATTTTTTTGTGCTTTTTTTTAAAAACTCGGTTTGTATACCTCAGCTCAATGAACAATTGACTTGAAGACTTCAAATTTTTTCTGGATATGTAGTTTCTGATGACGATGGTTGGGATTGGATCTGAGGCATATCGGCTGAGCAGTTCTCGAGATATTTTTCCGAAGTTTTTCCGAAAATAGGCTGTATCTTCCAAACTACTCATCGGATTTCATGGGGACAAAGCTCAAAAGATTCGTCTTCGTTAGCTGAACAAACCGTCAATTTTTGGAATTTTTAGATAAAGTTCTCCGCTTGTTACATCAAGAAATGTATTTTTCACAATAATTCAAAAAAAAATCCAAAAAATGCAATTTTTCTCAATTTTTTTGAATGAACTCCTATATTTTTTATTTGGTCTCCTGAAAGAACACATTTTTCTCTTTTAAATAAGCCCCTACTCACTTTCGTGGGGCAATCAGAAACTGTACCTGAAAGGGAATATTAAAAGTGAAAAAGTGGTATTTTATGTAAAATTTAGTATAATTTGAAAATGTTTTTTTATGCACAACGCGTGGAAAATGATTTTTTCTTCCTGAAAATGCCTTTTTTCGGAAATATCTTGAAATAATGGAAATTTTGTCGTTTTAGGACGACGATTCGATCATGCTACTTTATCGAAAGTAACCAAAATTGAAAAAGAAAAATAAATTACCGAAACTACTTGGATATCTTCAAGTGACACTTGTATTCTGATGCAGAGTGAATGAATAAAAATTAAAAATTAATTAAAACTCGTCTATGTTGTGTGGTTTCTCCTCAAGGTTCATTGCAATTTCCCGGTCTATATCTTTTCCATCACATGAGTGACGAACTGGGCGATTATGGTGAGTCGAGAAAAGGTAAAACTTAAATTAGTGAGGCGAACTTGTTTTAACGTGGTTGTCCCGGTTTCTGATACTTTAGAGCCTATTTCTGACAGCATAAATCGAAAGCAACAATTATCTGTTCATTGAATGTAATTTAATTATATTAATACATATTTGTTGCACTAAACGCGCATAGTGATTGAATATTAAATAATATATTGTATATTTAAATCTAAGTGAGAAATTTGCAAGAATTGTCAATTACTGGGTCACTGTCAGAAACCGGAACTGTAATGGTATCTCAATCCAGTCCTGTCGAAAAATTCCGACCTCAGTTTGGTTCGTGCGCTCTCATTATTTGGAAGTGCGTGAAAATAACGACTGATTTCTATCAAAAGCTCATAATTCAATACAAAAATCAATAAAAGCATGGAAAAAAAAGTAGATTGTTGTTTTATCTGTTTACCAGTCTACAGATAATTTTACTTAAGCATGATACTGCGTTATTTGTTCATTTCATTGTGCAAGCGGTGCTTGCTCTCTTGCAATGAAAAACGAAGAAAGTCTTCTTTTCTTCTGAATGAATGAATCGTCAAGATCTCTCCATTTTCTCGTGTGTTATCCCCAAAATTAGTAAGTCAATTTGATAAAATAACTACGATTTCATAGTGATTCGTAAATATTTACATCGTATAAATACAGACAGTCTTCTTCTCGATTAATTTTATCGTATCTATCATGGAGTTCGGAGTGTTGGAGCTGTTATTAGCAGCAATTGTCTTAATAACCAGTGTTTATTACTACACTTCACTAAAATTGAGCTATTGGAGTAATAAAAAAGTGCCGGGACCTCGACCTCTTCCATTTTTCGGGAACTTCGCTTCCGTCATATTTCACAGAATTTCATCACAAGAATCATTCATTAAACTGTACAGAGAATGGCGGCAATACCCATTTGTTGGGGCTTATCGAGGCCATACACCAATGCTATTAATCACCGATTTAGACCTCATTAAGACTATCTTAATGAGAGATTTCAATGTTTTCGCCGGACGTGGAGTCCCAATTAATGAAGATGTTGATCCATTATCAGAAAATCTATTCAATCTGGATGGACCAAAGTGGAAGTATCTAAGGACCAAATTGACTCCGGTATTTACAAGTGGAAAATTGAAGCACATGTTTGATCTAATGGTAGAGTGCGCCGATCACTTTGAAGACTACCTCAACAAGGAAATTGGAAATGGTCAAATCGTTGAATTTCGGGAAGTCGCTGCTAAGTTTATGACTGATGTAATTGGATCTTGTGCATTTGGGATAAGCATGAATGCATTATCGAAGGAGGACAGTGAATTCAGAAAAGTTGGAAGGAGAGTCTTCCAATTGAGTCATGTGACTATTTTAAAGAGGATTTTTAGAGAATCGGCACCAAAACTATTTGCTAAATTGAAGGTAAAAGAGATATCAGATGATATCACTGAATTCTTCATTAATTCGATCAAAGAAACTATTGAATTTAGGGAGAAGAATAATATTGTGAGACACGACTTCATTGATACACTGATTGACATCAGAAATAAGCATGATAACAAAGAATTTGGTAATTTTCTCTTCTCAACATGAATTTCGAAACAAAAAGATCAAGATTATGACCCTCTTTATTGCTTAATTTCAGAATTTACAAACAACATGCTTGCTGCTCAGGCATTTGTGTTTTTCTTGGCTGGATTTGAAACTTCTTCAACCTCTATTTCATTTGGACTTTATGAACTTGCTTATGCACCGGAGTGTCAGGAGAAATTGATTAATGAAATTAGAAAAACACTCGAGGCCAATGATGGGAAATTGACGTATGATGCTATTAATGAAATGAAGTATCTCGACATGGTTGTTCAAGGTGATTAGACTAGAAATGAATTTTTTGAATGAAAAGATTTTATCCATAAAATCATATTCATAGAATTTTATGAATAAAATGCTGTCATAAATTTTTTTTGTTTTTGAAGTTTTTCGGGTAACACAACCGATAGATAGACGGTTAAAGAAAAATTAGGGTTCATCGAAGCATGACTCTATATGAGTGTTATAATCAGCAGTTAGAGAGAAAAGTCTAAAAATCATTCAATTATTTCTATAACGCTCGATAAAAAAACCCGTCTATCTTTTGGTAAGTGTCTATCTATTGGTCTTGCTACCCTATTTTGAAACAGAGCCAGGGTACTAAGAGAATTTACATTCACATCAATGAACAAGTGGTGGTGTGAAGACCTGCGAGATTAGAAAATTACAAGAAAGTTTATAAACAGCCTGCTTTGCTAAAACTATTTCGATTCCCTTTTTTTTCAATATTTTAGTTATCTTATTTATGTATCGGGTTTTTGTGTGTGATCATTTTTTGTGCATTTCGAAATGGAAAGGCTCAATAGAATCATTTTCCAGAGACTGCTATCAGAAAAATGAGGCCGTGAATATTGACAGGAGATAGCGGTATCAAGCGACGATTAATCATCTATGTTTTTTTATTATTTATTAATTTAGAGACCTTGAGGAAAAATCCACCGGGTACTACTCTTCTGAGACAGGTTTATAAGCCGTATACTATACCTGGAACGGATGTGAGTTTAGATCCAGGGACGAAAATATTCATTCCAGTTTACGGTATTCAACATGATCCAGAGTATTATCCTAATCCTGAAGTATTTGATCCTGAGAGATTTACTGAAGAAGCAAAACGCCTCAGGCATCCAATGACTTTTCTGCCGTTTGGCGATGGACCGAAAAACTGTATTGGTAATTAGCATTTTTAATTATGATCTAAAAATGTTGTTATCACATTTTGAATCATTTTTTTGTAATTTATTTAAAAAAAAAAACTAGGTGCGAGATTTGCAGCTTATCAAGTAAAATTGGGTCTACTGAAAGTGCTGAAGAATTATCGTGTAAAACCATCAAAACTTTCACCTTTTCCATATAAAATTGATAAAGGCTCGCTAGCTCTAGCTGCAGCGGGAGGAGTCAATTTGAAGCTCCAGCCAATTTAATGAATTATGGAGAATTTCTACTGACATTTGTTAAATAAATCTTATTTTTCCGGTTTTATTAGAAAACTTGTTTTTCTGTTATTCCCGTTTTCTCGTTTGATTATAACAAAAACAACATTTTCCTCTGTAATACAGAAAAGATGGACATAAAATCCCACTATGAATTACAAATCATGACCTCCAAGTTGAACTTTGTGACAATTACTAGCCTGTGAATCGTGGGAAATGGTCAGTTTAGGGGAATCTTTCTATGCGTACAGTTCAATAATCTTCAGCGTTTGTCAAAGAAATGTTTCGTTTCGAAATATGGAATTTTTTTATTTTTAAATTGTGAGTAAATGATAAATTAAATGATTTCGTACAAAATAAATTGTTGAAATTGTCGTTTTTTTTTCGTAGAATATTTATTGCGACATTCATCTCGTTATCGGAAACAGTGCCTGTTAAAAAAAAGGAAAACTCATTGCTTAATGATAGACCAGGTAGATTAATAATTGATAATTGATCATGAAAATTGAACTTTGAGTGAATAAAAAAAATAAATGTTGCAACAGGTGATATAATCGCGAGATACTTGAATGAATCAGTGGATCCATGTGATGATTTTTACGCTTATTCTTGTGGCCATTGGAAATCTTACAATGCTCCACTCGAAGGCTATCCAATTTGGTCGAATTGGTACATAATTGCTCACAGTATCAGGCCGAAAGTTGAGCACATTTTGAATAGAACAGATTTATCAACGGAAAATGAGGCAATTCATAAAGCACGAAGAGTTTATCGCGCCTGCATGGACGACCGTGAGTAATATTTTTGATTAAGGTAGTATCCCAATGAATTCGAGTACAGTTAATTCCTCATTTTTTTAATTCTGTATCAAAGTTGATGGTTTTTTACGTTTTTCTGAATTTTTTTATAATTTTTGACCGTGCGGTTTATGAGATATGAATTATGAAAGCGGTGGTGGGCATGAATCGCCCTAAATCGAACAGAAATAACGAAATTACTAAAAAACCACAGGATTGACCCATTATTTAAAAACAATTGGCGAAGAAAACAGCATTTTAACTAAATAATAGAAGAAAAAAATATTCAATTCACCGTATAGTTATTGAGAAATTTTAATTAGAAGGTAGTCGTAACTATTTGCCTCTCTTTCTATTTCATGCATTTGATAGGAGATTAAAGTAAAAAAAAATTCGAGATAAAAAGAATTATATTCACAAGCTGAAGATATGTCTTTCGAATAGTTTAATCACTTTTTTCGGCTAAATTAAATCACATTTTCTCCCGAATTGTCAGTAATAATTGGAAACAAACTTACAAATCCTCATGTTTTCTGTTTTATCGACTGTACTCTGGAATACTACCTTAATTCGAAAAATATTCAATTCTGAAGAGAATGAAGAGAGTAAATTGTTGCAGATAAAATTGAAGCACTTGGTGTTGCACCAATAGTAGCAATACTAGAAGAAAATGGAGATTGGCCATTACTAATGGACTCAGAAGAAACGAGTACGAGAAATACAACATGGCAAAAAATTCATTCAAATTTAATTAAAACACTGGGAACCGAGGAATTATTTGCACTTGATATTTCAGTTGATCCAAAAAATTCATCAATTCACAGGCTAATAGTGAATATCTCATTCCATCTCAGTTAATTATAATTGATGACTCAATTTTTTTCTCTATTATTTTTTTCATTTTCAGCTTACGCAACCGTCTTTACTTCTCAAACGTAAAGAACTAATTTCATCTGATAATGTTCGTTTAATGAGATTCTACAAGAAATATATACGTTCAGTTGTTCGTGTAATTGAGACCTCACGTGCTTATTGCTTTTTCTGCAGTATTGACACGATGACGAAAATTAGAGAAATTGAAAAAATGGTTGAATTTGAAATTAAATTGGCAGAGGTATTGATAGACTTTTTTTTTGAACATATTTCAGTTGTGAAGAGGTGAAACATAAAAATTTAATCTTTTTCACTGATTTTTTCTTCTTTAATATCTCTAAAGCTAACGAAGAGAGTAAAAAGGGCGTATCTCCATTAAATTCCGAGATATTCTTAAAAAATTATTGAACAAAAAAATTTACCAATTTTCTTGAATATTCGCATTTTTTATTTGGAAAATATGTGCGAAAAGAAATTTTAAGTGCTAAAAAATGGATTAGAGTAAAAAGGGCGTATCTCCATTAGTTTTCAAATTATTCATCAAAAATTCGTATTTTACCTCTTCACTGCTGATTTTTCAGAGAATTTTCTTTTCTTTCTTGCTGATAAATTGAGTTTTATTCTTTCTAGATTATGGAGGAGAATCGAGTGGTTAATGATGTTGACAAGTGGTACAATTTAATGACTATAGATGAATTCCAACGATTTTACGATAGTGCCAATACTTCAAGTGACACTTCCAAAGTATAATAGGAGAGATCGGGGCAAAATGGACACACTTGGCAAAATGAAATGGGATTTTTTTTGACGAGTGAAGAGGTTCATAAAAAAATATGAAAAAATTCACCAATAATTGAGATATTTTGGAGCATCATCTCGAATTTTTTCCGGATTTTCTTGTGAACTCCCTCAGTCCGAAAAAAATTCCACGATCATTTTAACCGGTCCATTTTACCCCAGTCTTTCCTACAACATTAAAGGATTCTCAAATGGAATTATTTTGAGAGTAATTGAGGTGATTTTCTTTAGATTAATTGGCTTGAAACGATCAGAGACATATTTACACTGACTCCAGAAGTTACGATTGATGGAAATGAGGAGATCATTGTGGCAAGCAAAGGATTTTTCATGAATTTAGCTAAACTGTTGGATGAAACACCAGCTGAAACAATTGGTAGATTATATAGTTACCTTGGAAACAAAGTGGCGTAAGTGCTGTGCATAAGCATAGCACTTACGCCACTTTGTTTCTAAGGTAACGATATTTTGTCATTTATCAGGAATTAAAATCAATTGATTGAGTTTAATTCAGTAGTGAAGAGGTAAAAAAAAAAATTTAGTTTATATTTCGGTTTTCACCCAGACGACCTGCAGAAGACCTGCAGACGACCTGACTCCGGAAACTTTCCTTTGCCTACATTTCCAAATTTAGTTTATATTTCGGTTTTCACCCGGACGATCTGCAGAAGAACTGCAGAAAAAAAAAGACAATTTAATCTCAAATTTTGAAATTCTCGAGAAATTGTGATTTTTTATATGCGATATATCGTATTATATGCACATTATCTCATATTCAACAAGAAACATCTTTATTTCACAATAACAGTATTGTTATTAAGATTTAAGGATCATGGGATGTTGGAAATATTGAATTTAACAATACTAACAATTGTCAAATGAACGATTGTTATTGTGGAATGTCAATAAAACAAGATAAGTCGATTTTTCTCAATCTCTCATCAAGATAATCTCGTAAATTATGCGAAATAGCGCGATTTTGCTTTAATTTTCTTTGATAGATAATTTCAAAGGATCCAAAAAAAGATTTGGGCAGAAATCAGTAGGAAAGAAGTAAAACAGGACAAATCGACTTATCTTCGTGATTATTCTTGATGAAATATCTCAGAAATTAAGCGAGATAAAGCGATTTTGCCCTATTTCTTCTTTGCAGAGAATTTTAAGAGCTACGAAAAGACTTGAGAGGAAAAAGAGAAGATTTTTTGTTTTTTATGAAATTATTTTTGGTTTCAGTGAATTTTGTGCTTTGGAGAATGGTTATGGAGACATCGTACTATACAACTAGTGAATTGAGAAATCACTTGATTCTTTTCAATAACAAACGCACTGGTGCCGATCCAATTGCCCCGAGGTAAAAAATTTTCGATAAGATCAATAATTTTTTTTCAATTGATAATAAAATGAAGGAAGAACCTTTTTTTTCAGGCGACACGAGTGTGTGACGGAGTCACAAATGGAACGTGCTGTTTCCTACGCTTTTGTCAACGAATACTTCTCGAGTACCTCGAAAGATGCGGTAATTTTAATGATACTCCCAGTTTTATCTGATTTTTTTGAGCATTTATCTATTTGAAGGCACTGAGCATGGTGGAAAACATCCAAGAAGCCATGAAAAAGAGCATTCGAGAGTCAAAGTGGATGGACGACGAGACGAAAATTCTGGCGATTGAAAAGGTTGATGCTATAGAGAAATTTGTTGGATATCCGGATGACTACAATTCGACTACTGTAGATGATTACTATAAGGAGGTAATTATGACCTTTTTTGAAGCTAAAATGATGTTTTTTGGATGTGGGAAAAAGCGGTGCAAAATGAACCTTCGATTTTGGATGATTGGGGATTTTTTTTGAGAGTGAAGGAGGCTGAAAAAAAAATTAAAAAAATTCACTAATGATGTCTATATATTGGAGCATCTTCTCGAATTTTTTCAGATTTTTTCATCGAGTCCTTCAGTCTGAAAAAAAATTCTGGATCATGTTGCCACTTGTTGGAGGTCCATTTTGCCCCTCTCTCTCCTATAATTTTCAAATTCTTTTTTTTTCAGTTCGAACCAACGGATAATTACTTTGAGAATGAAGCGAGAAGGAGGAACTTCTTGATTAAAATTGTGTTGAAAAATTTACGTAAGCCAGTGGAAAGAAAAATGTGAGTTATCATTCTTCGTGGAGGATTTTTTTTTTCATTTATTCTTCTAAACCACATAGGTTTATTCAGAAATATATAAGTTGGAAGATTTTCATGTCAATTATTTCTTCCGCGGTTTCGTAATAATTATAATTGCGTTAATAGGTGGAGAATAGACCCAATTTCAGTGAATGCTTATTACATACCATTAACAAATTCCATTGGTAAGTATTGAATTTAATGAAATTGATGAGAAAAAAAAACATTAATCATAATTTTCAATGTAAAATAAACTTCTGCAGTTTTACCAACGGGAATTCTCCAATCGCCTCTCTTCGATTTGAGCAGACCAAGGTAATGCAGAGAAAATCGGGGCAAAATGGACCTGTAATTCTCAATAATTCAGGATTTTTTTTTAGAGTGAAGGAGGTTTCGAAAAAAATTGAAAAAATTCACAAACAGACTCCGCATATGAGAGCATTTTCTCAAATTTTTTCCGATTTTTTCATCGAGTCCTTCACTCTGAAAAAAATCTTGAATCATGCTGCTGGATTATGCATTTAATTCAATTAAAAATATTTCAGTGTTATTAATTATGGAATGATTGGTTCTACGATTGGTCATGAGATTTCACACGCCTTGGACAGTACTGGCAAGCAAATCATTTTTTCTTCCTGAGAATGCCTTTTTTTTTTGAGAATATATTTAAATAATGGAAATTTTGTTGTTTTAGGTCGTCGATACGATCAGAATGGCAATGCCGTTGTTTGGTGGTCCCAACACACTATCGAAAAATACGAGGAACAGACCCAGTGTTTTATCGATCAATTCGATCACTATACGATATACAATAATGAAGAACGTGTAATTTATGTGAGTTACGTAATTGTATTCAACGAAATTCCATTGAAGTTATTTTAATGTATTCTCACTTCAATATTCATTGTTTCAGGTCAATGGAACTACAACGTTGGAGGAAAATATATCGGATTCTACTGGATTACAAGTTACTTGGGATGCTTATAAAATATTTAGAGAGAAAAATGGAAATGAGAATGGGAAAATTCCGGGATTAGAAAAATTCAGCGATGATCAGATATTTTTCCTGTCATTTGCGAATGTAAGTAATTATTTTAGATGATAATTGTGCTAGTGGAGTTTTCACCCTTAGCAGCCACACCTCGATTTGGCCACATAGCGGCCACACGGGGTAACGAGTTACCCACGTTAGAAAAACTTAGTTGTAAAAGAGATACGGGTATTTTAAAAGTTCTAATCGATTGTTTCGTGTTTGTTGAAGAGTTCTTCAACATTTCTAATGATTTTTTCAACATTTCTTTTTCCGAGCCTGGGGTAACTAATTACCCCTAGTGGCCGCTAAAGGTTAAGTCATGATTTAATTTGCAATTTCAGCTTTGGTGTACTTATGAAAGCAACATGTACCTCCAGGACTACAGTCCTGATGATGAACACAGTCCAGCTAAGGCGCGAGTCAATGGGGCTGTATCCAATGTCGATGCTTTTGCTGCTGCATTCAATTGTCCAAGCAATTCACCAGGAAATCCACAGAGTAGGTGCAATATGTGGCAGTGAATAATGATTTCTTGTTAATGTTGAGGTTTTCAAGTATTGAGTGAATAAATGTTGACATTTTCCATCCATTTTTTTTTGTTTTATTTGACGGAAACATAAATATGGGTCTTTATAGAGAAGTTTCAAATCCTTATAAAAAAAAATTCTTTATAAAGCACTTTTGTACGTGTAAGAATAAAATAGAATTTTTTTGATGATTTCAGTGAAAAGTTGAGGAAATTTCAGGTGGAAAACACGTGTCACGGTCTATTTTTGATTTTTTTCGGTCAAATTTCGAATTTTTGCTTCGAAATCGATTTTTTTTTCTTCAAAAAAATAGTTTTTTCGAGGATATCTTGGGTTCTTTTCGTCATAATACATTGGGATTGATCGCGAATTGAAGTTCAGCTTATTTCCCATCGATTCACATGGTTTGACCATTTTTGAAATTATTTTTTCAAGAAAATTCGGATGACAAACTGATTTTTATAAAGTGAGTTTTAATTCCTCAAAAAATGGATAAAAAAATATTTGAGCCACATAAATCAGTGGGAAATGAGCTCAGCTTTCATTTGCCATCCGCCCCAATGCTCGAAGATCAATAGAACCATAGATATTTGTAATAAATTCATTTTTTTCAAAAATCGAAGGAAGTTAGATTTTTGTTCTCATCAAAAAATGCAAAACTTTCGAAAAATTCTAAAAAATAAATTCAAAAACATGTTTTTCACCGGGAATTTCCCCAGCTTTTCAATGGAATCATCAAGAATACACCATCTCAAATACTTCCACTTGATTTTCCAAATTTTTCTCCCATAAAATATTTAAATTTCCCTTCATAAAAAGGACAGGGCATTAAAATCGAACATGGCGGATTTCATCTCGAATTGAAGGATAATCGAACTCGAAATAAAAATAGTCGAACTCGAATCGACAAAAGCTCTTTCTGGTAGACATTACGGAAACTAATTTTTTTGAATTATTTAGTCATCATACTTAGCAGATAAAAAAATTATTTTCAATTTCAACTAATCCTGAACGTTTGGGAATAGTTTGGGAAAGTTTAGGAAAGCATTTTTATAATCTGGGGAAGAGTCATTAATTTATTATTAATTGAAACTTTTTTTATGCATAGATAGCAGAAATAAATTTTGAAAACATTGAAATTGTTTTCATTTATTTGGAAGTCATTTGGAGATATTAAGAAAATCAATTTCGTCCTTTAAGAATGAATAATTATTTAATTAAAATGAAAATTATGTCTTGAGCCTCCAAGCGCAAGAAAATCTATATAAAACAAAAATAGCAATCTATAATTGCTTTCCTAAACTTCCCTAAACTATTCCCAAACATTTAGGATTAGTTAAAATTCGGGCTGAGCTCGGTTGAGTCTGGCTGGACCTGAATTCTAACTAATCCTAAATTCTGCTATCTCTGATAGCTATTTCTGCTATCTATACATAAAAAAGTTTGAATTAATAATAAATTAATGACTCTTTCCCTAATTATAAAAGTGCTTTTCTAAACTTCCCTAAACTATTCCCAAACATTTAGGATTAGTTAGAATTCGGGCTCAGCCCGGCTGAGCCTGGCTGAGCCCGGCTGAGCCTGGCTGAGCCCGGCTGAGCCCGGCTGAGCCTGGCTGAGCCTGGCTGAGCCCGGCTGAGCCTGGCTGAGCCCGGCTGAGCCTGGCTGAGCCCGGCTGAGCCTGGCTGAGCCTGAATTCTAACTAATCCTAAATTCTGCTATCTCTGATAGCTATTTCTGCTATCTATACATAAAAAAAGTTTGAATTAATAATAAATTAATGACTCTTTCCCAAATTATAAAAATGCTTTCCTAAACTTCCCTAAACTATTCCAAAACGTTTAAGGATTAGTTAGCTTTGAAAATAATTTTTCTATACGCTGAGTATACGGAGGTATCATTAAAATTTAAAATAACAAATAGAAATCTACACTAATCAACGGAGGCGGCCGCTTGCGGCCGCCGACGGCGCTAGTCAACATAAAAACCCTCATTTTCTGCTTTACTCTCAATACCCATTTAAATCTCCTCTGTCGACTGAAGATAAAATCCCGAAGCAACAAAAGAGCCCAAAGATGGAGCCAACTCCACTATTTTCTTCACAAAAAGAAATCCTTCCAAGAGCACTAAAAATTCCGTTCATCGAATCAGAAATCTATCATCCCCTAAAAATCCCTCCATCACCCCCCCCCCTTCTCCTCCCCAATTAAATATCCCTCCCCCCTCCCTCAACAAAAATGATGCTTCATTACGTCATAAAAAAAATCTCCCTTAAACCGCAAAAAAACAATGATCCTAATGAAAAACTAATAAAATTATGAAATAAAAATAAGCCCATAAATTAAAAAATATAAAGTATATATAATGCGTTAGAAATAATACACAGATACTCGAACGAGCGGGATAGGTTCACACATAGCTAACGTACGGAGTTATAAACTACCCGGTTGCAATATATCTCCATAATCCTCCAGCTGCACAGTTATTGCTTACCATATTAACTGTTTTACTGCGATAATGTGAGGTACTCGACCATAGGAGGAGAAGCCCCCCATTGTAATACCCGTTATCGTCAATCTACGTTGAAATTCGCGAGAAAAAACGAAAAAAAAAAGAGCACTGCAATGTCATTGAAGTACTTTCAGGTTCAGGCTTAAGGATGATTGGAAGGTACAATCGAAAAAAAAACTAAATTTTTGATAAAATCGTTAATAACAATGTATACAAAATGAAGTTCACAAATCTGATTCAGTGAATCTGTAGAGAATGTAATGAGGAAGGGAATAAGCCCCAGAAACAAAAAATTAATTGAAATTTGAAAAATTTTCATTATTTTGAACATTTCTTCAAATTTTTCAGGATTCAAAGGAATATAAAACAAGTGGAAACTTGCATCATTATCCACATCATTATAGCTTTATCTGCTAATTTATTAGCAAGTCGCTTCCGAATGCATTTATTCTTCTCCACTTTACTAAATCGTTTCATATAAATTTCCATTTTTGTTTAAATTTCAAAGAGAAAAGTATTAATAAGCTGATCTGAATTATTCAATGATTTTTATTCAAATTGCTATTTCATTGCGCATTCCATTATTATGTTATGTGGATATCGATTGATTTATTCCATTTTTTACGTTTCCTTGGTGACCAATTCTCAATAAACTTTATTTTCTATATCTGATGAAACGTCATGTCGGAAGGTCTTCAAGAAAATAAAAAAAAACGTAAATTTCGGAAATCATTCGTATCTCGGGAAATTTTCCATCAATATGATCCATTAACAATACGCGCCGTTCACTTCAAAGAACCAATATATCAGCCAAATTTGAAGCTGCTATCTCTATTATTTTGATCGTTATCGTGGGTACAACATTTTCGATAAAAAAATCATAAAAATCAAAATAACTCAAAAACCAAGTACCAGAAAAATCTGAAAAAATTCACATAGTTAGATGACATTATGTGTAATATTGTTGTAAAATATAAATCAAATCGATTGAGAATATCTTGAGAAATAAATTTTTTTGTAAATTTCGAAAATCGATTATTTCTCAAAAACTACTGGACCGATTTCAATGAACAAGGTCTCAAATGAAAGATTACATCACAAGGGATATACAGTAAAAATATGAGATTCCTAGGTTGAACTTTTACCCTTTTAAGGAAAAAAAATTTGAAGTTACGAAAATTGTCACATACATACACACACACATACCCACAGATATTTTTTCTAAATACGATTTTTGGACTTTTCAGATCATTTTAGGTCATTTCCAGCAAAAAAATGGAAGTCGAAAATTTTGACGAAAGTAAAGCTTCCATTCGGAAGCAATAATGAAAATTTTTCAATTTTCAATTAATTTTTTGTTTCTACGGCTTAAATTATTCCTCATTACATTCTTCACACATTCACTGAATCAATTTTGAGAATTTCATCTCGCATAAATTGTTATTAACGATTTTATACAAAAATTTGACTTTTTTTATGATTGTACCTCCCAAACATCCTTAAGTGCTCGGGGAATAAATTTTGGGAAGGACTCTGAACGTTTCTGTGTTAATCAATGAATATATTATCATACACAGATCATGTGTCTAGTTTTGTTATTTCATTCCGAAATTTTTTTTTGCAGTGTAGAGTATATTCAATATATATATTGCATGTCATCTCTATATACTGCGTATGGAAGCAGAAATATATGTGACATATAAAAGTTTTCTGTGTGACCTATTAAATTGCATATATTTTAAATGTTTCTCCGCATATATATAAGTGGCCAAAAACATCCTTTTTGAATATTAAATAAGATGCTATATATATGATAATTATAAGCGCATACATACCACTTACATTCGTTATATTTCATAAATATATTTTGACATATATTTTTTTCCATGTGGGTGTCACGGTTGAGATGCAGGAAATTCGGAAGAGGAAAGAGTTATTAAAGTAAAAAAGTCCGATGATTGAAGTACTTTCAATTTTACACTTGCATTCGGTATTCTCGGGATTTTCTGGCGTCTTTTTTCGCACGTAATATGATTCACAAAAGTGGCTTGACCATAGAGTAAAGGAGCGACTGAATTGGGGTGAAGAGAAAAAAAAGAAATTGTGAAAAAAAAAGAGAGAGAGGGAGAGAAGACGTTATCGTTCTCAGACACGCTGCTTTTATGCTCCTTCCTCCCCTCCTCCTCTTCTTTTTCCTTGCAGTGTGCTACGGTCCCACCCTCAATTTTTTTCCGCTTTATTCTCTTTCTCACATCCAGTAAGTTCTTGTGCAGTTCCACATTTTCACCGTCTTCAATGCCTACTTTTTTTTTTTTTTTTTTTTTTTTTTAGTATCTAGTTGAGGATATATTCTTCTAAGAGGGTTGCATATGACGACGATAAGGGAAATTCAGTGGTAAAACTCTACGTGAAAAGAAGATATAGGCAGTCACAATCCACTTATTCTGGGAAGAAGAAGTGAGAGAGCGTAGAAAAAAAAATTTACAATAGTATTTATTTATTTCATGAGAATTTAGATAAGACTTTTTTTTGGGGTTTTGATAAGGCCAATGCATAGTCCTTCTTGGGGAAGATTTTTTTAGAATAAATACTGAATGAGAATAATAATAGTATTATCACCTTAGAAACAAAAGGGCATAAGTGATATGCTTATATACAGCACTTACGCCTCTTTATTTCTAAGGCAAAAATGTGAATAAAAATAAATATCATTGCCTTGGAAAAAAAGAGTGCTATACTCATACATAGCACTTACGCCCTTTTGCTTCTAAGGTGACAATACATTATATTGCTTTTTTAAATAACGACTCTAAAGTTTTCAGACAAATTATTTTTATTTCATCAGTTTTTTTTTTTTTGAAAATATCTCGGAAACTAAGTGAGATAGAGCGATTTTGCCTGGAATTTCCCTTTTTTAAGATCTGGAAATTCTCTGCGAAATAAAGGGCAAAACTGCCAGATCTCGCCTATTTTCGGAAATATCTAAAAAAAAAAGTGAATTTTGTATTTTTTTTGTTAATAATGGAAAATTATATTGTTCTATAATTACAATTGTATTCCGATATTTTGTATTTATTATTTTATTTATTATGGAATATTTTAAATAATTCAATTTCAAAGCAAACATTGGGACAGTGTCAGCAGCAGAACTTTAGGGGGATGGTTCTTCTTCAAAATTTGTGTATGCATTTTCATGGTGGTTATAGACAAACCAGAGAGAGAGAGAGAGGACACACGTGATGTGTTTTCATCCAAGTGCTTTTCACATATATGTATATAAAGTGTATATGGAAAGGGGTAGAAGGGTGGATTTTGTGATGGACATCTCTTAATCCAAAGTGAAACGAGTGAATCGGCAATGAAGTAGCGTCGTTAGCAAGTCCTATTCGTTTGTACTACTACGAGGGTATATTTAAATGTGAGTTAATTAGGCTATGCAGAGGCTCCAGTTTCTCATCTCAAATGGATTTTAATATGAATTTTTTTATGATTGAAAATACGGTGAGTTTATTAATTTCATGGAGAATACACGGTCAATTAAGGTAGTATCCCAGCTAGCTCGAGTACAGTTAACCCCTCATTTTTTTCAATGCCGCATCAAAGATGATATTTTTTTACATTTTTCTGAATTTTTTCATAATTTTTCTCCGTGCAGTTTATGAGATATGAATTATCAAAGTTACTGAAAATAGTAGTGGTGAAAATTACTAAAAAACCACAGGGTTGACCCATTATTTAAAAATAATTGGTAAAGAGAACAGCATTTTAACTAAATAATAGAAGAAAAAAGGATTCAATTCACCGTATAGTTATTGAAAAATTTTAATTAGAAGGTAGTCGTAACTATTTGCCTCTCTCTCTGTCTCATGCATGTGATAAGAGATTAGGGCCCGTCCATAAATTACGTCACACGTTGAGGGGGGGGGGGGGGGGGTCTCGAAGATTGTGATGTCACAGAAGTCAAAAGTAAAAAATTAGGAAATTTTTAAATATATTTTTTTAAATTCCAAGTTTTTTCAAATTAACAATGTATTGTTAGTTTACCACCATAATATTATTAAATGATATTGAATAAAGTCTTAAAGATGTTACTAAAAATAAAGTAAAACTTGAAGCCTATCAAATTGCTCTAAATAAGATTAATTTATGCAAAAAAATCCTACAATGATTGAATCTGGGGTATAAAAGGGATTTTGTGACGTCACAATGCGAATGGGGGGGGGGGGGGGTCGATGAAAATGTGACAGAATGTGACATGGGGGTAGGGGGGGGGGGGGCTAAAAATCTTGGAATTCGTGTGACGTACTTTATGGATGGCCCCTTAATAATGTAAAAAACACTCGAGAAACAAAAAAAAATTATATTCACAAGCTGAAGATATGGCTTTCGAATAGTTTAATCACTTTTTCGGGTAAATTAAATCACGTTTTCTCCGAATTATCCACAATTAATTTGAAACAACCTACAAATCCTCATGTTTTCTGTTTTATCGACCGTCCTCTGAGATAGTACCTTAAAACGTAATTATAACACCGCAATAATCAAGGCCACTAATTGATGAAAAACATAATGAAGAGCCCCCCGTATTAACGCGCGTGATCCAGCGCAGTTTTCTTGAATTTCACTGAAGTTTTTTGGAGTGGAAAAAAGGGAAATAGAGCGAAATATCTAGTACTTGGTTATGGTAAGGATAATGGCGGCGGAAAGCACACTTAGACCCTGACTTCCGGTCAGAAGTTCACCCTAGTCGTATCCGGATACCATGAATCCTCAGACACTCAGCAAAGAGCCATGAGAGCCCTTCACCTCTCTTTCTCCATGATTTTTACGTATGGTACACGCGATCGTCAATCTTACGAGTGAAAGACGATTAAAAACAAGAGGAATTCTATAAAGTGCTTTTTTTCTACAGTTTGAGTAGAGGGAAAGAACATTTTAGTTTTTTTTTTCGATGTTTTGTATTGTAAAAATCATGAGAAATGAGTGGAAATATTTTAGATGGGGGCTTTTCTCATGATTCCATTGAAAAGTTGAGGAACTTCACGTTAAAAACGATATGTCAAAATCAATTTTAAGAATTTTTTAAAAATCGTGAAAAATCAGGGAAATTCAAGAATTTTATTTTGAGTGGGGGGGGGGGGATTTCTTCGGTTCTATCGGTCGTAACCACTTGGGATTGATTCTGAATGAAAGGTAGAATCATTTGTCATCAATCTATGTGTTTGAAAATAAAATAAATTTTTGTGACTGGAGAGACCGGGGCAAAATGGACTTCCATCATAATTTCTTTTCCAAGCTCCCATTAATTAATGTGCAAATGACTTCACCTTTTATTCCGATAAAAAAATAGAAAATGAAAAAGTATAAAATTCAAAAAATCCCCAAAAAAATCACTTTCCCCCCCCTGTTTTCCACCGGAAATTCCCTCACCTTCCCACGAGAATCGTTAAAAAAATTCCATCTCATGCCATTCCATTGGAATTCCCATTTTACCCCTTTTTTTTCCCTATACTTCAGTTTTAAACAGCACTCTTCTCGTCACTGAAGGACATAAATTCTCGATAGAGCCATTAATTCCCATTTATTCCTAATTTGTATCCCCACGGTTTGCATTCAACCCCTCCCCCCCCCCCCCCCCCCCCTCCCCTCACCCTTCACCTCTGTTCTCTGTGATTTTTCCCTGCACTTGCCTCTTTTTTTTTATTTCTAGCAAGCTCGTTTCTTTTTCTATTCAACTACCACGACTATTCCTGAGCCCGTGAGCGTGGCAACTCGGTTGGAGGGCCCTGCGGATATAATACGATTCGAAATTAAACTTCCACGGCACGCTTGGCATCCGAATAATGCGAGCGGGCTGCCTAAAACAGTAAAGATATTACGTATTATTACAGCGTGCCAAGAGGGCAAAGGGCGGGGTACGAGGGGGTAGGAGAGGGGGGGAGGGGTGAAAACTGTGGAGAGTACAGTGTTTCGCTGACGCGGCACAGGAAACCAGTGGCGTCTTGGCCACTGCACTTTTGTGTGTTTGCTTCAGTATCATCCGTTTCTACTCGCCTTTTTTTCTTTAATTTTATTGAAAAAAAAACATTCTACTTTGAATTCTACACGGCGAAGAATAATGTCATGCCGACGACTGTGTTAATCAGCGGATAATTTCAGAGAAGAGAATAAAAAAATGTATATGTCTTTTATATAAACGGTTTGAGATAGAAATTTTCTGATGATTCTATTGAAAAGCTGAGGAAATTTTAGGCGGAAAACATGTGTCAAAATTTTTTTTTTTAATTTTTAGAAAAATTTCACTTTTTGGTCCAAGTTTTGAAGGGGTTTTCCTTTTGAAAATCGAAAAAATTCACTTTTTCGGTGATATTTCTGGTTCTGTTGGTCATAGCGACCTGGGGTTGATCTTAAATGAAAGGTAAGCTCATTTTTCATCGATTTATGTGGTTCAATTTTTTTTTCTAATCAATTTTCCATATATTTATAGTTCCTCATCTGAAGATCAGTTTTTGCCATATGAGTACTTGGAAAAATTGATATTTTTCTTTTTGAACCCCATAAATTGATGGGAAATGAGCTCACCTTTCATTTGGGATCAATTCCAGATTGCTATGATCAATAGAAACAGAGATATCCTCGAAAACCTGAAATTTTTCAAAAAACAGAAGAGTTCCACCTTCAGATCTTGCATGAAAAATGAAATTTTTAAAAAATTCCAAAAAATACCTAACATATAAATGTACATTATATGTGTTGACTATTTTACTTTGTAAGAACCTTGAGAAATGAAAATTTGATAGAATTAAAGAAAAATTAATAATAGAATTTATCACGAAATTTAATAAAATTCATGAATTCGCGTGAATTTATGAATTTTTCATCTGTAGGGGAGAGGTGCTGCAGTTGTAACAAAAAATTTTCTTTTTACTATTACTTTTTTGTTTTTCGAAATTTTGAATTCCAATTCTATCAGGGAGTTACTCTATAGTGTCCTTTATAATACCGATTCAGTTATATGATTTAAAATTAACATTAACTTATTGGAAAATGAATTTATTTGGCGGAAAACAGACATCAAGATGGCGGCGTGTAAGGGATACAATTGTAACATAATGCCCTTTGATCAATTGATAATAGAAATCCAATTATAATAAAACAATAAGAAAATTAATATAAAATACTATGATATATATTATTCGCAATATGTCTATTGAACTATTCATACAAGCTCCGCATAATAATATTAAAAAACAAAATTGTTGCTGAAAAAGTTTTGAGGTGTGAAAAAAAATGTTTTCACGTGTATTTTAAAGAACTGTAAATATTAAAATATTGAAACATTATTAGAAGCTGAAACTTTTGTCCACCTCATGAATTACTATTTCAAATAAGTTACAAGAAGAAAAATAATGATTTTTAATGGCATTGTTAGTGATTTGATGAATGTTACAATTGCCCCTTGTTACAATTGCAGCACCTCTCCCCTACTTATTAGTTTTTTGTCGATTCTTATTATTTTTTTGTCACCCAGTGAAATGTCCCGCATTTGATGGGAAAGCTCGATACTTTTTGGTGAGAATTTCTTTCCATGTACTTTGAATTCTATTCTTCGAAGAATAATGTCATGTCGTGGCTGTGTTAATAATCAGCGGATAATTTCAGTGGAGTGACGATGCAAAAAGATGATGCGTGCTTCTCACCACGTAAATATCTGTAATACAATGTGTTGAAACACTCTCTAGTAGTAGTACAGCCATTGGGTTAGGTAGACTATTGTGCTGAAGAGAAAGAGAGAGAGAGAGAGAGAGAGGGAGTAGAGGGCTAAACTCAAGAGGGCTCAACATCGCTGTGTTTAATGAACCATCCTCCTTGACTAATGTCTCACCTTCGTGTTATAGTTGAAGTATAATGAATATACGGTGTAACGGTAATCTATGCTTTGTTGTGTATTTTCATTGGTAATTATAGCTGTCAAGGGCTAATGGAGATTAATTGATATTTGCGACAAGATATTGGATATAAAATTTAATTCCAGGGGAATTTAAGAAATATTCGCTTATTACGTTTTTTTTTTCAAGTGGATAATATCTTGGAAAATTAATGGACATACGCCTTTTTCTCCCTAATTTTTTTTTTTAAGAATTAAAAAATACTCGATTATTGCGTTTTTTTTTGAGTGGATGATATCTTGGAAAATTAATGGAGATACGCCCTTTTAGATCCAGTTTCTTTTTTAGTTTTCGAAATTCTCTACTCAAAAAATATTAGAGCTAAAAGGGCGTATCTCCATCAACTTTCAAGATATTTTCAAAAAATGAATGAAAATAAAGTTCAATTCCGATTGAATTTAATTAAATTATTTTCTTTTTTTAATGAGGCAGTGACCTAAAAAAAACACAATTTTCAATTGATTTATGAAAAAGAAAACGATTTATCCTGTTTTTTTTTACAGAGTTTAATTTTCACTGAAGATTTTGGAGAATAGATATCGAATATTTTCTATAGAAAAAAGGATCAGGGCGAAAAAAGCGTATCTCCATTAATTTTCGAGATATTTGAGAAAGAAACTCTAAAAAATTGACTTTTTCTGTTTTTACCTCTTCGCTACTGAATTGCTTTCATGCTCATGGCATTTTCAGCTTTTCCCCCCTCTTGTTTTTCCAACAATTGTTTCCAGCATTTTCGACTGTTCCATCGAAATTCATGAATAGTATTATGAGAGTATGATTATGGTATTGCAAGAGAGTTATAATGGGGTTTCTGAGTTTCAAGGATTTGTGGTAAAATGTTTTTGTACTGGTATTTTGGCTTTCACAAGTACTAGATGGGTGCAAGAGTTTCATGATTATTCCTCTTTAATGATAAAATGATTAACGAGTATTTCAAGAACTATGAGCAGCAAGAGATTAGCAGTTATTTATCAACTGAATTTGTAATTGTGGAGGGAATCTTGTCCATCGAAAAAAATCACCTGGAATAAATTTACCGGTAAAAATATCTTGAAAAAAAAATCCTAGAAAAAATCTCCCTTTTTTTCAAAGTTCTCATTTTAATCTTTTGAATTCAGTCACTGTGCGTGAATATTTTGATGAGAAATTATTTTCGTGTATCAAAACTTTTATTATTCAATTTTAATTAAATCATTCGATTTTTTCCCATTTGTTTGCCAGAAAAATCAAAAAAATTGAATATCGTAGACTGCATTTTCTTTATCTCTTCTTTGTCCTTTAATTCATATATTTTTGAATATATTTCTTCATTATATGGTTTTTTCATGCAAGTGGCCACTCCAGATCATAATGATGAATTTTATAATTAACCTTGTAAAAATCTGTTCCATTTCAAGAGAAATTTTTTTCCGAAATTTTTTTAAGAGGACATTTTTTTGAGAAGAGATTCTTAAAACCGGAGATCGGCAAAAAAAAAATTCGCATTTTTAATTTTTTTGTTATTTCTGTAATTTCTATCGAAAAAATTTTAATTACTTTCTTAATGAAAAATTTGGATTTTTAAATTTTTCATTAGTTTGAAAATTAATTTTTTTTTTAACAATTTTGATTACTATTGTAATTCAAAATTTGACTGATGGAATTTCATAATTATTTCCTTTATTAAACTTATTAACATTTTTATTAGTTAAATTGAATTATAAATGTCATATAAGCGCCATTTAGATTGGATTAAATTATAAGTTCTTATTTGTGTTACATTTAGTTAACACTCTCAACTCAAAATTTTTGTCTGAAAGACGGTTATATTTGGGAAGATTAAACATAGTAGCTTTGATTTTATTATAAAATTAATTATTCCAATCAATTAATAAGTAAGAAAGAATCAAAATTTCGAATAAGAAAAAGAATTATAAAATTTCATCAGTCAAATTTTTAATTACAATAGTAATCAAAATTGTTAAAAAAAAAAAATTAATTTTCAAACTGATGAAAAATTTAAAAATTAAAATTTTTTCGATGGAAATTACAGAAATAAAAAAAATTAAAAAATTAAAAATGTGAATTTTTTTTCGCCGATCTCTGCTTAAAACAGCGATTCTTCCCGTAAAATTCTCTCAAAAGCAGCAATCGAAAAGCGTATTTTTCCCAGAATTTTGCTTCCAAAAGATTTCTGAAGATGAGTAGAACATCTAAAATCATTTAATAATTAACAAAGTTGAATAAAGCAATTGAGAGGATTTTAATTTCATTGAAAACGTCAAAGTCCCCTGTAAATGTATGAGAATAAGTGGAAGAATAAGAAAACGAAAATCTGGTTTGGAAGGCGATCAGTGGCTTTGGAATTTTACAGATATGGAATGGGAATTGGCTCCAGTGGAAATAGGAGCTACTGAGCGTGGAAAAGGCACACCAGAGGCACTTGAATTGGTATGAGAATACAGAATAAGAGAAAGAGAGAGAGACAGATAGTTTTCTTCGGATGATGGTAGGATGGCAGAGTGTGCTGAGGATGCTTGCCGCGCTTTTCTTGGGAGGGAGGGGGAGGGGGAGGAGGAAAACGGCCGAGCCAAGAACGTAAATCACGACTTCAGGAAATCCAACAAGTGATTTTATTACGAAGAGACGGCTCGCTTTCCCTCTTTGGTACGCGGTCGTATACTTCTACCCGTTGGCGTTTGATTCCATTCCCCTTCCCCCCCCCCCCCCCCCCCTGCCTTTAACCAGTGTCGTAGCTAAAACGGAATATCGATACCAGCCTTGGAGAGGCGTTGGTTGCCCTCCAGACAGAAATTCTCTTATCTGTGCCAAATATAAAATTCTCGAAATGTCATAGATATGAATATCTATCGATTATTCGATATTTACATTTATGGAATTTTCTTCAGCAAATATTTTGTAATAATTTCATTGTAAATTTCATTTAAAGTGTTATGGTTACAAGACAATTGAGTATTTGAGTGTCTAGAAAAAAGAAAATGGTCGAAAATTATGATTTATCATTGAAAGCCTTTTTTTGGGTGTTTGAAAATGATTTTGGAGGAGCATTAGTGGACTATTTTATGGAAAATTCATTTTATATTTTAATCTTTGAATTTGCCTCATGATCATATTACTTTAGGGGAAAATCGATGGAAATATTGGAGATGGATTTTTTCTGATGATTCCATTGGAAAGCTGAGGAAATTTGCCATGGAAATCATATGTCAGAAGTTATTTTTTTGAATTTTTCAAAATTGCAATTTTTTGCTCAAGATTTGAAGATGAAACTCTTCTGTTTTTGAAAAATTTCAGTTTTTTGGGAATATCTCTGGTTCTATTGATCGTAGCGACCTGCGGTTGATCTTAAATGAAAGGTGAGCTCATTTCCCATCGATTTATGTGGTTAAAAAGAAAATTATTAATTTTTCAAGTACTTTTAGGGCAAAATCTGATTTTCAGAAAATGGCCTATAAGTATTTGAAAAATTGATTAAAAACAATTTGAACCTCATAAATCGATGAGAAATGAGCTCACCTTTCATTTGAGATCAACCCTAAATCAAAAAAGTGAATTATTCCGATTTTGAAAAAAAGTACCCCTCCAAAAATTGCCCAAAAAAAGCAAAATTTTCAAAAAAATCTCGAAAAAATTAATTTTGACACATCATTTCCACCCAAAATTTCCTCAGCTTTCCAATGAAATCACTGAAAAATCTCTAACTCCAACCATTCAATGAGAATCTCCCTATTCCCCCATTAAATTGGCTTTTATTGACTCACTGAAACAGTAGTATTGAAGAAAATATCATTTCTTCCTGTTATTCTTTGTAAAACAAGTGACCACAAACAGTTGGGATAGATTGAACACAGGAAGATTGGCTCAAATGTCACGTGAACGTTTGAATATATATATATATCTATCTATATATATACATGTATATAATCCTAACTGAGTAGTCTCTGGAGGAAGATAGGCATTTGCCTTGGCATCTGGCCCGACAAGAGTACATACACAGAGGTACGCCCAAGAGGACATAGAATCTGTGGCTTGAGGGCTATGCCGATCGTTGAGAGAAGGAGAAAAAAAAGGGAAGAAGAAAAAAAAAATTAAGAAGAATAAAGGAACTCCAGGAAAATACAGTGGAGGAGTGAGAAGGAGAAATAAAAGAAAATGGTTGTGAAAAAAAAAAAAAGAAAAAAAGTAGAGAAAAATAAGGGAGAGTAAGTGGAAGAGGCAAAGCAATAAGCCTGCCGTCAGGGACAAGCGTTGTTCCCGCGGCGCAATCCATTACTTAACGTGGAACGAACAAAGTTAATATGAATACACGATCCTTGGCCAGAGTAGTGCACAGGAAAAAGAGGGGAGAGTGTATATATAGACGTGGCCAACGTTTTCAGGCGTGTACGTTTACAAAATTAAAGGTTAATGTAGTATAAGCGATTCCATTGTTAAATTAATTCATGGCCGAAAAGTTCGTGGATACTGAAAAAAACCTCTTTCGGAGTGAGAGAGCAAAAAAAAGAGGAGAATTTCACACTCATAACGTGAAAATGTTTTTTTTTTTACTTGTCCTTTTTTTTTTGCACTTTTCGCCATCTCGTGTGGCGTCTTGGCCTATGATGCCGCTCATTTCTCTCATCTTTTCACTTTCCTCACCTCCTTGAAAACTCGAGCGTACACATCACGCTTGTTACTAAACTTAAATTGCCTGAATATATATATGCAATCTTGTGTCCTGTCTTGTTTTACTTGAGGAAAAATAGTGTAAAAAAAATGGAATATTTGCAGTCGCCATAATACAGCCCCGGGGCTTTTTGAGGGGAATGACAAATGAAAGGAAGACTTCATTAAAAAAATAAGTGAAACATAAGCAGACTGTTAACATTCAAATTTGGACAGTTTCCCGCGGTTTTTTTTGCTTTTGCTCTCAAGAAGGAGGAAAAATTTATTGCGGCAAAAGCCGAATCGAGTCGTCCAAGTGCCAGGGAGACACATTCAATACACACAGATATCATGCAATAGATGTATATATGTATATATATATATATATGTATATAAAACTGCATGAACGCAGGCAGTCGTTTAACAATTCGCGGCGCGTCGCGTTAACAGCGTTACGACAACAAGCCGGAGTTGTAGAAACTTATAACGAGAAAATAATGAACCCTGGGCTAGCCCCAACAGTGGGGTCTGCTTGGAATGCCAGTCGTTGCCTCACTCGCGTTCTCTCTCTCACTCTCTCTCTCTCACTCTCTGCCCACCCCATTTCACCCATTTCCACCGTCTTTTTCCACTTCTCTCTCCTGGTGGTGTACAGACCACCTTTCACAGCGATTCCTTTAGTTTCTCTTTTGGGTTGCCTCAGACACAACCAGTAGGTACACCACCATCTCCACAACCCACTCTCTCTTTCTCTCTGTCTCTGTCTCTGTTTCTCTTCTGTTTGACAGACGTAGCTATATGTTTACTACACGAGATATTTTACCTGTTATTTGCTCCTCGCTTTTTTTTCTTAGAATGTTTTTTTTTTTTGCTTTTTTCGGTGGTTGTATGTGGGAAAAAATTCATTCAACTGAGTCTTTTATCATTTAATTAATATTTGTGGGGGAGGGGGGGGGGGGGGGAGTTATTGGATATGAAATTTAGTTTTTGAGGAATTTCGGAAATACTAGATTTTTTATCATTTTTCCAACTATTTTTTTTCAATATTGCGGAAAAGAAGTACAAAAGAAAATTTATTAGAAAAAAAAGGACTAATTCCATTTTTTTTTGGCCAATTTTTTTAAAGAATATTTTGAAAACTAATGGAGATACGCCCTTTTTGTTCCATTCATTTTTCGAAGCTCTTGGCATTTTTTTACATAAAAGGCAATGAAAGCAAAAAGGGCGTATCTCCATTAATTCTCGAAATATTTTTAAAAAATTGACAAAAAAAATGGAATTATCCTTTTCTAGTCCTTTTTCCCTAATAAATTTTCTTTTGTACTTTTTTTTTTTTTGTGATTATTGAAAGTTTTGGCTCTCACTTTTAGAGAAGATCAGAAAACGGAGAAAATGTGAGGGAACATTTTTCAAAAATTCAAAAATACTCGATTATTTCCTTTTTTTAAAGAATATTTCAAAAATTAATGAAGATACGCCTTTTTTTTCCCCAATATTCTTCAGCAGCTCCTGAAATTCTCTACAAAAAAAGGAACAAAAAGGGCGTATGTCCATTAATTTCCGAGAAATTAAAAGAAAAATTGAAAAAAAACGACTCATCTTATTCTCGTCTTTTTTTCCCTTAATTTTCTTTCGAACTATTTTTTGTGGATACAGAAACTCTTGGCTCTCACCTTCGTAGGCAACTGAAGAAAGGGTACATGTGCCAACTGCCACACCATTGACTCAAGTACCTGGTGAGAAGAGAGGGGGGGGGGGGGGGAGGGATTGGATGGCTAGCCACTAGTCATGCAAATTACTGTGAAACCCTTTTGCATCACACTCATATCTTTTCCCTCTCTTCATTCGTCTCTCTCTCTCTATCTGTCTATTTTTTTTTGGGGGGGGGGGGGGGGGGGGCTTTTGTCACTTACCTCAATCCCTCCTGCCCATTTCTTTTCTCCCTCCTCAAGAGCCCTTCAAACACACCAGCCGACCTATTCACACATTGAATTATTGTTACATGTGTGTTTCTGTGTTTTCATGTGCTTATTGCACACATGTTGATTTTTTTTCCTTCTATTTCTCTTTACACCACGTGTGTAGGTCGTTAATTTTCACCCTTGATTTTTCCCTCGCAGATTAAAATGAACGAGTGTCTCTTCTTGAAGGTATTGACTAATGAGAAAATTCCAGATTTTTTTTCTTCACTCCGCAAATTCTCAACCTTCATTTTTTTTTTTTTTTTCATTTCTTGAGGATCACTGGAATTTCTGGGCTTGTGGTTCAATGAGTAGTTTCAAAAGTTTCTTTCATTTTCCTCACTTTTTCCTTATTTTTTTTTTTTTTTTACTTTTTTTTTTTTATTTCATACCTTTGATCTCGATTCCAGTGGACACCCAAGTTTTTCCTTTGTCGATTTGCCGATGCGGAAACACTTGCGATTGCTCCCCGATAAAAATTGCACCTTCTCAGGTTAATAAAAGATCAAGAAGTAATAAAAGAGTGTGTAAAGAAAAAAGGAGAAAAAAGGAAAAAATCATGAGAAATAAGAAAAATCCAGAGTATGTTTTAGCGAATGTCGGTTAAACTCGTGGAAAACAATATTGCCGTACTCTTGGTCTGTTTTGGTAACAAAGAGAAAGAGGAAATATTATTAAAGAAAGAAAAAAAAAGAAGAAGAAGAAGAAGAGGAGAAGGAAAAAGAACGCAGAGAATACATGTCCGCTTGTACTTCGGGTTTCTCCACTCATTTCTTTTTTCTCTCATTTTTGTGTGTGTCTTCCTCTCTTTCTCTCTTTTCGCCTCTTTTTTTACCCCCCTCCTCTTTCGTTTCACTGGATCCTGTATACCATCACGGAGGGATATTTGAATTTCGTAGATTCCACGTTACCGACTCTGCTGCTGCAAAAAAAAAAGAGAAAAAAAAAAAGGGAAAAAAAACGAACAAGACAATAAGAAAAATAGTTTTGGAGAAGAAAAAGAGAGATAGCATCGTATTTGTATTGGTAGTGGAACTGTGGAATGAATCGAGCTTGGAATTTTCCTTACGTGAAGCAGGAAAGAGTAGTGAAAAAGACGATTGAACAAGGACAGAAAATCCGGGAATCTGGTTCACAGACGAGGGAAAAAAAGGCAATGTGTTCTCTATATATATGTAGGAAAGAAAAAAAAACTCTGTGTGAGACGGATGCTTTGGATACTGTATTTCTCGATTTCGTACTTGAGTGTAACGCGCTGTTACGTGTGACGGGCTACGTGATAGTCTTGAGGGGAAGGAGAGGGGTGGGTGGAGCTGAAGAGAGGGGGGATGAGGGGAATAGATTACAAGAATTCGATGAGGGAAGTGCCTATTTTCCAGAGACACCTCGTCATTCCACCACGTTCGCCAATTTCAATTCGATGCTCGATTTTTTTTCCCTTCGGAAAAAAAATTGCTAAATATTCATCAATTAAAAAAAAATTGTGTCCCAAAAATATTGTTATCAATATTAAGAAAGAAGTAAAGAAGTGGAACGTAAGGATGAGTTCAACTTACTTCACATGTGTTTACTTAATTTTTCAATTTTTTTTATTTCTGTAATTTCCATCGAAAAAATTTTAATTACTTTCTTAATAAAAAATTTGGATTTTTAAATTTTTCATTAGTTTGAAAATTAATTTTTTTTTTTAACAATTTTGATTACTATTGTAATTTAAAATTTGACTGATGAAATTTTATAATTCTTTTTCTTATTCGAAATTTTGATTCTTTCTTACTTATTAATTGATTGGAATGATTAATTTTATAATAAAATCAACGCTACTATGTTTAATCTTCCCAAATATAACCGTCTTTCAGACAAAAATTTTGAGTTGCGAGTGTTAACTAAATGTAACACAAATAAGAACTTATAATTTAATCCAATCTAAATGACGCTTATATGACATTTATCATTCAATTTAACTAATAAAAATGTTAATAAGTTTGATAAAGAAAATAATTATGAAATTCCATCAGTCAAATTTTAAATTACAATAGTAATCAAAATTGTTAAAAAAAAAAATTAATTTTCAAACTAATGAAAAATTTAAAAATCCAAATTTTTGATTGAGAGAGTAATTAAAATTTTTTCGATAGAAATTACAGAAATAAAAAAAAATTAAAAAATTTAGAATACGAATTTTTTTTTGCCGATCTCTGTTGCAGTATGATACAATTGCATCGTATTGTAATATGACACAATTAATTATTATTTGAACGATCTTACAAGACTCCTTAAGAGTCAGTTCATAATCATATTTCAAAACTAAACGATTAGTATTGAGGAATATAAATTTTGTAATTGAATATCTCACTGAAATGAGATAAAGAACTAATAAAGAAAGACTTCATCATTTTCTAAATGAGTAACTCAAATTGGAGACTATATATAGTAATTATATATCAACTAAAAGAACCCCAACCCGGTAATACATAACAAAAAAAAAATGAATTTTCCAAATTTTCCGCACTTTTTTTTTTGGTTCAAGTAATTATTTTGTGCGGAAAAAATGGCGACAAGTATAAATTGTTGAGGGCAAAAAAAACGACACTTTTTTTTTTCTCCTTTTTTTCAATGTAAAAATGGTTTAATAATAAAAATTAGGAGCAGGGATAGTTAATAGGTTGGGCACGAACAGGCGCCCTCTGCTACCAGCTTATTTAATGATTTTCGTTATTGGCTCACCACTCCTTTCTCAACAGTGTTGGAGCCAATCGTAAAGCTATCGTAGCACATCTGTTGCCCCCCTTTTCCCCCACATCTCCCCCCCCCCCCCCCTTTCCTCTTTGGATTCTACTGCACTACAGAGTGCGAGCATCGATTTTAATATCGGCCAATCGTTTGTAGTTGGGTCCATTCTGCACTTTTCTCTCAATTCGTTTATTTTTCCAACACTTCTCTGCAGTTTTTTTCCTTTCCTGCGCAATTTTTATCTTCAGGATTTTTTTTCACGATTTTTACTTATTAGCTTTTTTTCCCTTTTTTTTGCAGGTAGAAGAGAATTTTTGGAGGTGATAAACCGATAAGAGAAGGAGAGAAAAAAGAACAATCGAAGGGATCGCGCACTTGATCCATTCGTCAAAGAGTTACTCTCATAAAATCACAATGTCAAAGAAAGGGGAGTAGAAGCCCTCCCCTCCCCCCCCCCCCTCCCATTCTCCCAAGGGAACAGTTTCACGGGAATACTAGTCTCTAACAGCGATGACATATATGTCTCCAACTTTCTGAATCTTCTCAACTTTTTCACGATCTACACATACATATTTTTATAGATATATACATATATATAGAGAGAAAAGAGCAGGAAAAAATGGACCACATTGGCAAAATGGTTTAGTATTTTTTTTTTTATAATGAAGGATCTTATAAAAAAATCTGAAAAAATTTGAGAAGATGCTCCAGCATGTCGCCATTGTTCGTGAATTTTTTCAAATTTTTATCTCAAGCCATTGATGCTTAAAAAAATCCCGATCCATTTTGCCCCGAGGGTCCATTTTGCCCCACTCTGAGACAGAGTCAGATTTAGCACTCTGCGATTTTCCGAATATCAAATTGGAGCACGGAAAAGAGGAGAAGAGTGGATTTCCCTCTATTTTCTCCCATTGCCCATTTTTTTCCCTTCCCCTCCCCCCCCCCCCCCCCCTTCAAAGCCAGCAAGAAGTCGACATTGGTTCTCTATAAACAGAACTAGGCAATTTCGGTAATTCAGGGGGCCCCTGTGTACGTGAAAGCTGCTATGCTTTATTCCCTCCTCGTTCAGAAAGGGGAGGGGGGAGGGGAAGGGAGAGGGGTGAAGTGAAAAAAAGGAAAAAAAAAGTCTCTGGAAAGACAGTAACAAACAGACCCAGGAGAAGTACGAAAACGTGATTGGTTTTGTCCTCAAGGGACAGGTTGATTCCCCAAGTTGACCTTACCGTCAAGTCAACGTCACTCCTTGTGACTCTTGGTCACTCTCCCGAGTATCCTGTAAACTCTCAGTCCCTCTCTATTTTCACCTTTATTCCTGCGTATACTATCGAGTAGTAATGAAAAAAAATAAAGCTGCGTAAAAAAAAAACGGGCCGTTTCCCAAAAGAGGGAAAAATCCCCCTTTTTATCCCCAACAAATAAAAAAAAAAAGTGAAGACTTATGACGTAATTTTGAATTTCATTAACAGAAGTTTGAGATTACCCTCACGATTCACTCGACTGCAGCACTAAATTCAAAACTGTGTTCAAGTAAAAGAGAGGAGGGAAAGGGGGAGGGGATGGACGAGGATATCCCTCTTGTCAATATACCCTTTATTTAAGTGTAACGAAAACTCTTTGCCAAAGGAAGAAGAGAAGAACGGAAAACGGCCAGATGAATCGTACAGCACCCAAGGCGACTATAAGAACTCTTTCGAGCGTGTAATTTCGATCGTTCACCGAGAAACGGTTTTCGTTCGACAAACTTTTTCGCCTCCGGGTTACTAGAGAACAGGCATGTATATATATATACATATATATATATATGTTATATATATAATCCTGACACCACACATATCTTTTGCTATTCTAGTAGCCATTATTTTTTATTCCTCGAGCTATACATATACATATATGTTATACTGTCCTTTTTTTTTTTTTTCGTGTCCTCGTGTGCTCAGGAAGGAACAAATTGAAGCAAATTTAAGGCTCTGGGGCAGGAAGAAGTTGACGGATTTTTAGGGCATTGGACACAGACGATGCCACCATTATCGGGTGAACGTGTGATGGCAGGGAGGAGAGGGGGGGGGGGGGGGGGGGGGGGGGGGAGGGGGAGGATTGCAAGTTTGTACTAACGCTCCGCGCGTCCGAGTGAAGAAGATAAGAGCCAGAAGACTTTTTCCTCACTCTTCTCATCTTTTTCTTTCTCTTCTTCTTCTTCTTCTTCTTCGTTTTTTTTCCTCTTCTTCTTCTTCTTCTTCTTCTACCTCTTCGGCAGTTGAACGCACAGCGTGTGCTGCATCCTTCACTTTTGAGGCGATATTGGCTCACGCAGACACACACATATCCACTGCTTTTTCACTTATACACAAGTGCACGTTTCTTCTTTCCACTGATAGCACGTATTTTTCAGCAATTTGAGGGTAAAAGAGTGGGTAAAGAGGAGGGGGGAGGGAGGGGGGTGAGTTGGTTATGGGGGAAAATGGCAGAGGATCAAATCAGACTTTGGACGATAAAAGGAAAATAAGGCGAGTGAAGGAGAATTTTTTTTTCCTTTTTTCAAGTAGTACAACTCGTATTTGGTCGTACATTATCCTGGAAGAATTTTTTTTTCTTTTTTTCTTTTTCATACTTATTTAATGTCACCATCTTCATGCTACGATTATGCCAATCAGTGATGAGGGGTCATGGTCTTTTCTGTGGACAAAGTACACTGTTAGAAAAAAAATGGAAATTTCATAGACAATTTGATGGGAACTTTCATTAACGTGATATTGAATTTTTTTTTAATGGGAAGATAGTTATGAAATCTGTGAGTTTCAGAGGAAATTCAAAGGAATTTATGAGTCTCAAGTAAAATTGAGACGAAAATTCTACAACTTACTTGAATTTTCAACTCAACATGAATGTTCAGAATCAAAATGACTTGAATTTTCATTTTTTTTTATTTTCCTATTTTTACTAAATTTTTAAGGAACAATTTAACTGAAATTTACAAATTTCATTGAATATCCAGGCGTGAAATTATTTGAAAATCGATGATATGTTCATTTATCAATGACTTATAATTATAATGTACAAAGAGAAGAAAGAAGAATAGTATATATATATCTAAGTTATAACTTATAATCAGAGTTTCATTAGGATCACTGATATCACTAATATTACTGTCAAAATTTCACCTTGAATGTCTTTTAATTATTAATTTTTTGGCTTCATTTTAATTTTCTCTGCCGACTGTCCAAAAAAATCAATTTCATTTGCATATTCATTTATCACTTCAGAATCAAAATGACTTGAATTTTCATTTTTTTTAAATTTTCCTATTTTTACTGAATTTTCAAGAAACAATTCAACTGAAATGTTCGGAATTTGGCACATAATTTTTTTTTTTTTTTTGCACATAAAATTTAGACGGAAATTTTTAACAGTGTATTTGTAAATAATTTTTACAGTGGTGCTTGTATCATTCGGCAGAGACTGGGATCTGAACTTGGAGCTTTGAGTAAAGTTATAGCCCCCCCCCCTTCCCTCTCCCCTGGACCAATTTACTTGGGTAAATTTTAATTAATTTTTTTTTTGTGTATTTGCAAATATTTGGAGGAATTGGGGAGTTAATTTCTTGAGGAGGAGATAAAAAATATCCGCGGTTTTTCTTTGGGATTGCGTTAATTAAGGGAAAATAACTCGGGTTATTTAGGGGAGGACCTAGTGTCCTTGGAAAATCATTCTCGTAAACAATACTGGGTATGGACCATTTGAGAATTCCACGTTGACTGGGGTTTTTCCCAAGGGTAAAAGGAAATACCAGAGGAGTAAAGTCTGTGTGAATAGGATTTTCATTTTCTTATCAAATATTTTCATGCAATCTAAATGCACATGCATCACTTTTATTTCCTATTTACTTTTTGACGAGTACACTGAGAAAAAAATCGGTAAAAACAGTGAAATATTTTGATGTTATTGGTCCTGAGCTAATATTTTTTTTAAAGTAATTGAAAAAAGTTGTGAATTCATGGAATTTAGGCAATTCAAAGGGGTTAATCTGTTTGAATTAACTAAATTCAGTAAATTCAACAACTTTTTTAATTATTGATATCAATATTTATTTTTATTCACTACTTTTTTTTCTCAGTGTAAAATATTTAAAAAAATCCGTCTCCAGAATTTAATAAGAAAAATCGAATTGAGATTTTTTTAAGGGTGAAAGCCTTGAAAATAAAATTTGAAAAAATTCCTCAACAATATAAACATATTGAAGCATCTTCTCAATTTTTTTCAAATTTTTTCGCAAACTCCTTCCGTCCAAAGAAAAAAATCCTGTATCATTCCCCCCCATTTTCCCCAACAGGATTAATTCGAAAAATCCCATCTCAAACGTGTTTTCTCCCCAAAGATCTCGTGGCTCTCCCAAATGAAAAAACCCGAAAAAAGCCCCAACACCGATAAAAACAAAGCACTGGCAAACAGTAATGATAATAATAATAAAAATAAAACAAAAAAAAAAAGAACTGTTTGAATGTTTCGTCTGCCCTAACCGAATAACGAGAGAACGATTCAATTGTGGCCTACGAGTATGCTTCCGGTAAAATACTCCCTCATCCCCCACGCATTTCACCTTTTTTTCCCCTCTCCCCCCTCCTCTCTCTCTCTGCCTCTCGTTACCATCGTTTTAACGTTCCGGGCTATTTCACGAGTGCGTCCCGTTGCGCGAACACGCATATCACACCGTGTTATATGGAAGCAAACGATTTATCTCTCGGCTAGTCGTTATTTCAGGTTTCCCCTCCCCCTCCCCTCCCCCTTTCCACCCCCTCTGACACCCGCACACACTCTGCCCCTTTCGCCATACCAAAATTACATTAACATAAACACGGCGCTCGACTGCACCGCATGCATCAAAAGTATATTCGGTCACGTGCTATCTATTCACTCCCCCCACCCTCCCCCCTCCCTCCTCTTTCACCCTGACACCTCCTCTTTGTGTACCAGCACTGTGTCATTTTCGTGGGCTGATCGAGAGCCCTCATTTATTCGGAACTGTCTTCACTTTGTTTAGTACTTTTGAATTTTTTATATTCTTCCATTTTTTTCACCCCCCCCCCCTTTTTTTTATCTCCCGATTTTTCCCTGAAGAATAAAATACTCTTGGGGATACAGGATAAATTGTGACTTCTACGCTCAACAAAAATATCAGATCTCGATAAATATTGCATGAAATTCTTCTTGAATTTCTTCATTTCTAGGAGAGATGAGATGAAAAAGATATGAGTAGTCAGTTGAGCTTCAAGTTTATTGGTAACTTGGCGATAAATGACTGAATGATGAATTAATGATGAATTAAATATGGGAGAGACCGGGGCAAAATGGGGTCCGGGATCCTGTGCTTTAAAATACCCCATTTTGCCCCAGTCTGCCCTATATGCGAACATATATGTGACATATATAAAAATCATAGTACAGATATGTGCAGTGAAAAATGTAATAATCGACGTATATTCAACATATATATGAGGCATTCCACACTATTTCGATCACTTTTCGGGTCCTATTTTTTGATTTTGCTTATTTTTGGATATGTTGCTGACATAGTTATCAAGAGTGATTTCCCCACCCCCAAAAAAAAAAAAAAATTTTTTTGACCGAATTATGATCATTTTTGATTTTGAAAAAATGGCATATGTGCTCATTTCTGCTCATTTCTGCGTAACTTTGAATACTCATATCTTCTTCAATATCAGGTTTATGAAAAAAAAGATTGAATACTTCTTTCTCAAAAAAAAGTGATACTTTGCAATGAAATTTAGTCCGGAAGTCTAAAGTTAATATTTCTATTTTTTAACAACAAATTCAATAAACAAATGGCCGAAACACATCGTTCTCAACTCTCAAAAAATCTGGGAAAAATATATGTTATGAATTGAATTATTTTGGATTTTTCTGTAAATTTTGACTCAATTTATTGGAATGGTTGATGAGATATCCTTTTTTTTATACCTTCGCGTGGTCCGCGGCCGACGCTCGAGAGCCTTGCGCATGCGCACAGCGTGCTAGTAGCAGGTCACGTGGTAATTGGCACGTAAGTTCCATTCTATTTGCTCCTCCGTAATCGGATGACAGGAAATATTCCATTAATATAATCCATTTCATTTTTATAATACCTTTTATTTTAATTTTTCCAATATAATCAATTTCTACACTACATTTTTCTTATTATCAAAATACATTTTAACTTTATTTTTCTAATACATTTCATTTTCAATATTATATTAGAATACATTTCATCTTTATTTTTCTATTCTTCTTTTACTTAGTCAAATTCTCTGTCATAGAGAGTAAGGTAAGAGCGTAAGTGTTCAACTTACGCGCCAATTACCACGTGACCTGCTACTAGCGCGCTGTGCGCATGCGCAAGGCTCTCGAGCGTCGGCCGCGGACCATGCGAAGGTATAAAAAAAAGGATATCTCATCAACCATTCCAATAAATTGAGTCAAAATTTACAGAAAAATCCAAAATAATTCAATTCATAACATATATTTTTCCCAGATTTTTTGAGAGTTGAGAACGATGTGTTTCGGCCATTTGTTTATTGAATTTGTTGTTAAAAAATAGAAATATTAACTTTAGACTTCCGGACTAAATTTCATTGCAAAGTATCACTTTTTTTTGAGAAAGAAGTATTCAATCTTTTTTTTCATAAACCTGATATTGAAGAAGATATGAGTATTTAAAGTTACGCAGAAATGAGCAGAAATGAGCACATATGCCATTTTTTCAAAATCAAAAATGATCATAATTCGGTCAAAAAATTTTTTTTTTTTTTTTGGGTGTGGGGAAATCATTCTTGATAACCATGTCAGCAACATATCCAAAAATAAGCAAAATCAAAAAATACGACCCGAAAAGTGATCGAAATAGTGTGGAATGCCTCATATTCAGGAATATATTTTACGATGGGTATATAGTAATTTGAAGTGGAATAGGCATTTTCACCGTTTTTTTGAAATTTCAAATGGGCATAAATTTTGAAAAAAAAAAATCTTTTTTTTGGTTCCCATGGGAAATGACTTATCTAAGGCATTCTAACAACATTTCCAAAAATGAACAAAATCGAGAAGAAAAAGTTTGAAAAGTGTTGGAAATGGTGTGGAATGCCTCATGTGTCATTGATATAACACATATATATACATTTATTTATTTATTTCAAAGCCCTCAGCAATTTCACCAGTTTTACGATTTTAACGTTTTTGTAGAGAGTATCAATTAATTCATAATGTACAAAAAGAAGAAAGAAGAATACAGTAGTGAAGAGGTAAAACAAATTTTTTTGAGAATATCTTAGAAAATAACCGAGAGAGAGAGAGCAATTTAGCCCTAAAATTTTTTTGTAACTCTTCAAATTCTCTACAAAAACAGATGGATAATATCGCCTTATCTCACTTAGTTTCTAAAATATTTCGTTCAAAATAATCACAAAGATAAGTCGATTTATCCTGTTTTACCTCTTCACTACTGAATAGTATTTATATATATTTAAATTATAAATTATGATCAGAGTAGCATTAGCATCACTAATATCACTGTCAAAAGTTCACCTTAAATGTCTCGTAATTATTAATTTTTTCTTTTCAATTTTTAATTTAATTTTCAATTTTTTCTGCGGACTGTCCGAAAAAATCAATTTTATTTGCCTATTAATTTATTACTTTTGATATTCTATGGATCGAGGCCAGGATTGAAAATCGAGACTTTTTAACTGGAATTTCAATCATTCTTGAGTCCCGCAGATTCGTGCTAGGCACTACAAAGTTCAAAAATTCCATCAGTTCCGGAGCCTTCAATTGTCCATTGATAATATTCGATCCGAAACAGAGTGTTATACATATATGTGAAATATATATTTAGCATATATAAATTGTACATATATAAATTTTCATGTACATACCACTGACCTGACGCGTTTCAAAACTTACCGTAATTTTATCTCTCGAAATTTAGCGAGAGATGAAATTCTCAATATCTAAAAGTCAATGATAATTACATTTCATCGACAAGATAACTTGTCAAGTACATAATTGACGCTATACGATGTTGCCAATACGAATTACCCTCAGTTTCTAGTTATAGACATACACGTGGAAACGAATGGGGATGAGAGGGGGAGAGGGGTGGAGATATGAAAGTGGTAGTCGATAATATTTGAGTTGTCGAACGTCATCGAGGGTTTAACACTGGTATAGAGACAAGGGCCTACGAAGGTTCTGGGTTAAGTAAGTGGTTAAGAGGTTACTCTAGTATATACTCTCTCTTCACCTAACCAAGGGTAATGGAATAAAAACACTCGACCCAGGTTGTCACGAGAGATAGAAGAAGATGCCCACAAGGATCTTTTCTCTATCAACTCATCTCCAAAAAATTCGTGGAGCTTTTATCATTTTACCTCGTAACTTCCTCGTTTTTCTTTCTCATTTGGCTCTCATGGAGGGGTAACACGACCAACAGATAGACAGTTGAGGAAAAGTTGGGGGTTCATTGGAGTGCTAGTGTTAAAAATTTCTGTCTGAATTTTCCGTGCAAAATCCCGGAAATTTCAAACGATTCACATTTTTACTGGATTTTCAGATAATTGCGTCATTGAAAAATGAATACATCATCGATTTTCAGATAATTCCTCGCCTTCAAAATCAATGAAATTTGTGAAGTTCAGTTGAATTGTTTCTTGAAAATTTAGTAAAAATAAGAAAAATTTAAAAAAAATTGAAAATTCAAGTCATTTTGATTCTGAATATTCATGTTTAGTTCCAAAATTCAAGTAATTTGTAGAGTTTTCGTCTCAATTCTACTCAAGACTCATAGATTCCTTTGAATTTCCTTTGAAACTCACACATTTCATAACCATCTTCCCATTTAAAAAAATTCAATATCACGTTTATGAAAATTTCCATCAAATTGTCTATGAAATTTCCATTTTTTTCTAACAGTGTATTCGTTAATATTTAACGAATACGTTGTTGAGTGAATCGGATCAAGTATTTGAGGGCTCGAATATTCGTTCAGTGCAGCTGAATCTGTGCGTTAATTGTGAACGTATCCTTTTCTTAGTGTTACTGAAACCTCTAATTGATAGACAGTAGCAAATTCGCAGTGCCATGATCATAAATTGTGATCAATCACACGAAAAATTTGAAAAGAATTGAAAAAATTTGAAAAAAATCTCAAATATTAAAATAAAACTCTTTTTTTTGAGAAAAAAGTGGACAATAGTATTGCTTCCCAACTGATATAGCTTTTTCTGCTGATACTTTAGCAATATGCTTCCGAATGAAAGTGATACAACTTTTTTCAAACCATCATCAAAACATCAAATTTTGAAAAAATTCATTAAAACGCCAATAACTTGAGAACTAATGATGCAAATAACCTCAAAATTGACTGGCATCTAACTGATACAACTCTCGAGATAATATATGAGTATAAATAACATCAGTTGAATACTTTCCAGAAATTCCATTAATAACTGATTTTCAAAAAATGGACATATCTGAAAAAGCTTAAAAAATAGAGTTTGTCGAGAGGAAGTTTTCCACAAAATATGAAATTTTTCTATAAAACCGTTTTGCTATAATTGAGACTTTTATGAACACACAGACATACACACACACAAACAGACATGCGCTAAAAATATCATTTTCTCTCTATTCAGATCATTTTAAGTATCTTCTATTAAAAAAATTACAATCGAAAATTCTGATGATTACATAGCTTCCATTCGAAGGCAAAAAACGATGAAAATTCGAGAGATCTTTCAGGAATAAGTGTATTTAAAATTGATCAAAAATCATATAAATTTCAAAAGTCGGTTAGAAGAAATTAACTTGATTGCTTTCAAATATTCCTAACCAAAATGGTTGCCTTAGTTTAAATTAAAGGAAAAAAAATATGAATCATTCAATTATTCACATAACTCTCAATAAAAAAAGAACCGTTCATCTTTTGGTCGGTACGTCTACCTATCGCTCATGTTCCTCTACTTCCCATCAATTCTGCAGTATTTTTACTGCAAAATCAACCGCATTTCTCTTCATTAAGCTGTTCAGTCGAGAATCAGAGATTAAAGTTCCAGCAACAGGTGAAACCGCATTTGGAATTCATAAACAGTCGTATAATAGTGGCGATTTATTTTTAATTGGAGATGAATTTTTAATCGATTCAAACACACGAGTGACACAGCAACATGACACAGATTTTTTTTTTCTTCTGATGAATGAGGATTTTGACGGGAAGGGTTGGAGTTTGTTGAGGGGAAAAAGAGGACACATGAGATAAGCATAGGGCCGTTTAAACGCCATGACTTGCTGATCTTTAAAGCGTCTTCGGGGAGTTGCTGAAGAGCGTGGCAATCGGTCTCTCAGCGTGATACTATCTACCCAGAATGTTAGTACCCCCCTTAAACCATCTTTTTTTTTTTTTTTTTTTTGGTACATGAGCTGTATATACTGTGTAACGTGGGTGGTTTTCCCCGGTTGCGGATAGGCGGAGCAACGTCGCGCGTCGTGTGCCCTCGAGCCAGTTGGCGTATCAGCCCCCCATGGGCTTATACAGAACTTGGCTTGCTCTACTATGTGAAAAGAGGGGGGGAAAGAGAACTTTCAGACACGTTGAGCGCGTATTCCTTGGGTTCAGTTATCTACCAAACACCGGTGTGTACAGACACGCGCGCGCTTTTTATTCAAGCATTATCTCGTTCTCGTAAGTAAAATTACAGTTTTTTTTGTTGTTTTTCCGTTTTTTTTTTTTGGATGAAATAATTCACGTGGACTTGTGAATTGTGATTACGAAAAAAAAAGTGCCTGGTTACATCGGATTTTTATAGTTGCAGAGAAATACAAAAAAATTGCAAAAATTCATTATTTTTAAAGGTAAGATTAAAAAAAAAATTTAAATAAATTTTGTTTTTTTTTGCCTTTTAAGAAAAATCTAGATTCTTGATTTCGTCAATTCTTTTACTTTTTTTTTTTTTTTCACTTCTGAGATCCATTCGCTTACAACGCAACTTTAGAATAAAAGAGTAGAATGTTATACCGAGTGAACAACGTCAGCGTTTCGATTCACGTTAATGAACGCGCGCTTGGATAGAAGGAGCAAGGAAATGTTTGAGGCTGATTGCTCATCAGGGTGGAACGTTAATTAGGGTCTTGTGAGTTGCCCACTCTCTTCTTCTTTAACCCCCCCCCCCCCCCCCTCTCCCCCTTTCCTATCTCTTCGACACTGAAATTAAATAGAATTTTTTTTCCTCAAAGTAACGACTTCTTACTTTCCCCCTCTCCCCTTTTTTTTCTCTCCGCTCGCGAAAAAAAAAACTCGAACTTTTTCACAAAGTTTCGACAGTTTGAATCGTTCGTAGTTAAATAAATTCTGAGTATTTTCAATTTTGTACAAAATTGAATGATACAATTCTTGCTTTTATTGCTTTGCCTGAAATGATTCTTCAACAAGTGAAATTTTCACTTTTGACATTTTCCCCCCGTGTTTATTGTGTGTGTGTTTGAGTGTGTTTGAGTGTGTTTGGAAAAAATAAAGTGGAATATTTCCAATTTCGAGAGGAAATAGGAGAAAAAAATATGTGGAGATACGAAAAGAAGAAAAAAAATGATTTCACTGTGGAAAATCGTTTTCAACTTTCTCGTACGTTTTCTACACACACACACACACACACACACGCACACAAATTCCCCCCTTCCCCTTCCTTCTTTTCTATCCACCAGAGCTTTGCCGCTTCTCGAGGAGTATACGCTGAAGCTTTTGAAGTGAATACAGTGAAATAGTCGAGGAATCCTGTGCCTGGAAAAATACGCTCACGCAAATAGACAGTTTATTCAATTTGAAAGAGAGAGATGAATAAAATAGATGCATTGGGGGAGGAAGGGGGGGGGATGGAGTTTGTGATGAAAATAAATCTCAGAGTAACTAATAATTTTTGACAATTGATTTAGACTGTTTTACAAGCAGTACATGTATCATGGTGTGGAAAGAGGGGGTGGGAGGGGGAAGGGGGGAAGGGGCTATAATGACGGTGCTTTGTGGTGTTTTGCTAGAGCAGTTGGGTGCTCATGCACAGGGCGGAATCGTTTAGCACGCGATCTTGTCGTAATTCTGTTCCTCGGCATGCCTGCACGCTATGACTACACAACGATAAAATCCCTCTCCCAGAAAAGCCTCTTTCTCTTCTCTTCTCTTCTATTTTACACGGAAAATGTGTTTCATAGATATTCTGATTTTCACGATTCGATATAATTTCCAGTCACATACGGTCGCTGATTAGAGGGGCTCATTGAAACAATAAATCAACGAAATTAATTTTTGAAAAAATTTAAAATAGATGGAGAAACAGGTTTTGATGAGGGCTTAATTAATAAAATTACTTTATTACTCTTTTTTTCATTAGTAGAATGGACGTTGGTTTTTGTGAGTTTGAGATCCCAGGGAATTAGAGTACATTTAATTCCTTATTTTTTTGATGCCGTATCAAAAATGATATTTTTTTTACATTTTTCTGAATTTTTTCATAATTTTTGACCGTGCAGTTTATGAGATATGAATTCAGTAGTGAAGAGGTAAAACAAGATAAGTCTCTTTTTTTCTCATTAAGTTTTTTGAAAATACCACAAAAAATAACCGATAAAGAGCAATTTTGACCTAAAACTCTTTTTTAACTCTTGAAATTCTCTACAAAAACAGATGAGTAATATCACCTTATCTCGCTTAGTTTCCGAGATATTTCCTTTGAAATGACCTCAAAGATAAATCGATTTATCCTGTTTTACCTCTTCACTACTGAATTATCAAAGCAGTGTGGGGGATAAAACGCCTTAAATCGGACGGAAATAACGAAATTACTGAAAAACCACAGGGTTGATCCATTATTTAAAAACAATTGGCGAAGAGAACAGCATTTTAACTAAATAATAGAAGAAAAAAAATATTCAATTCACCGTATAGTTATTGAGAAATTTTAATTAGAAGGTAGTCGTAACTATTTGCCTCTCTCTCTATCTCATGCATGTGATAGAAGATTGATGTAAAAAAAATTCGAGGAGAAAAAAATTATATTCACAAGCTGAAGATATGACTTTCCAACAGTTTAATCACTTTTTCGGATAAATTAAATCACGTTTTCCCCGAATAATCAGCAATTAATTGAAAACTATTCTACAAATCCTCATTTTCTCTGTTTTATTTCATGAAAGAAAAAAGAAAAAACACATTTAGCTGAGAGCTTGATGAATTTAAAATTATCCATTATTTTTCTTTTTAATTGATAGAGTGGAAGTAATTCCTCCCCCCCCCCCCCCCCTCCGATTCAACAGCTTTTTGTGGCTCAATAAAAGAGAGGCGAAAAAAAAAAAACAAAAATAAAAAATTCACTTTAGTTTCCAGTTGTATAGAATGTTTCGTAAATCGGTCCTTCTCAGTTCTGCACGCAAACAGAGTGAAGCCTAATTGATCAGTGGATCGTTAACACGCTTCTCTATACGTTAACTCAGAATCTCACCCACTTTCCCTCATCCAAGTTGAGTAAATTGATTATGTACTGTGAACAGTTTGTTACATGTATATATGTATATATATATACATATATATGCAAGGGTATTTTACACTTTGTGTCCCTCTTTATCATGAAATTAGCTTTATCTTTGTGTGTATGTGTGTGTGCGTGTAGGAGACAGAAAGAGGGGGGGGGGGGGAGGAAGGGGGGAATGGGAAGTTAAGTCGAGGATGTAGTTTTAGCAATATGCATACATTTGTGAAAATTTTGTCGTAAATTTAGTCAGCACTAGATTTTCACATTTTATCAAGAAAATTAATTAAAACGGCAATTGATTTTCTCAAGTGAAAATTAATGGATCCATTACAAAATTGAATTTGACTTTTATGGTCATTCTATATTTGCGAAGTGTTTTTTTTTTTAGTTTTAATCGATAGATTCTTTACATAATGGATGAAATTCAGTCTCTGAAAAATTGCCAATGAATTTCTCATACTCGTGTTTTATTTAAAGGTAAAAAAAAGCTCAAATTGACTCTCATGAATTTAATAACCATTGAAGACTATTTTATTCCATCAAATTATTAGAACACTGATTCCAATAATAGTTTTAGTTGATCGATACAGTCAGAATTCGTGTTGAGGTACTCGCCAATTCAAATTAAGTGATAGTTCATCAGCAAATCTACTCTAAAATACTCAACATAAGTCCCTATTTCACTTCTACCTAATAATATCATCATCTGCAATATTAAAGTGGCTCATTAAATCCTCAAGTAGCTGTTTGACTGTTGAGAACAGACGAACTATACTATCTCTTTCATCATTTATCACAAAGGACTCTTCATATTTTACAGAGCTCATTTAATAAATTTGCTGTGACAATTTTTTAAAATTCTTTTTTCATATTCTCACATCAATGTGTCCTCAATTTTCGCTATTCTATTAATAGAATGAGAATACGTGATGAATTTCAGAATAAATTTTAGAATAAATCGAAAATTGATCTTATGTAATTCATTATTAATATAATGAAAATTGGTAATTCCTTGGAAATTCATGATTTTAATGAGTATGCTGAGAAATTTCCCCATTTTTGGAAATATCCTATTAAATAATGGATATTCGCCTCTTATTGATTCAATCTTGTTAGAGGCAATGATAATTAAATAAACTGATAATAAAGTTTCAGTTATAAACCAAAAATGTCTTATGTTTTAATGGATTATTTCGTGGAATACTAAGTAAAATCACTTGATTTTATCAGAAATTAGGTGAGAGATCGAAGCGATGTTTGTTAATCACGGGTGTATTTATTAATTTATTTATTTATTCATTTAGGGGAAAGTGGGACAAAATAGACCTTTTTGTTAAAATTATTTGGGATTTTATAGAGAAGAGGCAGTCTTATGAAAAAATTTGAAAAAATTACACTACAATGAAGACATATTGGAGCATCTTATCAAATTTTTTCAGATTTTTTCATCGAGTCCTCAACTCCGAAAAAAAATCCTGAATTATGTTGTTGCAGAGGTCCATTTTGCCCCATTCTCCCTTATTTGTTTGATATATGCAACCAAACAGCCGCACTCAATTATAAGGAATTGCGAGTGATATACCAAAAATCAGAAGAAATAATGTTGCAACGATGTCAGCAAAGTTAGAAGATGTTAATACTAATATTTTGTTGAATACTCAGTGAAAATTAACTGTTAGCCAGGCAGATTAATAAATATGAAGGAAAGATGATCATTAGATAAATGATGCACTTGAACAGATTGGAATGGAGTGCAAAAAAAAAGAATATTTTATTCAGTAGTATGTGTGCTTTACAAAAGCCAAAACAGAAGTGTGAACCAAAAGAAAAAAAAAGGTACAAGTTAGTGTTAAGTTTAGGTCATGTGATGATTACGTATAAACATGTCGGAAGAAAAGCTCTTTGAATTATATAAAAACCTGTATATCTCACATATTTGAATATTAGTTCCAACTTTTATAGAGAATTTCAAGTGCTAAAAAAAATATTAAAGCAAAAAAAGGCGTATCTCCATTAATTTCCGAGATATCTTTAAAAAAAATTGAACAAAAAAAAAATCGAGTAATTTTCTTGTAATGAATAAATGCATTTTTCATTCGGGAAAATATGTTCCAAAAAAAAGAGGGATTGATCAAAGTTACATCCTTCCGATAGTTCCAACCATCGACAGAACACACGATGAATGCGGAAGATACATACACACGTTTAAAACGAAAAAAGCAAAAAAGTAAAAAAAAAAAAGCTTTCCACAATTTTTCGTACGCTCGTGTGGTACTTGTGCAGTCAGTTGGTTGGCCTACCTATATTTATGTATTAAACAGGCATTATTTATACCTATCTCTCCCTCTTCCCGATGAATATGCATTGTTTTGGAGAATGGCAGTAGCGAGGTGTCGAGTGCAGCACCCGTTGCTATCACTGGCTCATCAATCACACACAGTTTCAACATTGGCCCGTTGGCTCCTCTCTTCTGCAACACACGTATATATATATATACGTTTTAACACACAGTGCGGTACTTTGGCCCCAATGAGCCCCCACCTAAATTTCTCACACCAAAACTTCATCCCACAATCCGCCCATGTCATCCCTCAGACACCCACACACAAAATGCCCTTCCCCCCCCCCTTCCCCCCTCCTCCTCTTCGAGTGTGTTCTTGGTCCTCTTCCGTGCTTCAAAGTCCCCCCTCACCCGCAATTGACACTAATTTACGTATATTTTTTTTTTCCACCGACTTTCGCTCTTTAACTATAATTTTTTCATCCCCCATCACAGTTTATACCCACGTGTCAGGCACTTGCCCAGCCCCACTGTCAAATGCTCGACTGCCAGTGACACTCAACGAATCGATGTCACCAACACACATAGGCAAAACTGCGTTTTTTCCTTTTCATCTCAACTTATTATTATTTTTTTTTTTAATTTAAGCTTCCAAACCTTTTTTGGGCTTATTTAGCATCATTCCAACTCAATCCATTTAATTTTTCTCTGGTCGGATTTTGAGGGAGGGGGGATCCAACTTTTTTCGATTTGTTATTCAATTAACGGTTTAATTAATATTGTTCATGATTTAATGGGGAAAGGTTTTAGTGAATGCGGAAGGGGTGAATTTTAATTTTTCTATTCGTTAAAAAAGTAATATCCAATTAAACTCACTGCACTGTATAATTATCCTTTTTTTATAACATAAAAACTATTTTTTTTATTCGTTTCTATTAACTCATTGTTTTCAGTACAATAGAGAATGTCCAATTAAATAATTCAATTTCTCTAGACTGATAGAAAAAAATGGAAATTTCATAGACAATTTGATGGGAATTTTCATAAACGTGATATTGAATTTTTTTTAATGGGAAGATGATTATGAAATGTGTGAGTTTCAGAGGAAATTCATAGGAATCTATGAGTCTCAAGTAGAACAGAGACGAAAGTCTACAACTTATTTGATTTTTCAACTGAACATGAATATTCAGAATCAAAATGACTTAAATTTTCAATTTTTTTTTGAATTTTCCTATTTTTACTAAATTTTCAAGAAACAATTGAACTGAAATTTACAAATTTCATTGAACATCCAGGCGTGAAATTATTTGAAAATCAATAATGTGTTCATTTTTCAATGACATGATCATCTGAAATTCCAGTAGAAATGTGACTTGTTTTTTGTAAAAAATTTGAACAGTGTAGAACAATTTTTTTACGCTCTAAGTCTTATAAATTGATTGAAGAACATCAAATAATTTGTTTGCTCCACACGCTTCAATATTCTAATTAAATAATTCAATTCCTCTAGACTATTTTTTTTCAACACAACTCTCATGAATTGAGTGAATGATATTAAATGATTTATTTACTTCTCGTGTCACTCCAAAATTCCTATATATTCTAGTGGATTACTCTGTTCCCCATGATGCTCAGGTTGCTGCCAATATAATTTCCCTCTCTGCAAATCTACGAGTCTACCTTCTCAACGAAATATCATAAACTCACTCCCTCTTTCTATCCAATAACGGGGATAAATCTCCACTGTGTGATATTCAAAACGTTAATCGCACGGATCAATCGGCCTGCCACCACAAAACTGTCCGATACCCCTCCCCCCCTCTTCCCTTCCCCCCTCCACCCTAAAATTCCTCATATACACGAGCTGCATGTATGTATACACAGTCGCATCTTTCTCACACAATTCGCAAATTCCCCCACCCATTCACCCCTTTATCTACAATAAATTCTCCATACACGAATGCCTATAGATATAGCATTATATGACCCACAGTCTCTTCTTCTCTCTATCCGCAGAATGTATTCGCCAAATCAGTAATGACCAATTCAATCGGTGCAATTTCATGGGCGAATTCGTTTACTGCTCCAACTGACAACGAGCTTTACATATATAGATATATATGTATACAAAATTTTCACACCTATAACCTGATAAAACTCACTGAGCGCATATAGCTTCCATTGTTCAAACTTATTGCCCTGTCCTCATACATGTTCATGTTTCATCGCCTGTGTTTTTTTTGTTTTCTGTTTTCGCTCATAATTCTCGAGGGGACAAAAAAAATGTAAAAAATTTAGTTGGTCGATTAGGATTTTTCGGGGGGAAAAATAGCGGTGGTGGGAAGGAAACGCCCTAAATCGAACAGAAATAATGAAATTACTGAAAAACCACAGGGTTGACCCATTATTCAAAAACAATTGGTGAAGAGAACAGCATTTTAACTGAATAATAGAAGAAAAAAATATTCAATTCAATGTATAGTTATTGAGAAATTTTAATTAGAAGGTAGTCGTAACTATTTGCTTCTCTCTCTCTCTGTTGTATCAAAGCTGAATGACCGTTTTAGTTATAATTTCTTTTTTTTTCCTTTTTGCTATATAGCTACTTACGTTATTATTTACTCTATAAGTTACTTTTGATTTGCTGTATTATTGCTATCTTTGTTTTCGGCAAAAGTTGCACAACATAATGTGCACTAATAAAAATTAATCAATCAATCAATCAATCTGTCTCATGCATGTGATAGGAGATTCGTAATTCAGGAAACATTTATTTTAAATGAATAAAGAAATTATATTTGAAGTCATAAAACATACGAATACATAAAATACGAGTGAGGTCTTCTCTCGTCATCGGCTGAAGGTAAACTGATTCCAACTTCAATCTTCCACTCAGAAGTAAACTCATACTCTCTCTTTATTTAAAAATATTTTTCTCAGTCACACGTGCATCTATTCGTCACACTCTTTGTTAATACAATGACCATTCTGTGACGTCACTCTTAGCCACCCGCACTTTTTCCAAAGACCCTCAAAACCTCTAGCACAACCTAAATAAGAACGCAATAAAAATGTCAAACAGAAAAAGCACTTTTCACTTCACACTTTCCAATAACGGATTTGTAATCTCAGATTTCCTAATATTTAGTCTATTTCTTTTCTTAAAATCATTAAATTCATGCAACACAATGCATACTCAATTCTCTTGAACTCTATTCCCACAGTAATGTTAAAGAAAATACGAGAAACAAAAAAAAATTATATCCACAAGCTGAAGATATGACTTTCGAAAAGTTTAATCACTCTTTTTCGGGTAAATTAAATCACGTTTTCCCCTAATTATCAGTAATTAATTGAAAACTAACCTACAAATTCTCACTTTTTCCTGTTCTATCGACCGTACTTTGGTATACTACCTTAAAATATATATTTTCATCCAAAACAACATGAAACGTGATTTTAATTAATTCAAAATGTATCTCGAAGGAAACATGAAACTCTGAATTTTAAAGTTTTCCTCGGTAATGATTCATTTGCCTGTAATTATAATCTGATAGCGATTCTGCGTAATTCAATATTACAGATGCAATTTGTACTTCCATCGTTTCTCCCACTTAATTCCACGGGAATTCGTATAAATTCGAGTCTGTACTGGGGAAGAGCAAAATATTTAGCATTGTTTTGAGTTCATAGAAACATTTACAGTTGTATATATATATATATATACAATTGAATGTGATAAAGTGAGTGAGAAAATAACGCGGGGTATTTCTCAGTTGCAAAATTTTGTAGTCGCACCAGTTTTAACCATCTGAATCGGTAGTGGCACGTAGAATCCATTTGAGCGATGAGCTTGCCAGCCACAACGAAACGGCTCGTTCATGTATACCAGTAAACTCAGTAGAGTTCTATACGTAATTTGGCAAGCCAGAGGTTTAAACCCTCTAGCTTGTGTACGCGAAAACGGTCGAGGCATTCGTAAATGCTGCATTTCAGCGGCTACTCCATTTTCAGTTCAATCACTTTTCATCATCTTTTTATTCTTATTTTTCAAGTTCGTTTTTTCTTTTCATCAGAATTCCACTTTTTTTATTCTATGTATTTATGGGGGCTGTTTACTTTGAATGTATGCTATTTTTATCAATTTTTTTCAAAAATAATGTTATGTTTATTAATATAAAACTTGTTAGGCTCAACAAAAACATTTGTAAAGTACAAGAAAATTGTTTTTTTTGATTAATTTTAATCAATTTTTTACTGTAAAAATGTCAGGTAAATCGGAGTCCTCAAAAAGTGAGTTGTTAAAAAATCTGAACAGCCCATCTGATATGCAAAAATCGGGTGGTTTCAGGTTCAGTATGAAAATGGCTATATCTCGAATCTCTAATATTAATTTATATGCAAAAATAATGAAATAGCGGACGAAACTAAAAAAAATTAAAAAACGTGTTTTTTGGGTTTTTGCTGTTTTTGGCCAAAAAATAGTAAAAAAAAATAATTCTGGTTCGAGATAAAGCCACTGTCATACTGAACCTAAAACCATCCAATTTTTGAAATCAAAAAAAAATTTTTTTGGTACTTTACAAATGTTTTTGTTGAGCCCAACAAGTTTTATATCAATAAACATTGCATTATTCTTGAAAAAAATTAATAAAAATAACATGCATCCAAAGTATGTCTCTAGACAGACCCATTAATACTTGCTGTGTTTTTTCACCAGTCAACTAATTGATATATTCATTTATGTCTTATTTATTGAGTTTCTGTCTTTGAATGTTGTGAATTAGTGAAGTATTACATTTAATCGAAGATGAACAGTGTAAAAGAACAATTGAAGTATTCTCTTGGTTTTTCAATTTTAATTTTAATATTAATGACAACTTGCATTTATCTAAAGGTAATTAGCCATAATAATGAATATTTATCAATCATTTGTGGAAAATCAAAATAATGTTCAGCTCATGTAAAATAATTTTCTTGATTGTTTATTTAAGAGCCTGAAGAAGCTCCTGATCAGGAGCGAAACGTCGTGAATTTAGAAAATAAATGTAAAGATTGACATCTATAATTTATTTTATTTGGTCCAAATATCCCACATAATCTCAAATTAAATTGTATTTAATACTTTTTTTATTGTGAATTCTTTTTGCAAATTTGGAAGAAATTTTGGGGGTAGGGGAAAACGGGGTAAAATGGAGATTTCGTGAAAACTGTTCAATCTGGATTATTTTTGATGATTTCATTGGAAAGCTGAAGAAATTTGCGATTAAAAACATATGTAAGAATAAATTTATCAATTTTTTTTTTCAGAAAATTCAATATTTTTCGAAAAAGTGATTTTTTATGAAATTAATGATAAATAATTGAAAAATTGATGAAAATTAATTCGAAACCACATGAATCGATGGGAAATGAGCTCACCTTCCACCTCTATTCGGAATTTTTCCGCTGCAATGAATAGAACTCGAGATATTCCCAAAAAACTGATTATTCTCCGAAAAAAACAGATTTTTTCCCAAAAAAATCCGAATTTTCAAAAAATAAAAAAAAAATACACAAACACATTGTTTTGCACCAAAAATTTCTCCAATTTTCAATGAAACCATTAAAAATTCCCTATCCCGCATATTCTCCTCAAATTATGTCCATTCCAACTCAACCACCTCCTCCCCCCCCCCCCTTCCCGAATATGTACATGAAAGTGGAACATAAAGTTTCGTCTCGGCTGAGTCGCTTCAATTATTTTCCGACTCCCGGACAAGAGTGTACGTGAGAGTCCACCAGTACTCCACGAGTCCGCTACCCACCAGTCAAATATATCAGTATATATATATATACACGTATACATAATGTGCACTAGAAAAGAAAAGAGAGTATGAGTTAAAATGAAAGCGAGAATAGGGGCTTTTGGTCGGTTAAAACTGTAGTGAGAGCGTTGTGAGGCTGAGTGGGGCCTTGAAATAAAGCAAAAAAGAAAGAAAAAAAAGGGTTGAAGCGAGTCAAGTGAGTCTAAGGTCTAAAATCAGAAGTGGATAGGGTTGTACAGTTCGGCCGTTAGACGGAGAGAAAGAGAGGGGGGAGGGAAGAAAACGTCGCCGGTTCTGTGACGGCCCTAGTGCCATAAACTCAGAACCGAAAGGGGAGAGGAGAAAGAGGGAATGATAAAAGTCGGAGCAAAGAAGAGAGACGGAGGCAAATGGGAAAAGAGTATATATATATATATATATATATGTATGTATATATATCGCAGTAGACGGAGCCCCCTGCCGACACCGAGAAAGCACCCAGGACCGGTATTACTCGAGCTATGTAAATGAATTTCGTTTAATTATCCGGCAGGAGGAGAACGAAAAGGGAGAGAGAGAGAGAAAGAGAGAGGGAGAGAGATGCTGGAGGAGGAAGAGAAGTCACCAATGGCACGCTTGGTAGCCCGGAGGAAAGCCCTGTGTCAGAGAGTTTCCTCGCGCTCAAAGGCTATATACACCTCCCCCCCCCCCCCCTCCTTTCTCCCAACTCCTACCCCTTTTCTACTGAATTTCACTGGCCCGATGGCACTTTTGGCTTTTTCCAACAGATGAGACAAATGCTGTGTCTTTCGAACTTTCCTCCCCACTTCAAAATCTCCTAATTCCGCTTGTCTGACTTTTGGGGGTCTTTTCTACTTGCCAATGCGTTGAAAGTTGAATTATTCTGGTAATTGAGATGATAGAGGCGAAACACACACACACACACAATCGAGTGATGAATCAAGATTAAAGATTAAATTTATTTTTATTGATACAGGAAGAGTAGGGCAAAATGGACCACCTTGACGATATCATTCAGGAATTTTTTTCGGAGTGAAGGAATTCATGAAAAATTCTGCAAAAAATTGAAATGATGCTTCAATATGTTAATATAGTTTTTTTTTTATTTTTTTTACATTTTTTCGAAAATTCCGTTACTCTCAAAAAAAATGCCGAAACATATTGATAAACGGGTCCATTCTGCCCCCTCCCGTGCAAATAGTAACTGAATATTCGACCATGCCAAGCTGTCCATCAATGGAATGATAAATTCCCAGAGATTTCCTTTGCGGTTTAAAAAATATTCAATTATCATTCTGAATGAGCCAATTTTCTCGATCTTTTTTATTCTCTTTTTGTTTTTTTTTTTTTTAAACTCATTCCCGTGTGTTTTTTACTCTCCATTTTTCAACCGCACATGAACACAGTATAAAACTCTCGTTACATTTACGGGGTGAGTCGTACAGAAAACTCGCTCACACAGCCAAATACAAGTGCTGAGAGAGAGAAAGAGAGAGAGAGAGAGAGAGAGAACGATAGATGTGAAAGAGGGGATGGAGGAATTTAATTTAGAACTTGATTTATATTTTAGCGGCCCATAAAATGGGGAAATAATTTGTCCCCTGAACTCCCCCCCCCCCTCTCTGCCCCTTCTTCCCTGTACGAGACGGGCCAGCGCGAATGAGCTCCATCCAGAGCCATTCCTTCCACCTCTGTACGCGTCCCCGTTCAGCCCTTTAGCATATATAGCATCAGATTAGATTCTCTCTTAAACTGGAGTTTAAAAAAAAAAGAGAGGAGAAAAAGCAACGAAAAAAAGAACTTTTAATTCAGCGAAAGTTGAGGGGGCGAAAAAAAAATGATGAACAATGACTCATGGAATTTTTAAATTACCATGAAGAGGAATTCATGAATTTAATATGCTCCTTTCCTCACCCCTCCCCTCCCCCCCCCCCCCCCCTCTCCTGTTTCAATTGACCAAAAGATAAAAAAGATTAATATTTGAATACAGTGCACTTGTAATTGGAATTTTATTAATTTTCCACTTGAGAACAACCTCTTTAAGGTAGTACGACCATATACTCGTAGAGGATGGTCGATAAAACAGAAAAAAATGAGGATTTATAGGTTAGTTTCCATTTAATTGCTGATAATTCGGGGAAAAACGTGCTTTAATTTACCCGAAAAAAAGTAGTTAAACTATTCGAAAGTCATATCTTCAGTTCGTGAATATAATTTTTTTTTCTCGAATTTTTTTTACATCAATCTCCTATCATATGCATGAGACAGAGAGAGAGGCAAATAGTTACGACTACCTTCTAATTAAAATTTCTCAATAACTATACGGTGAATTGAAGATTTTTTTCTTTTATTATTTAGTTAAAATGCTGTTCTCTTCGCCAATTGTTTTTAAATAATGGGTCAACCCTGTGGTTTTTTAGTAATTTCGTTATTTCCGTCAGATTTAGGGCGTTTCATCTCCACAACCGCTATTTTCAGTAGTTTTGATAACTCATCAGGACAAAAATTATGAAAAAATTCAGAAAAACGTAAAAAACCATCATCTTTGATACGGCATCAAAAAAATAAGGAATTAACTATTCTCAAAATCCCAGGTATACTACCTTAATCCCCCCAAAACTGATGAAAAAACCACTCACCCTTCAGCTAAATTAATAACTACCCTTAATTATTTTCACTGGATGTAATAGTAAATTAATTGATGAGTAAAAATATGGAAGTTCACGTTTATATAGCTGACGAAATTACTAATAAAGTGAGACAGTTCAAAAGAGAGAGAGAGAGAGATGAAAATTTTCAACGTAGTTATGAAATAGCATATCACCTCAAGAAGTAGACTGAGGGATTCATTAAGCTTGGATGGAGGTGTTAATACAGTGAACATTGCCATTGGGGAGTTGAATACGACTCACTGGCACTCATGAAGAAGTGTGCAAGAGAGAGAGAGAGAGGATGAGAGATATGGAACACTTTCAGTGGCTGTATGCGCATTGCCAAAAGAGAGAAAGAGAGAGAGAGAGAGAGAGAATGAGCGTTGGAACGTTGTACTCAAAAAGCAAAGGGTGAGAAAGACGACGTTTGCGACGAAGTGGAAGCTTTTCGAAAGAGGGAGAAGGGGGGAGGGGTGTCGTAGCGTCTCTCGGATGCCACGAAGGCACCGAGCGACACTGTAAGCCAACGTGGATGAGGCTATGAAGCTAAATTACGTGGCAGTACACGGGTGAGACGGAACTATTAGCCAAGATTTAGATACGACTACCAGAAATACTGCGAGAAACACATACACAAGTTTAATTCTATACTCTCCCTTTTCCCAGTGGAATAGTGAATATATCTATATATATATATATGTATATTTCGTATTCTCAATGCTTCATGTAATTATGCAGATTAATTAATAGTGATTAAATGAATTATTTAGAATTTTTCCTAATTTCATCGAAAATCCATTCCTCAATTTAGTTTTTTCAAGAATGTTTCGGATATTAATGGAGATACGCCTTTTTTACTCTGATTTTTGTGCAACTATTGATAATTCTAAAAAAAAATGGGTTAAAAAACGCGTATCTTCATTAGTTTCGGAAATATTTTCATATTTTTATTTTACTAAAATTTTCATTTAAAAAATGATTATAATCCTCGTTTTCTCATTTTTTTTACGTAAATATACAAATTAATTAATAGCGATTAATTGAATTATTAAAAATTATTATTTTGTTTTTTTACAATAATGCGGAAACTAATGGAGATACGCCCTTCTTGTTCCTGATCCTTTTTTTCAAGCTCTGAAAATTCTGTATGAAAAAATATTGGGGTAAAAAGGCGCTTTCCTTTAGTTTTGGTGATTTTTCATAATTTTTATTTAACTAAAATTTTGATTATTGTCATTAGTCATTAAAAGTTCGTGAACTCTACTCACCCGAGTACTGCTCATGTTTCGCTTGAATTGCCGCATCTTGCAATTATACATGTATATATATGTTCGTGTCGATTGGTTGAGTAAACGTAAAACTCAAACACACTGCCACTGCGTCTAGAGCTGTCTCGTTCTATTACTGGGAGGAACCGTGGATTCATTGCGCGTCCCTTGTAGTAATCAGCGAGTCAACGAAGCCCAAAAATCGATCGGACACGAGTTTCAGAAGCCTTTGCTTAGCGAAAAGAAAAAACATTTTTTAAACTGGTAAATATGCAGAATAGGGTACTAAAAATAAATAAAATAATTTAAATTAAATTTGCCTCAGGAAGGGAGGTGGAGAAAATGATGTTATATATGTTGGTCAAAAATTTGAAGGAAAATATAGGAACTCACAATAGCTCAACTGATAGAGCACCTGACATACTGTTGGACAATATCCATTATATTACTATTATTCTCTCCTTCACTGGTCTCAATAATAAAAAGAATTTTTCATTTTTGTTGAATTATCTTTGGTGGGTTCATTGCGCTGCTATGGTGCATTCTCCTTTTTTTTCTAATAATGAAAGCGTAGATTTTTTTCTCTATTTTTTTATTCGCTGAATATATATATTATCCGTTATTACAAAAATAAATTATATACCACATAAATAGTTATGTATATTTTTTTTTTATGAATGATGTTAGAAAGATGAATTACTTCTCCTTCCTTACATCAATACTTCATATCGTTAAAATGTAGAAGTTTGAGAGATGTTTGTATCCATTAACTTCATTAGTTATAAGTTATGATAATAATGATTATAGTTTTTTCTACACTGTTTTCTACTGTACATATGTAAATAATATCTTTTTATAGTGCCAATAAAAACTGTTGTTATCAAAAAAAAAAAAAAAAGTAAAGCACCTGACATATAATCAGATGGTTGTGAGTTCAAACCTCGCTTGTGCATTCCATATTTTTTTCCGAAGATTTGACTTTGCTAATCATTAAATTCTATGTAGGCCGCTATTCTACATATTTGCCTTTAAACTCACTGCAAAAAAAAATCTCCCAATTTAATATTTTTAATTTACTAAAAAAAAGTAAATTTTCATTAAGAAAATCCGGTTTTATTAAGACACATGAAAAAAAAAAAAGTTTGAATCAGAGAAACGGGAAATTGGAGTGTAAAGAATTGTTGAAGAAGAAAAAAGAGAAAAAAAGTTTTCAATTATGAAAGGAAGGAAAATCGTTTCACACGATCGGCACGAAATGCGATAAGCCTGGTGGACCTTTAGACACGGTTGGTATTATAGAAGGGCGTTGTATGTCACCCAGAACGCAACAAGTTGCCTCCCACTGTCCCCATACCCCTTCTCCCTCACTTTTCAATTCTCTCCCCTTTTCCTCCTCCCCTCCCCCTTCTCCTTCTCCTCCTTCTCCTCCTCCCCCTGCAGTTCTCGTTTCGCCTTCTGGCGTGCGGCTCTACTCTCTTCCACTATAGTTCACTTATACTACTCAAACTGCCAGATATTTAATCATTCTGCTTCTTTTATTTTCTTTTATTATTTTATTATCCTGTGAATTATTATCATTGACAAATGGACTCGTTTTATACTGGGATGGAAATAAATCCTTTGTTCTGTGATCATTATTATTTTTGTTATTATTATGTTTTCTATTTTCTATATTTCATTGAAATGCAAATGATTTTGTATTTATTTTTTATTTTTGTGTGAATTTGATTTATTATTTACACAACTGATGTCAATACCTATTGCGTATTTATACTGCAAATATCATTTGATGAAATTTCTGTTAATGAATCGAGGAGTCAATATAGAGGGAAAATGGGTGAAATGGACACGTTTTATTTTTGGTGTTTTATACTATGGGCATTATGGGAAATCGATAGAAATATTGGAAATAGGTTTTTTCTGATGATTTCATTGGAAAGCTGGGGAAATTTACCATGAAAATCATATGTCAGAATTTATTTCTTTGAATTTTTCAGAAATTTAATTTTTCGCTCAAGATTTGAAGGTGAAATTCTGCTGTTTTTGAAAAATTTCAGTTTTCGGGAATATCTCTGATTCTATCAATCGTAGCGATCTGGGGTTGATCTTAAATAAAAGGTGAGCTCATTTCCCATCGATTGATGGGGTTTTTTTAAAAAAAAATATCAATTTTTCAAGTACTTAGGGGCAAAAAATGATTTTCAGAAAATGGCTTATAAGCGTTTGAAAAATTGATTTAAAAAAATTTGAACCACATAAATCGATGAGAAATGAGCTCACCTTTCATTTAAGCTCAACCCCAGGTTTCTACGACCAACAGAACCGGAGATATTGCCGAAAAAGTGCATTTTTTCGATTTTTCAAAGGAATACCCCTTCAAAATTTGGCCAAAACCGTAAAATTTTCAAAAAATTGAAAAAGTAATAATTTTGACCTATGTTTTACACCTCAAATTTTCTCAGCTTTCCAATGGAATCATCAGAAAATCGTTATCTCAAACCGTTCAATTCAAATCTCCATTTTACTTCACCTTCCCCCTTACTAAAGTAATATGAGACTCATAAAATAAAATAAAAATCCAACTTTATTCTCTCAATATTGATAAATTCAGTCTCAACAATCTCACGAAGATTTATAAAGGTACTTGAAAAAAAAAAAATCTAATCTTGAAAATCGTCGTTCATCTTCAGTTATATTCCTAGGCACTTTGGTAAACATTACTGAGGGATTCATAAAGTTACGAAATATACTTGGGCTCTATAGAACTCGAAGTATACAATACCTGATATTAAAGTGATATCCACGTGAATTAAACTTTTTCTCCTCGAGTATCCTCATAGTTCAAAACAAGTAGAAATCTCTAATATTTGTCTATTTCTTTCATCACTGAGATATATAAGTAATGGAAAATTTTACTCAACTTATGAATTATTAAATTCATGAATAAAATAGAGGTCAGATGTTGAAAATTCATAATTTTATCGTATATAAATACTAATTAAATTTTGCATATGAAAGAGTTTCATTAAAAGCAATTCCACTTGATGAATGGGTCATTTATAAATCATGAAGACTACATTAAATATTAATTTTAAAGTCATAATGAGATCATTCAACAATTTAACGCTTCATTTTCTTTGATGCCGTATCAAAGATGATATTTTTTTACATTTTTCTGAATTTTTTCATAATTTTTGTCCGTGCAGTTTATGAGATGAATTATCAAAGTTACTGAAAATAGCAGTGGTGGGGATGAAACGCCCTAAATCGGACAGAAATAACGAAATTACTAAAAAACCACAGGGTTGACCCATTATTTAAAAACAATTGGCGAAGGGAACAGCATTTTAACTAAATAATAGAAGAAAAAAATATTCAATTCACCGTATAGTTATTGAGAAATTCTAATTAGAAGGTAGCCGTAACTATTTGCCTCTCTCTCTATTTCATGCATTTGATAGGAGATTAATGTAAAAAAAATTCGAGAAGAAAAAAATTATATTCCCAAGCTGAAGATATGACTTTCAAATAGTTTAATGACTCTTTCGGGTAAATTAAATCACGTTTTCCCCCGAATTATCAGCAATTAATTGAAAATAAACCAACAAATCCTCATGTTACCCTGTTTTATCAACCGTACTCTGGGATACTACCTTAAACGCCTCTTTTCGTGTACTTTTCTGCGAAAAAAATCTTTGTTGTTACGATTTTATCATTAAAAAAAATCCTTTTCACATGCAGAGTCCCCAGAAATGGCCGAGGGTTAATGCATCAACATCAAAGCACTCACGAGGCCTTCACGAAAAAGGGAGAGAGGGAGAGAGAGAGAGGGAGGGAGAAGTAGGGATGAAGGAGTTTGGCAACACAGTTATTGCACTCAAAGCCCCGAACTGGCTCTTGATCCTACCAATACAGATTTCCAAAATAGTATTTGCATAGATACGGTATAGTAAATACACATAAACGCGTGATATATAAATGTATTGGTGTAATGCCAGAGAGGCCAGATACACAGTGTTTACACTGGATGCTGAAACTCGAATCTGTCTTGCTCACTCGTTCATTCACTTCAGTCACTGTCTCTCTCTCTCTCTCTCTCTCTCTCTTTTGTAGATGGAATTCCATATAGGACGATGCACATTTAGGTTACATATATATATATGTGTATACATGGAGTGGAATAGTGTAGGTAGATGTGGAGTATGGAAGGCGCAAGCTCCCCGAATGTGAGCGGCTGCCTGTGTGGCTGCCTACACAACTCGACAAAGGCAAAACCTTTCCCATATTACATTCTTTTGCGTCAAACCGCCCGTAGAATTAATTGCACTGGATTGCCAAAAAATAGTAGCGTGGTGAGAGACAAAAAAATATGTATAAAAAACATACATTATCATCTTTTTTTTCGTTACTTTTTCAATTCTTTATTCTTTTTTTTTTTCCTTCTTTTTTTTTTTTTTGAGCTATTCACTTGGGTGGAACAATGCAGATTTATGCGCATTTTCACGAGCGTCAGATACAGATGATTATTCATGGAAGATCAAAGTATTTAAGTTTTGTACGAGATGTGAGAATAATAGTTTAATGCGAGAATTTATTGGAAACTTAGGGGATTCGGAGGAATGTAAAGCTCATATTTTTCAAAAAATTCCTGCAATAGATTTTTTTTTGCATTATTTAAAGGGTACATGACCCCTAAGATTTTCGAAAAATCTTTTTTTAAGGATTCTCCTTCTTTAGACTTCTAAGAATAAAGAAAAAATCATGGAAAAATTCCAATCCACTAGAAAGTTATGGCAATAACGTTTTTTAAGACAAATTTTCAACATTCTTCCACATTCATCCATTCTCTTCCTGATAACATTTTGAAAAAATGAGTTTTTTTATAGTTGAGAGGTCAATAAACAATATGAATTCAAAAATTCATTTTTTTCTTCATTCTCTACTCTAAATAAAGAGTTTTGAAATTTACACTATTTTTAACCTTTCTTTTATTTGTCGTGAGTCAAGTAGTAAAAATACGCGTCCGGTCGGACACACTCTCAATCGATTTTAATTTAGAGAAGAAAAATACTGAAATTGCATTCAACCTAGCATTCATTTATTTATGCTGCATTCAATTTATTCCGCATTAATTTTCCTCGTAATGAATTACAGTAACGCCTACGACCCAGTGAACTCCACTGAGTGAATAAACCCCATAAATACTCATACATTAAAGAAAAAGATTCATTGCATGTTTGCACCAAAAAAATCTTCACCTCCCCCAAAAAAAACCCACAATTAAATCAAATTACTTTTAAAAAAAAGTATAAAACAATAATTAGTACTTCTTAATTCCCTCCAAAAAAAACATTAATTTTCATAAAAATCAACTAAGTAGATATATCCAAACTGAACAGTGAAAACACCAGTATCCAGGACTTACACACTACCTTGCCACGTCACGTTTCTAATTATCCAGAGTGCGCGCCTTTGGCCTGGCAACTTGGATATATCCTTCTTTTTTTTTTTCCTCATGCTTGTGTGCAGCCAATATACACTTTCCGAGCACGAACTCACTCAAACTCGAACTCAGTCCCCAGTACCCAGTTATACGGATACTTATTTACACGTGTACGAACCATGAGAATTTTCTCCTCTTTTTCTTTTCTTCAAAAAAAAAAGAAAAAAATAGAAAAACTCATCGAAATTACCATTACATACACACTTTTCCATATAATCACGTCGAGTTCTTTCTCCTAACTTTTTTTTCCATAAAATTACATGATTTTATGTATTTATTCTGGAAAATTATATAGCAGCTCTCTTTTGATAGTCTCTCTGGGCACTATCGAGTCATGAACGTTGTTATGAATACCAGCACTCAGGATCCATGAGAATTACACCCACTGTGTGTGCTCTCGAGGGTACACAGAGAGAAAGAGAGAGAGAGAGAGAGAGAGAGAGGATGTGAAAATTATATGACATCGTCACAGTTTGTCCAGTCTGTGGTATCCAGGTGGACTTGACCAGACTAAAGGTACTTTCAACTCACTCGAGTGGACTGTTATATAGGAAAAGGGCATTCTGATTCTGCTGACCACTGTGTCCAACCCAAACTACTCTCTCTCTCTCTCTCTCTCTCTCTCTTGCTCTCTCTTTCTTGGTCCATATCTCCTTATCGTTCTCTTCACTGGACCTTCTACTTGGCATCTCTCAGCATTCACTACGTGGTCCGCCTTCAAACCGCCCCCTATTCGTTCGAAAGCGTCTCTTTCGCTTGCTCTCCTTCTTGCTCACCTTGCTCTCTACTATTCTGTCTCTTGCACCTTGAAATCTTTCTTTCTTTCTCATTCTAACTGTGATTTTTCCTTTCGAATTTCCACGCTTTTACACCTCAAGCCAAACGATCGATCTGAAGGTTACAAACACGATTGCCAGTAGTTTTATTTTACTCTACCTTTTCCACTTTTGGTTCATTCGTTTCCCTTTTTTTCTTTTTTTTTTCTTTTCTTTCTTTCTTGCTTCTCCTTCAAACTCCTAGCACCCATACTGTTTCCAATAACGTCTTTGATCGTTGGTGAATTCCTGCGAGAGAAGAATACTCAAATGGCTGGGATTTCAACTGAAAAACGAAATAAATTACCTTTTCTTTATGTTGGAGAGGATGAAGAGACAAGTGTTTGATACTTTTTGCTCTTTATTGTTTTCTATGTAGTAGTATTATCTCTATTGGCTTTTGAATGAATTAATTGGAATTTTTTTTTTTTTTTTTTGATAATGAAGAGTGATCAGTTTATTTTCTCATTAAAAAAATTAAATATCCGGCGGTCTGGCGCTGTGGATATAGTCAATGATTCTCACGTGGTAGACTCGGGTTCGATCCCCGCCGGTGACACTGGTGAGATCGAACCAGTACAAAAAGTTTTGATCAGTCGTTAAATACGCCAATCTACGGTGTCAAAACGCGACGTTAAATGATATAAAAAAAAAAAAAAAAAAATTAAATGTTGGTGAAACCAGGAAGGAAGAATAAACCTAAATCCTCCAATGAATTCAATGTCTCGACGCATCTGTCATAAACATTCGAATTATTCGATACTAGATGAAACTTCAGATCAATAACCTGTTTTCGAAAATCAAGTCTCCGGCCCTAGTCATGACTGATCAATGGTCGATTTCATAATGATCGATAATTGAATGTGATCATTCAGATACGATCGGCAAACATCTACGTCAGCCGTATCATCACTAAGAATAAATAAATAAAAAATAATGATCGATGAATCGGATTTTCAACAAAACAGATGATAAAATATTTTCTGAATTTTCACAGCGCGTCAAGTTGCTCGAAAACGGGTCATTTCCATAATTAAAATCCTTTTTATCAATTCACAAGTCTCGAAAAGAATTGAAATAAAAATACTCCTCAAATATACAAGCATCCAATGACATAAAATTCACTAAATAATTTGCCCTAAAATATTGTAAACGACCATTTATTTTTTAAATTCAATATAAATATCCGCGAATAGCTCTGGGAAATGCGACTGCAGGGCAAGTTACACACACACACACACACACACACACAAGTACAAGAAAAAAAAAGAAAAATACGTCTGGAAGCGTATCTCGCCCACAAGAGACATCACAAAATATGTCAATTTTCGTTGCCTGACAGTTTTCCGATCTCACCAGAAGGAATCGACGAAAAGAGAGAGAGAGAGAGAGAGAGAGAGAACTAGCGAGTAGAAAGAGACAGGATAGAGTTCAATCGTTGAGGCCAGACCCTTTGCCTTGGGTGTCAAGAATTTCCGAGGACGGAAATCGACTCTGTGAGATGTCCTCCCACCCCCCCCCCCCTCCCTTCCTCCATTTCTATGTGTGTACATGTACCGCAGTATAACCCACACGGGATCACATCCAGCTCGCTTTTTACCTCCAAGTGCGATTTTTCCTCTCGCCTAGTCACTGCCTCAACACGTAGCATCGTTCGCCCACTCCCAAGTGCAAACAAGAATAATAAAAAAACAATATTCCTCTGCAAAAAAAAAGTTGACTGTGTAAATAAATTTACCGAAATTGACTCAAAATTTTGTCGATAAAAAATTCACCGTCTCACTCCGTCATTCAGCGTTTTTTTTCCGTTTACATGTAACTCGTTACATGTATTGACTTTCTGAGAAAAAATGAGAGAAAAGTGGGGGAGAAAAAAACGTCACGTCTTAGCCGCTGGCAAAGCGTAAATTTTTCCCCAAAACGTACGACGTGTCACGAATCCCTCAGCTCCAGAGTATTGAGTGTAGTTAAAATAAAAAAAAAAAAGGGAAGAAGAAAGTCTTTGCGTGTGCTGGGCTTCTTAGGTACTATTTGTCTCAGAACATTTCTGCATCATAAACAATATACGTTCAATTTTACCAGCTTACAAGTTACGTGACACTTTTCATTGGTAAATACAAAAGGTATAGTATGAGAAAATTCTCTTTTCTCAGCGTCATTTCGAAGTTTTTTGCTTCTTCTATGTTAGTGCTGAGGATACAAATACAGGCCATTGCCATTGCCTTCAAAAGAGAGGCACGAGTCGAGTTTTTACACAGCCTCTTTTTTTTTATTTTTTTTTTCATCTTTCATTCACTCTTTCCTCGAATTCTCACTCTCCTTCGTCTCTGGGGTAATTGCATAACGTCGACGATCCCACCCACGACTTCAAAACCAAAAGGGAATGAGAGTGGGAGGCGTGTTTCTGGATAAGTTCGTAACTTGGCATTGGGGTCGTAGTTTTAACGAGCTGGTGAAAGGTAACCTCTTCCCCTCCCCTCCACCCTTTTGCCCCTCTTTTCCTTCTCATTCCTATTCGTTTCTCTCTCTCTCTCTCTCTCTTTCTCATTTGCAGTTTCAAATGCCTGTCCGTTATCGACAGCTTGGCAGCTACTGGGTTAGAGTGAAAGACGAGAATCTGCCTGTGGCCATTCGCACACAGTTACTCAACAGTGAGACTATTTTTTGACACTCTGGTTTCTTCAATCGGGAATTAAAATTGAATTACCTTCATCGATTTAAAATTACTTGGCCAGATAAATTGAATTAGAGGAATTAATTAAATACTTGAAACAATTGAATATTTATTGAATTAACTGTAATTTTTGTTCGATTGACTAACAATTAAAGAATAGCGGAATTTGGAGGTAGGGGGGAGGGGGATGATATCAAATCTATTTCCTATCGATCATTATCGAATATTCGATTAATCGATTCCATATCTCGCATTCAATTCGAGATTTGATGATGAAAAAAAAACGATATTGCATGAATTTTTGATCGATCGTTTTTCAAATATTCGATTAATCGATGCGATTAATCGCATTACATTCGAGATATCGCATAACATTCGATAGTTCCGTGACACCCGTTTTAGTTTGAGGAAAGTCAATTTCCGATTAATCGATTCCAATAATTCGATTAATCGATATCGAAAATCGATTAATCGAATCTCGAATCGATCGATACTTCTATTCCGTTTCACCGGTTTCAGTTTGAAGGAATCATCTGTTTTAGTTGAAGAGAATTCAAACTTTCGATTAATCGATGCGATATCTCGCACTGAATTCGAGATATCGCATTCCATTCAAAAGTTCCATTTCACCATTTTCTAAAATTAATTTTTAAAATTTAAACTTGCAATCGATTAGTTTCAAAATTTCGATTAATCGATGCGATATCTCGTCTCAAATTCGAGATATCGCATTTCATCGATAGTTCCATTTTACCATCTTCAGTTTAAGGGCCAACGAATCCAATAGATATCGAATATCTATAAATGATTTCAAAATTTTACTTGAGACTAAATGCGCTACGTAAAAAAAAAAGAAAAGGCAAATCGAATTAACCAGTCCCTTCAATTATTCACGTGCAGCTGAGGTATAAAAAAAGCACATGTAAACTTTTAAATCCAACTATTCCGATACGATCACCGAAAAGAAGAGAAAAGCGAGAGAAGAGAAAAGCACCGTATAAAGCCAAAAGAGAATGAAGAACAGAGTAGTGGAAGTGAAATTGTCCGAGAGTGTGAGTAGAGAAAATCGTTCTCCAATTAACGTTGAACCTGGAATTCTGCAATTATCTCGTGCACCAGGGTTGACTCCCCTCCTCCTCTTCTTCTTCTCTTTCCTTTCTCCAGTGTTAATATCTTGGCCATCTTGGCAGTCGCTTATTTCTTGCCGCAGCTACAGTTAAACTTAATGAAAGCAAAACCCCAAGACTGACTCGGGCTATGAGAGTTCCTCTGCCTTCTATTTTTATCCTTGTTTTTTTGTTAAAAACTGTTTTATACCAATAGTTAAACAGAGAATGACACCACAATTAATGTACGAGTAGCGGGAAATGTTTCGTTAATAAAATATCGAATTTTGTGAACGGATGTTTTCCTTCAGTGGAAAACTCATTGAATATTAAATAGGTCAGACGTGTCTCGACATTCTTGACAATTATAAATAGATGTATCAGTGGTTATGTGAATTATAAGTGTGAAGCGAATGCTCGAATTGGATTCGAACCTACAACCTTCAGATTGCCAGTTTGCTATTCCACTTTTTTTTGTTAAAGCTTATTTATTTTTAGAAGTAAATTATTCTAATATTCCCATTGAAGCGAATTCTTCGAGTTCTTGTGAGATAAGTCCCATATTAGTCCCCGGGCTAGTGGGTCTGATCGGCAAATTCTGACTTTTCGCTTTCTCGATATTCTCATTATAACAGGTTTAAAGAGTTCTGTTCAATTTTCATTATTGTAATTTTTCTTAATTTTTCTTCAATTCAAGCGATTTTATTAACATATAATACAAAACTGGATAACAAATAATATTTACAGTCACAGCTAGACAAGTATTTACATAGTTTCAGCCCATAGGCTTTTACTTATATTTAAGTGATTTTGTGGTTTTTTGTGAGGCTAGTGTTGGGTTTAAGAAGCAGGAAATTTGGAATAGGAAAAAGTTTAAAAAAGAAAAAAAACCCAATGATAATTTTTCTTAATGAAAAAAAATAAAAATACATGCATGCTTATTCAGCGCACAAAACACGCGCATCAGTTGTGATGAAATGGTTTTCAGGAAGCCTTTCCCTTTCGGATCACACTCTTAAAAAAAACTTTAAGAGGAAAGTAATTCGGGAAAAAATCAGGAACACTTGAGGGATTCGAACCCATAACCTCCGGATTGCTACTCCGCTACTCTACCAACTGTGCTAAAAAATGCTCCCACGTTATTAATGAAATTCTCGTCGAATCAGTGAAAATCCAATGATATTGAATTTTGTGTTAACGTAAATTTTCCTTCAGTAGAAAATTCATTGAATATTGAATAGATCAGACGTCTCTTGGTGCACTTGACGATCAAAACTACGTGTTTTAACGGATGATGGTATGAGGCAGAGACAACCCACGTTGTTATAGCAGGCTAATTCGTTTATGTGGATTATGGGTGTGAGACAGCAAAGTTTTGTGTGTCTCGTGGGATGAGAAGAGGTATTCACCGAGACAACGACGGTTACAGAGAGAGGGGAGAAGAGGAGAAGAGTCTTGTCATCACCTATGTATACATTGCGGTAGTCTCTTGCTCATCCTCGATTTTGCAATTTCCTCACGAATCTGGTATTCCACACTTATATACCCAGACTGTTATTTCCATTACAGTCTATTCTTATGGGGAAGGGAAAATAGAAAGATTCAGACTATTTGAAATTGCGAGGAGAGATGCTGGAACGAGATATTAAGAAGTTTCGAGAATTAATTGGAAAAAAATTTGGATATTGTAATTTTGGGTAATTCAGCAGTACAACTGAAAATTAGTGTTTTAGGCCTTTTCTTTGCAATTTTTTTCGTCCACCTGATCCAATATGTCAATTCTAGAGTCGTATAGAGTTCGGTTTTTGAAAATTTTGATTTTATAAATATTTTTGAATAATGAGTCGAGTTGTTCACTTCGAGTCAAAAAACTTGAAGTAATTCATTTCGTTTGACAAATCAATGAATATAACATTCAATCATTGTTAAAATTCTATTTCAAAGTAATACAGAAACAGAATAAATTTGTAGAGTGTAAAGTTCAATGTTTTGATTGATTGATTGATTAACCATTTATTACTACACATTATGTTGTGCAAATTACAATAGAAAAATTTTGAAATTTTTTCTATAAAGATGACTATAATAGAAAACTTGGAATATAACAGTCGTAAATAGCATTATTTTAGCTTGACTCATATTTGCACATAAGGTCATACATATTATACAAGTGTTACAGACTTCTAAAATCGCAAGTGCAGGAAATCTTGCTTTACAATCGAGCATATATCATTCAACTCATACTCATTGATTGAGGGAAGAGGGAACCTGATGAGAGGTAAAGCAGTGATGAAATAATCGATTTTCTCAAGCAAAACGTGGTGATAATCTCGATTTCAGTCAATGTTCGTTTTTTTCGGTCAATTGGTTAGTAACTTCCAGCAAAAAGTTCCTTGTTTTTTGGGAAAAATTCAATTAGGATTTTGTCTGTTTGCTTCGAAATCTTGTCAACGACCTCTGCTGCATCAAAACACATCAAGTTAATTCAAAAAATTTGGAAAAATAATCGAAAAAATTTTACTGTATTTGGCTGAGTAAAACTGATGAATTACCGAATTAATTTCACGGTTTTACCTTATCTTTAACTTGATATTCTTGCGCAAAATTTTTTCTTCTAGAAAAACTCAATATTGTCATTTTCTTTGACACACGAAACTGCTAAAGACATTTTCTATTGTACGTCTTTCATATCCTGTATGACAGTGTTAGAACTACCGCTGCTTTCATGTTTCATCGAAAGGCTTTAAGCCACTTTATCTGACTTTTAAAGTTACTCATCTCCCCCAAGAAGCACTAACTTTCTACGAGAATTTAGTTACCATGGTAGTTGATAAATTGTAGAAAAGTTTATTGTATTAAAAATATTATTAGTTAGTAAAAATTTTTTAATGATTTTTCAGATCTTACTTCAATTCCAATTGATGTTCACTTTTTTCGCTTCTTTCATTCACTAACACAATGTCCAAATATTGGAGCATTATCTCGAAATCTTTTCGGATTTTTTCATCGAGTCCTTCACTCCGAAAAAAAGGCCTAAATCATGTTATCACGTAGTCCATTTTGCCCCACTCTTTCCTTTAATTTTATTTATTCTCAATTTGTCTGTAAAAGTCAATGTTTTATCCACAATTTTATAAAAAAAAACTTTCGTTCCAACTATTTATTTATTTATTCAAACAGAATGTGAGTTGTGGTTGAGGTGAAAAAGGGGAAAAAAAAAAGGAAGAAAAATAGATTTAACGTTGAATCGTTAACTAGTACTGTGGGTACCAAAGCTGCATCGGAAATGAATTGAGAATGTGAGAGAATACTGGGGTAAGAAGTAAAAGAAGAGAGATGGAATTACGACGAAAGGGGAAGGAAGGGGGGGGGGGGCGAGAGTCCGCAGGGCAAAAGCAGTTCCGCTCGCCAGATATTTTAATGGAAAGTTTAGACTTGGGATATTTCGGGGAAGAGGAGAGAAATGCTGACGGGTGAGTGAGAGTGAGGGTTTTCCGCAATGCCAAAGACGACGAGGAAAAGACGCCAAGGCGAAGCACCGAAGTGTTCATAATGAGATGTTAATGGAGTGGGTGAAAAAAACGAGAGAAAAAAAAAAAGAAGAAATTCAAGGCATTCCATCTCTTGTATTCTCTCTCTTTCTCTCTTTCCAATTCTTTTCTCCCTCTAGATGCGATATCGACAGGTCTCTTCGGTGTCGTTCAGTCAACTTGGGGGTAGGGGAGGGGGGGGGGGGGGAGGACTATGTCTCTCGTCTTTTCCACTCTGGAATCCGGATTCCTTTTTTCATCTTCCTTTTCCATGCTTCGTAGCCAATACGACTGCCAATGACAACGTCGAATACACAAAAACGACTATGTAAAAACCCTATAACCGATACGACAGGACCTTTGACTCTTCGTTTCACTGGGAAATCTTTTATCTCCACGTGAAAAAAAAAAAAAACAGAATTTATAAAAATTGAGAAATGGAAATTTTTTTATTTCTTCCTTTTTTTTTCAATTCTATCGAGCAAATAGAAATTATTTCCTTCAAATATTCTTTTGAATTTTATTCACCATGATTATTCCAGTATACAATTGAAATTCGTGTACACAGGCGTATCCGGAATAATTTATTCTCAATTGAATTCACTATTTGAAAATAGCGATTGTATAAAATTAAACCAGCATAAATAAATAAAGGGGGGGGGGGGGAGGGCAAAACATTGTGACTGAATAAATTATTTTATAGAATAATAGAGAACTGAATAAAAATCAATTTTTTAATTTGTAATATTACTGATTTTGATTCACGTTCAATATTATTCAATATTCGATTTATTTTATTCTCCTAATTTTGAAGATAAAATTAAAATTGAAATGTAAAATATATTGTCCAAAAAATTAGATAGAGTTTTAACAAAAAATCTGAGATGATAGTCATTATGTCTATACAGTCGAATAAAAATGACATTTTTTTATAAATTAAATCATTGATATGACCAGTATTCGGATATAAAAGAATAAATTACTCATCTCAATTTCTAATTTTCACAAAAAAAAAGTTGCTCCAATACAGAGATCGGCAAAAAAAAATTGGCATTTTTAATTTTTTAATTTTTTTTATCTCTGTAATTTCCATCGAAAAAATTTTAATTACTTTCTCAATGAAAAATTTGGATTTTTAAATTTTTCATTAGTTTGAAAATTAATTTTTTTTTTAACAATTTTGATTACTATTGTAATTAAAAATTTGACTGATGAAATTTTATAATTCTTTTTCTTATTCGAAATTTTGAATCTTTCTTACTTATTAATTAATTGGAATAATTAATTTTATAGTAAAATCAACGCTACTATGTTTAATCTTCTCAAATATAACCGTCTTTCAGACAAAAATTTTGAGTTGAGAGTGTTAACTAAATGTAACACAAATAAGAACTTATAATTTAATTCAATCTAAATGACGCTTATATGACATCTATAATTCAATTTAACTAATAAAAATGTTAATAAGTTTAACAAAGAAAATAATTATGAAATTCCATCAGTCAAATTTTAAATTACAATAGTAATCAAAATTGTTAAAAAAAAAAATTAATTTTCAAACTACTGAAAAATTAAAAAATCCAAATTTTCCATTAAGAAAGTAATTAGAAGTTTCCCGATGGAAATTACAGAAATAAAAAAAATAAAAAAATTAAAAATGCCAATTTTTTTTTGCCGATCACTGTTCCAATAATCATTGATCCAAAATGACTCCAATATGTTTGGTTCGAAAATTTGCAAGGATGTTTTGGCATTGCCGGTGTTGCTGGAAAGATGACTAAACTTGATCATTTAGAAACTAAAAACTGAGTTTTAGAGGAAGTAAAAGTTGTAACAAAGTTGCACAAGCGAGAAGTCGAATTTTCGAGTGACATTGCTCTCGAATCATTCATTCGTTACTTTCATCGAAATAGTCAAATTATAATTGATTCAATCATCACCTTAGAAACAAAGGGGCGTAAGTGCTACACTTATACACAGCACTTACGCCCCTTTAATTCTAAGGCAACGTAATAATTGTCGATGAATCAGATTTTAAATGAGGAAGACGATGAAATTGTTTGTGAATTCCCACAAATTTTCTCGTTATTAAAAATATAAATGCTCAAAAAAAAGGAGAAGGATATCTCATGAATTACATATTATTCAAATTTAATTATAATAATTGAAAAATTGTTTAATACTCGTTGTGTCTAGTGTGTGAGATCATTCACTTTACCAACGTCACTGGATGGTACCCCATCCAGCTACGCTAGAGGGACGTTTGAATGGCTTGGTTATTAATCACGCTCGATGGTAAACGTTCGCGCGGTAACAACGAAAGTGCACACGATGAGAGACAAACAGAGATGAGTACGTCACATATAGTTATATACATATAGTTTTGAGAGGGACCGACGTATACTCTCCCGTCAACAGCAACGATGAAATCCAAGTGTGTTGTATATATATATATATATATATATATATATATATATAGATATATGTTGCACTCGGCATTCAGCCATTGATGACCAACGTATAATTACCGCATGTATAAACGTGTTATTATCGTGTATGGTTATATCCCCAGTATCCGTAACATAGAGATACGTATTTTGGGCTGACTCCAATGGAATTCCATGTACAAAGGTTTTCATTCCCCCTCTTCCCTCCACCTTCTATGGTAGTCAGTACTGTCTCTTTTGAAGCTTCAAAGTTTCTGGCTTGATATTCGCAGGCTTATACATTACGTGGTTATACGGACGTGACATAGGCGAAAGGATCGGCGAACGCTTTCTGCATTTTAACTCACATCCCCCTTCCTCCCACCCCCCTCCTCTCTTTTTTTTTGCTCTACAGAATAAATTGCAATGAGGAGAAAATTCAATGAGATTTATTTATGATTCATATTTTTTTTAGGGGAAGGCGGGGTGAAATGGACATTCCAATTGAACGGTTCAATATAGAAATTTTCTCATGATTTTATTGAAAAGCTGAGGAAATTTTAGGTGGAAAACATGTGTTTGACTTATTTTTTCTAATTTTTGGAACAATTTGTCTTTTTTGACGGAGTTTTGAAGGGGTTTTCTTTTTGAAAATCGAAAAAATCCACTTTTTCGACGATATCTCTGTTTCTATTGTTCGTGGCAACCTGGGATTGATCTCGAATGAAAGGTGAGCTCATTTCTCATGGATTTATGTGGTTCAAATTTTTTAAAATCAATTTTTCAAATACTTATATTTTCTGAAAATCAGTTTTTACCCTGGAAGTACTTGAAAAATTGATAAATTTTTTTTCAACCACATAAATCGATGGGAAATGAGCTAACTTTTCATTCAAGATTAACCCCAAGTCGCTACAACGAATAGAACCCGAGATATTCCCAAAAACCTGAAGTTTCTCAAAAACAGAAGCATTTCATCTTCAAATTTTGAGCAAAAAATAATGGAATTTATGAAAAATTAAAAAATAACTTCTGACATATGATTTCCATATAAAATTTCCTCAGCTTTCCAATGCAATCATCAGAAAAAAACTTGTCTCCAATATTTCCATCGATTTCGCGTACTTTTCACAGCATAAAATACCACAACCAACACACATCCATTTTACCCCCTGTATCCATTTCCCCCACCTTCCCCAAAATATCCTAATTATAAAATAACATTCTTCCTCTCAAAATAAATCACAATGTCTGAATTTTATTTAAGAAAATATTTTTCGGTAGGAATTATTTGTAATAGAATGCCAACGGGCATTTTCCTATTTTCCTTGGATCGTTTGTCTTTTTGCTTGGACGATTACATTCTGGATATCACTGGAAGGAAAGGCAAGCGCGCGCTGTAAGCAGAAGGTACAGGGATAGTGGAAAGAGGATGGGGGGGGGGGGGGGGGGGGGGAGGAGGGAGGAGAGGATAGATTGGAGCATCAGGCAAGATAACGTATAACGCCGGGATGCAAATTGCTGGTAACTCCCACCAGATCCCCTTTTTGTTCCGTTTTCAGTATGCGCAGTTCTACGTCTGACCAAGCACTGGCCTCTTTCACTTGCGACAGAATAGATTTATCTTTTTTTTTTTTTTTTTTTTTCAATAATTATCACTGATAAATAATGGATGATTTCTTCATTATCAATTCGTAATTTTTCTATCTCATTTCAGGGAGGGTAATGCTACGACACGAGGATAGAAGAATAACAGGTGGAGGCTGCAGGAGGATGACTTGGGCTATGGAGTAAGTGAAGTGAACACAGTGGAGGCCAAGGCAGCTTCAGTATTTTGGCTTCGTTAAAGCAGTTCACATCGGTTTTTATCACATGCCGGATAAGACAGGTCCAACTACAACATCTATCGTACAATGCTTCGTCGATGTATCCTTGCCCTTCTCGTCGTTTTCATCATTCACGTAATACCCATAGGTTTGTATTTTATTATTAAATAGCAAATAAAAGCGCGCTTCGCGCGCCTGCATTAATTTTTTTCCTTCAAAAGAATAGAAATTAAAGGCGCGCTGCGCGCGCCTGTGGGAACTTTTCTTACAAAAACAACTTCCGATCGTCATTTGTTCAAATATTCGATTAATCGATGCGATATCTCGCATTAGCAATTCGATAGTTCCGTAACACCTCTTTTAGTATATGGGGAAAAAAGATTTTTTTTAAATTTAAATTTGGAATTTTTAATTTTTTTAGGAAAACGTATTTTTTTTAGGGTGAAGACACTTTCGAAAAAATTTGAAAAAATTACATAATAATGTAGACATATCGGAGCATCTTCGGAAATTTTTTCAGATTTTTTCGATGAACCCTCCACTCTGAAAAAAATTCTTGAATCATTTGGTCTCTAGGTTTCATCGAAAATCAATAAATCAGAGATTAAATTAGCATTCAATATCTTTTCTACTGTTCGAACTCAAGATATCCCGGAATATTATCCTCTCTCCAATAAGAAGAAAGAAAATTAATTTTAACTTTTCAAAAATTCCTCCATTCCATGGGATTTCTATTAAAAATTTCAGCAGCATTCTAATAATACTGTGAAACAACGATCTCGAAAAGTTCCTAAAGAATTCATTTTCTCTCGTATTTTCTCTCATTCTTCTCCTACCAAGAAATTCGAGAAATTAATTTTTTTATTTTTACGTAAAAAACTTTGCCATTTATATTGCGGAAAAAAACGAGCTTTTTCACGAGTAATTTTAAACCTTGTGGTCATTAGTCTCAACTAGTAACTAAAATACACGAATTAAATTGATACTAAAAAGCAAAAAGTTATCATAGAGAAAGTGAAATAAATCGTAAACGAATAACTGTTTCTCGGTTTGTTGAATTTCTGGTGAGAGGACTCGATTTCATACTGTACAACGATATAGATAGTGGCATACAGTGTCACTGGCAGACTGGATGACATTTGTGCGAGCAAACGTCCGTAGAGAGGACTGGCTGTAACGAGAGAGGGCATACGCTAGGCCCAGCTCGCCAAACTTCTGTGCCTGATGTTTATTTGCCGATACAGCTGGACTTGTCATTTGAATTAATTTACTGGAAGTACAGAGTGGACGAAGGCGTATACAACTGTCCGCCTAATGTTTATCAAATTTCCTCATCACATCAAACGATAATTCTCCTTTCGCTAAAAAAAAAAAAAAAAAAAAAAAAAGTACACATTGCAAGATTTTATCGAATTGCGATGATTGATATCAAATATATAGAAATCTCGTAACGCTTAAATTTCATTGGTTGACGAGTATCAATATTCTGAGAATTCAATATGGCGTCATTTCTTAGAATTTCGAGGATCATTCATCTCATGATGAATTCAGTAGTGAAGAGGTAAAACAGGATAAATCGACTTGTCTTTGAGGTCATTTTGAAGGAAATATCTCGGAAACTAAGCGAGATAAGGCGATATTATTTATCTGTTTTTGTAGAGAATTTCAAGAGTATCAAAACAGTTTCAGGGCAAAATTGCTCTTTCTCGGTTATTTTTAAGTTATAAATTACCCATTTTTTGCATATTTTTTTTTATAAGTCCGGTCCTCTGGCGAATCAAGAGACAGTCTTTTTTAGAGTAAAGGGCAAAGGTATTTGGAACCCCCCAGAAGTGGAAATTGGAGGGACGTCATAATTGGGGGCAAGATGGAATTTTTTCAAGTTAAAAATTACCCATTTTTTGCATATTCTTTTTTATAAGTCTGGTCCTCTGGCGAATCAAGAGACAGTCTTTTTTAGAGTAAAGGGCAAAGGTATTTGGAACCCCCCAGAAGTGGAAATTTGAGGGACGTCATAATTGGGGGCAAGATGGAATTTTTTCAAGTTAAAAATTACCCATTTTTTGCATATTCTTTTTTATAAGTCTGGTCCTCTGGCGAATCAAGAGACAGTATTTTTTAGAGTAAAGGGCGAAGGTATTTGGAACCCCCCAGAAGTGGAAATTTGAGGGACGTCATAATTGGGGGGAAGATGGAATTTTTTTAAGTAAAAAATTACCCATTTTTTGCATATTTTTTTTTATAAGTCCGGTCCTGCACATTCTTAAATTGAGAAAACATTTTTCTCTGTGTAGCATTCCTCAATATGACGTCATTTCTTAGAATTTCCCTTTCCAGCATGTGATGACGTCATCTGGACTCACGCCCTTTTTATTCCTACATCGTATGATTTAGAATTGGCCTAGTATACCGACTTAAAATATCGTGCACTATATGTTGCATTTCTCCGCATCAATAGAAACACATATTTATGATTCCAAAAGGAGAAAAATTTTCTTTTGTAGTTCTGAAAAATGATGATGCGCGTCATAATCTAGTGAAAAAAAAAGCGAAACTAAAGGGAAAAAAAGCGCGTCTGACCAATATCGATACTTTCTACTTGCCTCTTAAACCTCGAGTATTTTACTATATTTTATATAATATACAATGCCAAAAAAAAATTGTGAAACTACGTCAGAACGTAAACCTGCTGCTACTCGTTGATAACGACTCCCAACGTCGTTCATATTTTACACCCAACTCATCAATAATTCATGCTGTGAATAATGCACGACTGTTTCGCGTTACTTTATATTGCTATGGGCCATTTTTTTCATCTCTCTTTCTCTCTCTCTCTGCCTCTGCACTTTTTTTTTTGGCCGTTGTCATATTTTTTCCTCTCGCTTTATGGAATCATCGGGAAAATCGATATGCATATTTGACAAGCTTAATTAACGTTGAATTTTTGAAAAATAAAACAATGCCAGAAATAAAATGAAACAATGTGAGAATTTTTAGAAATCATTGAAATAAATTTACTTGAATTTTTCAAATTTTCCATTTATGAAAAAAACAGTAAATAAAAGCACATTTCAACTCAAAATGATGAAATTAAATATTTATTCTGTAAAATTGAATATTTTTATTTATCCATTTATTTATTTATCCCAACATCAATAAATGATATTATTTTTTTGGGGTCATTGTACATTTGTGTTTTTTCACTGTTTCGTTGGACATTTGTGTTGTAGCGAAAAAGGAAAAAATAAAAATAATAAAAAAAAAATTGATATAAAAATGAAAAAGGAAAAACAAAAATAGAACAAATATAAAAAAAAATAATTTTTTTTTAAAAATCATTAAAATTAAAATTATGAGCAATATTAAATTTTTTGGAAGCAAAAATATATTATATATATATCGTCGTCTTAGAATCAAAGGGGTGTAAGTGCAATATATTAGCATAGTACTTAAGCCCCTTTGTTTCTAAGTCGACCAAATATTTATGTCCAAAAATTGACAATTTTTTCAAAAAAATTCACTTTATCCTCCTCATATCTCTTTATTTTTTCAAGAATTTTTTTTTTTTGCACCATTTTATTTTTTTTCCTCCTCGCTTATTTTTTTTATTGTCAGTTATTTTTTCTTGTCAGGATATACGTCTCCGTATTATGGGTTGGGAAACGTTCGAAGAAATTCCCAAGACGACGAAATATGGGGAAGAGAAAGTGGGTATGAGTAGTAGTGAGTAGTGTATGGCACTGTACGGATAACCCGTGGAGTAACATTCACCTCATCCTCATTTTGTCCTCGTTTTCTGATGTACATTGGGATATACGTCTAACTCTGTTTGGCGATACGACTTGGGAGTCGCGTGTTTCACGTCAAATTAGAGATATAGAGTGAGAGAAGGTAGACCACGTGGAAATACAGCAGTCGTAGCAGCAAAGAAAAAGAAGAAAAAAAAGAAGAAGAAGACGACAGAGAAGGAGTGGATACAAGGCTGGAGTGTCTCGTATGGACGTAAGCGCGATATCCCAGTGGGGTTTTGGCCCAAGTGCTTGGGATACTGCTGGGATACGAAGACACCTTGAGACACATTTTGGCCTCTACTAGACAGTATCCCACTGAAAATGATGAGTAGTCCACCAACCGGTTTACCAAACGTCGTGGAAGATTAAATTTTCAATCTCTCTGTCTCTTTGGACCAGGAGACGACTGGTCACTTTGGCAAATATATATCTCTCAAAAGGCAATCCCTCTTTGCTCAATGGATAAATGAAAATTTCAGATATTAAATTATATATTTCGATAGATTAAAACAGAAAAACTGTCCTTTTTTTTCCAATTTTTTTTTAAATATTTTGAAAACTAATGCAGGTATGCTTTTTTTTTGTTGTAATTCCTTTTCGTAGAGAATTTTAAGAGCTACAAGAAATTATCAGAAAAAAGGGCGTATCTCCATTAGTTTCCAAAATATTTTCGAAATGTGGAAAAAAATTATTCTAACAAAAATTGTTTTTTTCAGTCCTTTTTTGAGAATATCCTAGAAACTCATGGAGATACGCCCTTTTTGCGCTCATCTTTTTTGTAGAAAATTTCAAAACCTGAAATTCTTTCCCGCTTTTGCAATTTTCTACAAGAATGCATCAGGATCAGGACAAAAAGAGCGTATCTCCATTAATTTCCAAGAAATATTCTGAAAAAATGAATTCAACTCAAATAAAATCCCCATAATAATAATAAAAATGAATTTAATTCTCGCCAATGTAAAAAAAAGGCAGTAAACGAAAGCAATTGTCTCACTTCTCATTCCGCACTATCCACGTACATAAAGTTACATCTGATTACATAGACGAATCGTCTTCGTGCTCTGAGACACTGGTAATCCAGAAGTGAAGAGATGGTAAAATGTAATTGAGAGCGAACGATGATGATGATGCTGGAAAAGAGCTCCCTCGAGACTTATGAGGAAGAAGAGAAAAGTGGAATGAAATAAAAGATGAAAGACCAGGGAAAAGAAGGAGGATGGTAAAAATTGAGGAAAAAGAAGGAAAAAAAATGGGGTTTTACCCAATCAAGGAGTTCACCAAGGCAATACGTGTAAGATCGTGCTTGGATGCTTCCCTTGGTGGTGCTCGTCAAGAAAAAAAAAAGCGTTGAAAAAATAAGTGGTGAGAAAAAATTCCACGCGTTGAATACGTGCACGCACGCATGGTCACTCGATTTTTTTATTCTTCCTGACCCTCGTCACATTCCTTTTCCTTTTTGCTTTCGAATGAAAGCTATGTAATCATCAGAATTTTCTATTGTATTTTTTTTGATAGAAGATACTTAAAATGGTCTAAAAAGAGAGAAAATGATATTTTTAGCGCATGTCTGTGTGAGTGTGTATGTCTGTGTGTGCATAAAAGTCTCAATTACAGCAAAACGGTTTTACAGAAAAATTTCATATTTTGTGGAAAACGTCATCTCGACAAACTCTATTCTTTAAGCTTTATTTGAAGAGAATCCGATCGGTACTTTTTGAGATATGTCGATTTTTCGGAAATCAGTTTTTAATAGAATTTCTGGAAACTATTCAACTGATGTTATTTATACTCATATATTATCTCGAGAGTTGTATCAGTTACACAGAGAAAAATTTTTTCTTAATTTAAGAATGGGCAGTCACTTAATTTAAGAACGTGCAGGTCACTTAAATTAAGAAAGAAAAAGTCACTCAATTCAAGATAGAAAAGTCACTTAATTCAAGTGACTTTTACTTTCTTAAATTGAGAATGAAAAAATCACTTGATTTAAGTGAGAAAGTCACTTGATTTAAGTGATTTTCACTCTCTTAAATTGAGGAGAAAAAAGTTATTTGATTTAAGTGAGAAAATTCACGTGATTTAAGTGACTTTTACTCTCTTAAATTGAGGTGGAAAAAGTTACTTGATTTAAGTGAGAAAAGTCACTTGATTTAAGTGACGTTTACTCCCTTAAATTAAGAAAGAAAGATGACTTGATTTAAGTGAGAAAAGTCACTTGATTTAAGTGACTTTTACTCTCTTAAATTGAGGAAAAAAAAGTTACTTGATTTAATTGAGAAAAGTCACTTGATTTAAGTGGCGTTTGCTACCTTAAATTAAGAAAGAAAAAGTGACTTGATTTAAGTGAGAAAAATCACTTGATGTAAGTGGCGTTTGCTACCTTGAATTAAGAAAGAAACAGTGACTTGATTTAAGTGAGAAAAGTCACTTCATTTAAGTGACTTTTACTTTCTTAATTCAAGAAAGTAAAAGTCACTTAAATTAAGTGACTTTTCTATCTTGAATTAAGTGACTTTCTCTTTCTTAATTCAAGTGACCTGCACCTTCTTAAATTAAGGAAACATTTTTCTCTCTGTAGATGCCTGTAAATTCTGAGCTTCTTTGCATGATAAGTTCTCGAGTTATTGTCCTTTTGATGAATTTCTTCAAAATTTGATATTTTGACGATGGTTTGAAAAAAGTTGTATCACTTCCATTCGGAAGCATATTGCTAAAGTATCAGCAGAAAAAGCTATATCAGTTGGAAAGCAATACTATTATCCACTTGTTTTTTTTCATCATTTACCACCAACGGCCATACGACGTACTATGTGTACAGGAGCTACATAAACCTACTGTGTTTCTCCATCTCGTTTTATCCTTTCGAATGAGTCCAAGCGTCGAGGAGTCCAGAGGATCCCAGAGAGAGAGAGAGAGAAAGAGAGAGAGAGTTTGTTTTTCCTGGGGAAATTCTGGCTGTCGGGTCTGATTCCCCGGTGGACCTTCACTTCACTCCCTTACTACTCCTCTCTATTATGTACCCTTGCATTATCTTTCTCTCTCTCTCTTGCACTTAAACTATGGAACTATGTGTCTCACTTCCACTGGGCGGAAGCCTCCAGGAAAAGGAAACGGACGTACGGGCAATTTTAATGAACATCCGTCCCACTCACCGCTAATTCGATGCACTGAGCAAGACAGCGTGCCACCAACCGAGAACTATGGCTCCCAATGGACACTTAAAAGATATATACAAATAAAAAAAAAACATTTGAAATAATTTTTTTTACTCTATTTCATTAGTCTTTTTTTTATTGCATTTGTTTGCCTCTTTTTTTTTCGAAGCTTTTGAGGGAATTAGGGAGGGAAATATCGGGGATTTCAGGGGGTGAGAACTCGTGGGGTGATTATTTGGATATTTTCGAATGGGTGAATGGTTTTTTCATTGAGCATTTAAACCGATCCAATTTAAAAAAATTCCGCAGATAGAAAAAAAAAGCGCAAAAATAAATAATAATATTTGTGATGTTTTGGCAGAGGAAATGAATAATTAATTCTCTGTTTATAGTAATATAGGGTAGAAATTCCAGTTTTTGCCTCCCCCTCCCCCCTCCCACCTCCTTTGCACCTTTTCAGCAAAATTTCAAATTCAAGTCAATGAAAAAAAAATTTTCAAAATATTTTACTAATATTTTTATAGAAATTTGAAATCTTCATAATTATAAGAATTTAACGTAATTATATAATAATTTTATTGTAATTATAAAATGGCCAAAAAAGGTGCAGTATTCACAAACGGGTATTTCTACCCTGTAGTGCACATTGATTTATTCGGACACTTTTTGAGCAAATATTAGCGTGTGTAACAGCTATGATAGTCGTGAAGGAAGAGCACGTGACTTCATTAAATTGGGGTAAAAAATGACGTCACGTTCTCTCTTTAAATTATTTCTCTTTCATGTGAATGTACCTCAATGCTCATATATTACAAAAATAATAATAATAATAATAATAATAATAATAATAATAATAATAAAGTACAGAGTAATACAGTATATTACGATTGAGGATGATTGGGAGGTAAAATTGGAGAAAAAAGTTAAATTTTTGTATAAAATCGTTAATAACAATTTATACAAGATGAAATTGAAAAAAAAAAAAAAAACAAAGTATGAGGGGGATGATAAGTATGACAAACAGAATAAGAGAAACAAAGTATGTAAAAAAGTAGAAATACGATAAGAAAATTATAAAAGTCTTACTTGATTGAATACAGAGTATATTTGAAAAATACCAATAAGAAATGTACACCTAAGCTGTAAGGGGAAAGGGAAGGGAAACTGATGTAAAAAGCCGAGAGGTCATACATGTGGAAATAAATAATACTCAATACAAGATGAAATTCTCAAATTTGATTCAGTGAATCTGTAGAGAATGTAATGAGGAATAAAATAAGTCTTAGAAACAAAAAAATAATTGAAAATTGAAAAATTTTCATTATTTTTTACATTTTTTCAAATTTTTCAAGATTTAAAGGAATTCAAAAAATAATGAAAATTCTTCAATTTTTAATTAATTTTTTGTTTCTAGGGCTTATTTTATTCCTCATTACATTCTTCACAGATTCACTGTATCAAATTTGAGAATTTCATCTTGTATAAATTGTTATTAACGATTTTATCCAAAAATTTAATTATACTTATTTTAAAAACATATCAATGATTTTTAAACTATAATCTATAATCGGTGAATTGTTGAGTGTAAAATACACAAGAGGATACAGGATATATGCCATAGGTAGATTTCAAAATGAGATGCTTCTGGTATTCTTGAAGGATAAAATGTAATGCAGACACTTTTGATTCATTGGGTTTCGAAAGCGACGAAACGTGAGTCCGCATTAAGTAGCCTATAAAGTACAATGTTTTCCACGGTAAATACGCTCGTAAAACGCTGAACATTGCTTCTACTAGAGCCACATATGCCCTACAGTGTCGCATATTCACTCCTCCCTCTCTTTCTCTTTCAGCAATTTATGTAGATAGTGTTCAAAGAGAATGACGTGAAAATCCTGTCAATCGTTAATCTCCGAATATTTCACAGCCAAACCACATAACATGTATTATAATACAATTTCAACCGTATTATATTATTGAAAATTTGACGTTGCATAAATCCTGTTGGAAATTTTGGGGGAAGTCGAGGAAAATTTATACTTTTTGGTGGATGATGAGAGATTTATTCTTTTGATGATTGCATTAAAAAGGTGAGAAAATTTCCGGTGAAAAACATGTGTCGCAAGTAATTTTTTTGAGGTTTTTTTAAATTCATTTTTTGTCAATTTTCGATTTTTTCCATTTTTTTGAGGATATCTTCGGATTTATTTGTCGCAGCGATTTTCTTTCGGTCTTAAAGGAAAGATGAGATCATTTGCGATCAATTTGAGGGGTTTTGAAAAAAAATTATAGATTTTTTGAGAACTTAAGAGATATTTTGTAAAAAAATAGTTTATAACTTAAAAAAACGATGATTTTATTTTTGAAACTACATAAATCAAAGGCAAATCATCTCATCTTTCATTTGAGACCAATTCCAAGTCACTACAACCAATAAAACCAGAGATATCGCCCAAAAAAGTGAAATTTCTCAATTTTCTTAAACTTGAATTTTCAAAAAATTGACAAAAATGAATTTTTTCATGTTTTTCAACTAAAATTTCCACAGTTTTTCAATGCATTCGTCATAAAAATCTCGACTCATAATTTTCTACAAAGAAAACATTAAACTTCCAACAAAAAAAATCTGACCCAAAATTTTTCCCAAAGTTTATAAAACAAAACATGAAAAAAAATTCTCTCCCAAAAAAAATCCAATTTAATATGTTGAATTTTTTTTGTGATTTTTCAGTGAGGGGCTTGGAGCCAGACTTCCTATATCCTCTGGAGAACGTCACGATCCCAAAGGGTAGAGACGCAACATTCACATGCGTGGTTAACAATCTAGGCGGATACCGGGTGAGTCCTTCCTCGTACGCGAGTGCAGATCACAGTGGCGCCAAGACCCGGGTAACTATCCATTCACGTGAGACGAAGCAAAAAAAAAAAAGCACAAGTTATTGAGAAAGAAAAAAAAAAGCGTTGAATTGAGAAGCAAATTGATCGAGAATTTTTGAGTACAAAAAAAGTGCCTGTCGCACCTGCAATTGGACACCCCTCGATTGACAAAAAAAAAATGCACCAGTATTTTAATTGCACCTGCCTAATAAAAAATTCCAGCACTGCATAATTGCACTTTATTTTGATCGAAATTACCGAATTAAAAGAGCAAAAAATGAGAGTCTAACGCTGAAAAAAAAAGAGAATTTTTTAATGAATTATTAAATAACGTGATATATATATGGATGAAGCTCGATATTTTACAAGCATCATTCGTATATTAACGGAGTAATAATAATTTACAAATAAAACGCACGTCGCACGTGTCTGAATACATTGCAGCACTTGGATCTTTGAGAATTAATCAATCAATGACAATCACATTTATTATATATATATATATAGAGAGCTCACGCGGTGATGGCTGCCTGCAATTGATGCCTGTGCCTACGTTATACCGCACGCATTCATTTCATTTCATTCTACCTATATCACTATTGCTATAATCATAATAATAATTACGACAGAGATAGAATTTCACGGATTTAAGGTAGTATCCCAGAGTACGGTTGATAAAACAGGAAAACATGAGGATTTTGTAGGTTTGTTTTCAATTAATTGGTGATAATTCGGGGGAAAATGTGATTTAATTTACCCGAAAAAGTGATTAAACTATTCGCAAAGTTATATCTTCAGCTTGTAAATATATTTTTTTTTCTCGATTTTTTTTCTACATTACTAATCTCCAGAGATCGGCGAAAAAAAAATTCGCATTTTTAATTTTTTAATTTTTTTTATTTCTTCAATTTCCATCGAAAAAATTTTAATTACTTTATTAATGAAAAATTTGGATTTTTAAATTTTTCATTAGTTTGAAAATTAATTTTTTTTTTTTAACAATCTTGATTACTATTGTAATCCAAAATTTGACTGATGGAATTTCATAATTATTTTCTTTATTAAACTTATTAACATTTTTATTAGTTAAATTGAATTATAAATGTCATATAAGCGTCATTTGGATTGGATTAAATTATAAGTTCTTATTTGTGTTACATTTAGTTAACACTCTCAACTCAAAATTTTTGTCTGAAAGACGGTTATATTTGGGAAGATTAAACATAGTAGCGTTGATTTTATTATGAAATTAATTATTCCAATCAATTAATAAGTAAGAAAGAATCAAAATTTCGAAAAAGAAAAAGAATTATAAAATTTCATCAGTCAAATTTTTAATTACAATAGTAATCAAAATTGTTAAAAAAAAAAAATTAATTTTCAAACTAATGAAAAATTTAAAAATCCAAATTTTTCATTAAGAAAATAATTAAAATTTTTTCGATGGAAATTAAAGAAATAAAAAAAATTGAAAAATTAAAAATGCAAATTTTTTTTTGCCGATCTCTGCTAATCTCCTATCACATGCATGAGACAGAGAGAGAGGCAAATAGTTACGACTACCTTCTAATTAAAATTTCTCAATAACTATACGGTGTATTTAATATTTTTTCCTTCTATTATTTAGTTGAAATGCTATTCTCTTCGCCAATTGTTTTTAAATAATGGGTCAACCCTGTGGTTTTTTAGTAACTTCGTTATTTCCGTCCGATTTAGGGTGTTTCATCCCCCCCACCGGTATTTTTAGTAACTTTGATAATTTATATTTCATAAACTGGACGGTCAAAAATTATGAAAAAATTCAGAAAAACGTAAAAAAATATGATCTTTGATGCGACATTAAAAAAATAAGGGGTTAACTGTACTCGACTTCACTGGGGTACTACCTTAATTGAATAAAAAGTAATGAAGCACTTGAAATGAAAGCGATGAAAGAAAAACTTGTATTTAAAAAGTACCTGTACACACAAAAAAAAAATACTATCTGTACTATACACAACGTGACAAGCTCATGACATGTATAACGTTCGGCGAGTTTAAAGTTTTTCAGTACAGAAAACGAGGAGAGCCACATTGCAGTTGGTGGAGATTTTTTTTTTCCCCATTTTTTTTTCTGTTCTACATTTTTTCATTCATTTCTTTTTCTTCAAAAAAAATTTTTTCCCGCTATCGTAGACACGTTTTTCACAGTGACATCGATGAAACCTTTTTAAGTATTCCACGTGGAGTATATATATAACGCAACTGTGCCGATCATCCCCCACCCCCTTGCATCTTTTTCTGCAGTATCAGAGAGACACACACACAAAACACACACGTGTGTGTATGTGTGTGTGGAAAGTTTGAGAGAATTTCCTTTTTTTTATGGAACTGAGGGAGAATAAAAAAAAATGGAAAAGAGAGGGGGAAAAAGGGGGGAAAAGAGAAAAAAATAGTCTTTATACGGCAGAATTCTCCACACATTCTCATACCATTACGACTGTTAATCGGGCGAGTTATCCCCCCCCCCCTTTTTTTTCTGCATATGTGAATAAGAAATAACGTTGCCTCATTCTACATTTATTATTCGCTTTGTTTTATTTTGACTCCCCCTCAATCTTTTTACTTATTCCATTTTCTTCCTCTCGTCTTTATTAAAATTTATTTTACGACATTATTATTATCATACATATATATTCATCCATGATAATGCGATAGTCATGATAATTTAACCGATTGAATAAGCCCGGGAATGCATGAAAAACAGAGTAATTCATTGATGCATGCTTGAAAATTTTGAGACTACATAAACAAATATATATCTATATATAGATATATAAATATATATATATATGCGAAACACGAAGATTAATTGAATTAAGTTTTGAAGCACACAGAAAGTTGCATGAGCATGAAAACTCAATTGAAAAAGAGAAACAATTATTCAGCACTGATTTGAATAATTAAGAGTATAATTAAACTTTTGAAATTCAACAATTGCCTGTCTATCCCCCCAAAAAAACAAGCAAAATACCCATTATCAAAAAAAAAAAAAAAACACGATATTTACCCATTTTTTTAAAATTTTTATTCAACTCTATTAACAGTGGTTATATTCCGAGAGCTTAAAACCCCCGTAATTCCTCGTGTCATTGTCATTACAAAAGTGCGTTTTCTTGTTTTTACTCGAAAAAATATTTTTTATTTTTGGTTCTCTCGATTTTGTGTCAGCCTTTTTTTTATTTTATTATACGGAGGCAGAAAAAAAAATTACCTCTGACCGTGACGCGTTCGAGTTTGTACAGCCCGGGGGTAGCTTTAGGGGAGGAGGAAGGGAGGGGGGGGGGGGGGGGGAGGGATGAAGGGGTAGATAGCCGTTGCCACTACCTCTGGAGCCCAGAGGGGGTGCAAAAGAGAGGGGGGAATGAGTAGGTCGCCGAAAAACTTTTAATTAGCGAGTTTATCCATTTATCTACATACCATAGTGAAAGGAGCAGCCCATGCCTTAGTGCTTGAGAGCTCACAGGGGATGAGAAAGAGGGTTGAAAAAAAAAAAAAAATGAGAGAGAAGCGGATGGTAAAAAAAGAAGCAAGGCGAAAAGTAGAAACCCGGAGAAATTAACCAGTGAAAAAGGGCAAAAAAAAAGAAAATGCGCATAAAATAAAAAATGGCATGAATGAAAATAATGGAAAAATAAAAAAATAAATAAATAAAACGGAAAAACAAATGTTGGTGTGGTAAAATAAACGAGGTGTGGTAGACTGGACGAAGGCGCCTTGATCCTCCCCCCCCCCCCCCCCCCCCTCCTCCTCCCCGCCACAATGCGGCACAATAGAGAGAGCATACAGAGTTGGTTTTGCATATGAAAGAGCAACGAGGAATAGAGGTTTTGAGATAGCCTCATGTATGTGTTTACATATATATATATAGATATATATGTATATGTATTACACATATACATGTATATCATGTGATATTATATCTGACAAGGCTCTCCAAAGCTGTTGTGTAGAGGTTGCCCGTAAGTTCCGAATTCCAAAGTGGAATATACTGCAAGAAGTTGGAGAAAAAAAGGAAGAAAGATGGGGAGAGAAGGAAAAAAAGGGTTCTTTATCACTGCCAAATGGGTTAGAGCACGCCAATTTTCATAAGTTATATTTATTCAATTCAAAAATTCATACAATTTAGCTATTATTACAGTCACTGCTCAAGTTAAACATGTCATGAATCGTACAATCATTCAAATTATTAATAATGTAATTAACTGATAATGTAATTTGCATTATGTTCGGCTTTATGGGGATTTGCCTACAGTCGTTGAAATAAATCTATCTATCCTATTCATTAGAATAATATTACAAACGCATTGGGTTTCAATCACATTTGGACAGTTCTCTTCATAATGCATGTGTTTGAGTTGTAATTTGAACCATTTTTCAACAAAAATTGAGAGAAATTTCAGAAGAGGCATCATAAAAAGTTAAACTCTCCTTACAAATCCCAAAGTTTTTTGAAAAATCTCTATATTAAAGACCTAAAAATCATTAGTGACTTTATCACCCACTGTGAAATCAAAATTTAACTCAATAGCCACTAGATAGTGAGAAAAACCGCATAATCCTAGAAAAAACCTTTATTCTGTATAATTTTGTTATTTTTTGTTAATACCACTATATTAAGATGTAAATTATGTAAAGACAAAAAAAATCAGTTTTATTTTAATATTTAAGATTTTTTTCAAATTTTTTCAAATTTTTCTGAATTTTTTCTTTTTTTTTTTAATTTTGAATTTATTTTCGAAATTTTCTCAAATTAAACTCCAGCAACCTTCTTTTGCCCATATATATTCCAAAAATCACTTTTATTTTAATATTTGAGATTTTTTTCGATTTTTTTCAAATTTTTTCAAAGACATACATATATATATGTGTATATACCTTTTCTTTTTTTTTCTATATATGTATAGTTATGTGAATACATATATATTGTAATTAGCGGAATGAACCATGTCGTTCAAAACGCACAAATAATTAAAAAAAGGAATTAAAAAAGAGAGGCATCATGAAGAGGACTGCTTAAATGTGATCAAAACGTAATGCGTTTGTAATTTTATTCTAATGAATAAAATAAAGAAAGAGCAGTGACTATAATAATTGGCTGAATTTTCGAATTAGGAATAATTGGGAGGTACAATCGGAAAAAAGTTAAATTTTGCTATAAAATCGTTAATAACAATTTATACAAGATGAAATTCTCAAATCTGATTCAGTGAATCTGTGAAGAATGTAATGAGGAATAAAATAAGCCCCAGAAACAAAAAATTGATTGAAAATTGAAAAATATTCATTATTTTTAACATTTCTTCAGATTTCTCAAGATTTCAAAAAATGTAAAAAATAATGAGAATTTTTCAATTTTCAATTAATTTGTTGTTTCTAGGGCTTATTTCATTACATTCTTCACAGATTCACTGGATCACATTTGAGAGTTTCATCTCGTATAAATTGTTATTAACCATTTTATACAAAAATTTAACGTTTTTTTTCCCGATTGTATCTCCAATCATCCTCAAACAATGACCAATCGAATGAGAAAAAACTTAAGTTATTTATTTTCTCTTCTTCTTGAAAAAAGGAAAAAAATATATTGTAGTTATGGTTTAGACGTGAAATCTTAGAATGTGCGTCACGCACAAGAGATTTCACTTATCCAATGTTACACAAAGGAGAAACTGATATTGAAAGAGGCAGTTCTTTTTTTTCTTCATACATTCTTTTCATATATTTATATTTACAAGCAGAAGCACTTGAAAAAAAGTGAAGAAAAGCGAGAGAGAGAGAGAAAGATGAAATCGTGCAGTTGGCGTTCCTTTTTTTTTTTTTCACTGCCGATTTTCCTTATTTTCTTTTCTATCTTCACTTGTGATATCGACGTCAAAAGAACGTCTTTTCGGCGCAGTTATTCTTTTCTCAGGGTTTAGTTCAGGTCGAGAGGATAAACTGAGTAGTATCCATCGGTATAACGGACACCAATATTAGATAGTAACTGAGGGAAAAAGAAACATTCACTTGAGTTGATATCAATTGATTTATTTTTTTTAAACTCTTTTATTATTTCAATTTTCCCATTTTATATCGCATTCATTTTATTTTTCTCGTTATTTCACTGATACATTCGCGTTTGTTTCACTGCACTTTTTTTTTTTTTTTTTTTTTAATTTATTTGGTTACGTTTTCTGAACAATTTATTGTTGCGGAAGACAATAAGAATAATGGAAATTGTTTTATTCTCGTTTTAATAGGTGGCGTGGATCAAAGCCGACACAAAAGCAATTCTGGCGATTCACGAGCATGTTATTACGAATAATGCTCGTCTTTTTGTAACACACACTGATTACAATACGTGGACACTGAACATAAAAAATGCCCAACGGTCGGATCGTGGATTGTATATGTGTCAAGTCAATACAGATCCAATGAAAAGCCAAGTAAATAATTTATATTAACAAAAAATTGTTTTTTTTTTATCGAATTTTTTAATTGATGTTTTGTGTGATAAAAAGTGCATGAAATTGATAAAAATAATTGAAATGGGTTTTTTTTTTGATGGTTTCAATGGAAAGCTGGAAAAATTTGCAATGGAACTCATGTTGCAGAATGAATTTTTTGGATTTTTTTACTTTTTTCAACATTTTTGATTGAAATTTAAAAAAAAAATGTATTTAGGGGAAATTTCAGGTTTTAATAATCGCAACACGAAAACTCGATCATCAGTGGAGAAATGAGCTCATTTCCCATTAATTTAGGCAGTTTAATCCTTTTTTTTAAGAATTTTTCAATTAATTATAGTTTATTTTATAAAAATCAATATTTTACTGTAAATACTCTAAAAATCGTCAAAAATTATTTACAAGTCCCATAAATCGATGGCAAATGATCTCAATTTCCACCTCGAATCGTAATTTTTACGATTCGCCTATTAAAACCTGAGAAATTCCCAAAAACTTGATTTTTCTAAAAAAACTAAAAAATATCAAATTTAAAAAAAAATAAAAAAAATTGATTTTAACCCATATTTTCATCCCTTTTCCCCCGAAATCATCAAAAAAAGCCTTCTAACCCCCTAAAACCCTAAAAATTCCAAACAGAGTGCATTTCTGGAAGTGGTGATACCTCCAGACATAATATCCGAAGAAACATCAGGTGATCTAATGGTGCCAGAGGGTAGTTCAGCAAAGCTCACATGCAAAGCGCGTGGTTACCCAAAGCCATCAATAGTGTGGCGACGAGAGGACCGCGGTGGAATAGTAGCCAGAGATGCCAACGGTGGTTCCAAAACGAGACGTAAATTCTCCTCATTACCCCTCAAAAAATCGCTCAAACCTCCCTAAAAAAAACGTACAAAAAAAAGCAAAAAAATTTTTTTTCAGAGGAATTTGTCGAGGGCGAAACATTAGTTTTGACGAAGGTTACGAGAAGCGAAATGGGTACTTACATGTGCATAGCAAGCAACGGTGTACCGCCCTCGGTGAGCAAACAGATGATGCTGCACGTCAACTGTGAGTAAACCAAACACATGAATTTAACTACTATACTGTGTGTATTTTTCGGGCAGAGGCACATAATAATAAGAAACCTTGTATGAATATCCTCAAACACCCTTCCTCCCCTTTCCCTCCCTCCTCCCCCCTTTTCTCCCTGTCTCCTTTATCCTATTACTATCTATTCCAGCAGCGTTATACCTGCATTCTCTTCATTTTCCTTCTCCAGCACAAACTCGTTGAGATACTCATCGTCTTGCACTTTGCATAATTTTATAGTCCCAAAAGAGAGAGAGAGGGGGGGGGGGGGAGGGTGGAGAGGGGATGGAGTACTTGAGGTGGCTCCTTTGGCCTCGCTTGAATTTTTAGATAAAAAGGAGCGTAAAGCGAAAAGAAAAAAGGGATTACGTAAAAAAAAAAAAAAATTTCATGGAGAATTGAAATAGTTAACGAGAGAAGTAAGAAGGAAAGGAAAAAACCTGTCAAATTAAAGTAGAATGACGATGAAAATGGTGCGATGAAAGGGAATGACTCAAGAAATTGTGTAATAGAATGAGTGGTAATAATAAAATTACACTATTTCCAACAATATATATGAACTCATATATTTCTTTCTTTTTCCCCTCGTGAACCGAGAATTCGCAGATGAATTATCCACATATTTTCTCGGCTTCGCTCAAAATCATGTGAGTTTAAGGGAAATGACTCTAATTGAATGCGAAATTTATTGGGACACGAGTAAAAAAAAAGGGATGAGAGGAATAAAAAAAAATTGATGAAATTCCACGTGGTGATGCTGCGAACACAAAATATAATGTTGATAAATATTCAGGGGTTTCGATGGTGGCGCATGAATTTTGCGGTGGTAAAAAATAAGAGAGAAAGAGAGAGTGAAAACTGGAAAAGTTTATATCGTAAGAAAAAGCAGTAAATGCTCGTGCCATCTTCTCGAGTAAGTGGTAATGTAGAAGAAGAAGATCGGGCACGTTATCTTATCATCCCAGTAGTATCTATCTGTCCTCCGCCACTTGTTCCTTTTC